>VWZK01009451.1:1115635-1349851 GCA_013396935.1 Baryphthengus martii | reverse complement strand
AAAAAAAAAAAAAAAGGAGAAACAAAACAGCAAATCAACCACCAAACAAACTCCCCACCCACAGTCTGTTTTCTTGCTTGTATAAAAGCCATATTCCTGAGGCTGGTAGATGAGCATATCTGCGTATGAGGAGCCACCAAACTCTGCAGAGGTGCATTGAAGTGTAGTCTGTACAATTAAATTGCTGCATATGCACAAGTGCACAGAGGATCTCCTTGGGAAGCTATGGCAACCGCTAGTCCATCAAGTTGTGATCCCTTCTTTGTCTCAACCTTTCTTTGCTTTTCTAGGCCTTCCCAACTTGGACAAGCAAAAGAATAAATAGCAGTATTAATGAGGTTGGAACTGGGCCTGCAACAAAGGAACTGGAAAAGCAAAGAGACCTACTCACAAGCTTGAATCTGGAAACATTCTCAAGGAAACAAACTTTTCAAGAGAGCTGTACAACAGTGGCGAATGGGCTATAGGCAGCGTGAGCCTGGGATACATCATCTCACCTAGGAAACTGGGGTTAGAGTGCCCATAGTGTCATTGAATTCCTCACTGGAACACTGTCACAACTGACCTTTAATTTGGATGTCTCATGTCTTTTTGTCCAGCTGAGATACTTAAGGTCTCATTTTCAGAACTGCTGAGCAACTCCAGCTCCCAGTCATTTCCTCACTGGAGTGCTGCACCAGCCACATGTTTCGGAATTGCTCCTAAGTATTTAAAAATAGCAAGGCTACTATCTAAGTATCTAACTATATGCATCTCTTTTTCCTCTCCTAAATCAAACTTTGAAAGCCACTCAGGCCCTCTGTGACCGTTATTGATGCTTATGAAGTCCTCTGGCATCCTCAAATGGAGAACCTGGTAGAACTGCAAAGCATTGCCTCGCTTCGTGTCAGTATTTAGTCCCAGGGAGAAGGGCCTCCTCATGTCATGGAACGCATATTGACATTTAGACCAAAAATGCCATGATTTGATATTAAAAAACAGTACAATCTTTCACTTCATACCAGTCTGAATTATGCTTTTTGCACAGCTTTTTTCAAATGGCATTTACACAGAAGTTTGTGCTGCAACAACGGGTCATTTCTCTTTCAATTCTATATCGCATTTAACTTTCTCTCTTGATCAATATATTACAAGAAAGTCAACTCCAAACCAAAAGGAATCATACTTCATTACTGACTGCAGAGGAAGATTAGTAACCAAAGACAGATTTTTCCCCTTGTGAACCTGGGCAAATGCTGCCTGTCTTTTCTATAAAGAGAATGGCAATTTGTATTTCTAAAATCACACCTTGTCAAATATATACATGTGTAAACACACATACACATCTGTCTTTTCACTCTCTTGAAATCTAAATTACATAAAAGAGAAACTCAAATAGCTGCATTCCCACTGTACTCAAGACGTCTCACCTCCCTTGCACCTCCACTTTTCAATCACTTAAATCTGGTTTCTATCTAATCTTCTCTCAAGTCTTAGCAACAGCCTTGGCATGAGGATCCCTGTACACAAGTTTATGTGCACACTGGGAGAAGAAAAGCAAAACTCTGTCTGCCAAGTCCACCCATCCAGTCTTGAGGCCACTACTTGAAATGCAGAACCCCTCTAAAACAGAGAAAGAGACTAATTCATTTTCCAGTCAAGATGCTGGTGACTCCTCTGAGGTGAGGACACTGCCATGCATTCTAGTTACCACTGCTCTCATGCACTGCCAGCTGCTATTGCTCTTGCTGGTTTGTTTGTTTTAAGAAGTGTATTAAATTTTGCCATTCAAAAATGTTACTTATCACATGCTTTAAAAAAAGTCCTGCCTCACTCCTCTGAGAGCCAACAGGCATTGATGGCGAGGAGCAGTTCTCCCACCACAGCTGCCTTAGCTGAATTCAAAGAAGAATACCAAGAGAGTAGAATCAGAGCAAAATAAACTACTGCTGTCAAGGTTTCATCCTAATTCTGACCTGAATTTTGTCAGTAGTTAGAAGCAAACTGCTCAGACATCTTTTGCACATAAGACACTTACCAACCATAGTATTTTGAAGCAGCAAGAAGCCTAAAGTGCAGTGATCTGCTTTTATTATTGATGTATCAATACTGCAGTTATGAAATGTAATTTAGTTTTTCCCTGTCCTCAGTCTGTCTCCACACCATTTCCTTTTCTATTCTAATCTCTGCACTTCCTTCTAAAAGCACACAGCACCCACAAAATGACACTGCCTCGCAGCCTTTGGAACAAGACTGTGCTCAAAATGAAAGAGCATTTAGAAAGAGACTTAGCTTTAAAGTTTGCTTTTGCTATCAAACGTACTTCTTCTGTATCACTGCACATCATTTTATACCAACTGACCTGATTAAGCCCAAGAAGGG
Organism: Baryphthengus martii; assembly: GCA_013396935.1. Lineage (NCBI taxonomy): Eukaryota > Metazoa > Chordata > Aves > Coraciiformes > Momotidae > Baryphthengus > Baryphthengus martii. Next base: position 1,347,490 of record VWZK01009451.1, on the reverse strand, counting down.
CTCCGCTAAGGGCAGCTGAGAGTGAATCCTCTGAGACAGAGGTGATTGAACTATCGCTACTGCCCTGTGCGCAACTCTGAGTAGGAGTTTGAAAAAGAATCCTCTGCCAGGGTAACTTTATGCCAATGCCAGAGCTATGCTGGGGAGTATTTGCATTCCCAGCTACAGGAGAACACGAGGCAGTAGATGCTACTGAGATGCAGAATTGCATGCCGTTGCATTTGCAGCCCAGATCTTTCCCCCAAAATCAGTCAATAGCCTGATCTCACTCTGAGCCTTTTTCCCAGCCCCTGGACTCTCAGGACACACTGGAGATGTTTAGTGTTTCTCGGTCATCTAGAAGGTGTGGCGTGTGGGTTGGAAAGTCAGAGAGGCTGGCCATCCTGGTGTAGTCCTTCCCCATATGATAGTCCAGCGACTCTCACTTCAGCACAGGAGTCCAGAGCAGCAATGGAGATTTTATTTAACAGCCACAAATCTACAGTAGTAGAAGGAATTACAAGACCTTTCACTAATTGAAAGTGTATGTGACTAAAGCAGATGATTACACAGAACTACCCCCAAAATTCTTCCCAAGCCTTGCCTCTAGCTGGTAGCACTGAGTATTTTTACTAAGGAAATGGCAGGCACTGGTGGCCTTGAAGGCACTTGTCTGAATTTATCTAAGAGAGGAACTAATTTGCTGCAGCTCTACTAAAAATCTCTCTAGACAGCAACAGTCAAGGAAAACTGAACAGCTCAGCAATTGCTGGGCACTAAAATCACTGCCAGGCTCCTTTGCTTGTAGCAGTTGGGAATGAGAAAGCCTCTTTCCCGTGCTTGCAGTTCAAACACCCAAACCCTAAACAGGAACATCAGCGATTCCAAACTAGAATGCCAGATTCAGGCAGGCTGAGCCAGAACAGATCCAGGCTATACAAACATGTCTCCAAAATCTCACCTTCAAAAAGGAATTAAATGAAGGATGGGAAAACAGAAACTGAACTTAAGCAGCTAGCTCAGGGACCTGCCTTTCCCTCTCTCAGCAGAGCAGTGCAAACCTGCCTGGCCCTCAGCTGCTGCACAGCACCTCGCTTGGACATTTTCTCCAGGCAGCAATACTCTACACCGGAATTTACACACAGAAATGTCAGCTCTGACATTGGCCTCCATATAATTAAGCTGAAAGAAGAAATGCTGTTTCAAAAAGAAAGGACAGCTTTAATCAGGTGGAAGCCTAAGCACTGTTTTCAAAGGCATTAAGAACCTATTTCTTGCCTTCCAACCTAAGTAGTATATTAAGGGTCTATGTCATTTTGTTTCAGCTGTAAATCTGCAGGGGCTACAACTAGCAAACACTGAATATTTTGTTTATTTCTTATGCCTAAGAGATTGCATTTCCAAATTATATACTTTTTCTAGGTTTGATTTGGTTTCTCAAGGTCAGTGCAATATCACAGTGCAGTTTTTAAAAAAAAGAAAAAAAAAAGGAGAAAGAAAAAAAGGTCCTTTACCTGTGGCAGAGTGAAGACTCTCCAAGCTCCAGTACCTGGACAGGACACCTCTCATCCCACCACCGCCACACACCACCCCGCTGCTGTCCGAATCTGAACCCGGGGAGAGCCCGGAGCTTCCACTGCTGCTGCAGTTTTCTCCACTGTGTGCCCCGCTGGACTCACTGGGGCACTGCTGGGTCCTCATGCAGGCAGGTAAGAGGGAGAGCCGGGGGCTCTGCTCTGCTCGGAGAGGAAATGGGCAAAGTGGTGCAGAGCTGCTCGCAGGGCAGTGGTACCTGGCAGTGCTGTGTGAGGACTGAGCTGGATTCCTATCCTCCTCTCTGCCTCTCTCGATGCATCCTGACATCATAGGGGTCCACTAAGGAGGCTCCCTCTGTGGCAGCTCCGCTCCTCTCAGCTGCAGCATCTAGCAGTTGATTTTTACCAAAGCCAATTTCAAGGCACTAAAAAAAATCAAGAGTGGGATAGAGATCTTTCCTCCTAATTTAGCAGAACTGTCAGATTAAAAAGAAGTAAGTGGAAATAGTAGCATTTCACGCACTTTAAAAAATGCCTGAGTGAGAGAGACCTTGTGTTATCTGCTTCCCCTGAGAACTCAGAAAGGACTTAACATATAAACTAATCATGTTTAGATCTGGCTGCGGCTGCTGCTATTAAAAAACTATTTTTGTAAGTCCTCAGAAAAAGAATTCAAAATGAAATCAAAGCCAGAAAAACACAGATTGAGATGTCGGGAGGCTGCAGCTGGGAGCTTTGAAAAATCATTTAGCATCCACTCCCAGACTGTAGACCTGGGCTGGTCCCTATTTCAGTGTGTGATCTTTGTAAGAGACCTCAATCCCAAGTGAAACGGCATCACTAACTACTTTTTAATTAGAAAGATTTATATTCTCATTATCTAACACGTGAGTCAGTGTGTCTCCATAAAAAGAATTCTCAAAGAATATTAGTTTCCTGAGAATACAGAAATGCCTGTACTGTTTTAACAGCTTTGGGACACCACAAAAGTTTTATGCTAAAAGACATTTCCAGACCTGCCACTCTGCTGAGGCACCTGCCTTACAATGGCAGATTTGTCAAATCAAGATAATTTAAGAGTAGCTGGATCCTTTTACTATGTATAGCAGAAAACATTATAGAAGTTCTTGTGCTAGCGTTATGGTATGGTCATCACAGCCACCTCTGACAGAGACCCCTTCGACTTTGCCTCGGTCTCTGTGCTATAGTTGTTTTTTTATTTCAGTAAGGCTGCTGGTATTCTATTTCCTAAAAGAAAAAAACCTTTGCCCTCCATCACTGTAAGTTATTACAAAGCATCCAATAATGCTGAACCAACTTTTGAGACCCTAAATATTTCAGCTATTCTTTACAAGAAAGTTCTCTGCAGTAGTAGCAAAAATAACATTTCTACATTGACCTATAACAAAAACAATCCTTCAATTATCTTCTTAATGTAGCCACTTAGACCAAATATCTTCCTCTAACGCCTCCCAATACAGAAATGGAAATGTGTCCTCGATTTGACTGCAGTAGAACCACTCTTCTGCATTGATTAGATCCTTTCAGGGCCTCCTAGAACTGTCTGCATTAAAGTGCAAATGGAGAAACACTTTTTGATCACAATAATGAGGGAGAAGGCAAGTTGAATGCAGCTGTTCCGCAGATGTGGAACACAGGGCATTGAGAAAAAGAAGGGACAGTGTAGCTCTTCAGACATGAAAAGTGCTAAAGAGAGGCTACAATTCAGTCCTAACTATCCTACCCCTGCTCCTTGAAACCCGCTCTTTGTACAGGAGAAGTTAGAAAACTCCATGTACTTGTATCTCTCCTTGACTGAACTACCAAACTGACACTATTTACAGAGGCTCTGTAGCAACTGCCCTTGTCTAGGATATCTCTGCCCTCGACCTGCTTAAATCACTCCATCTGTTCCTCCGCTCAGCCTCCCACTCTTTGGACTGAATGCTCTTGGCAAATACCAAGAGATGTTTATTCAGTGCCAGAGCCAACAGTGCTGTAATCCTAGCTGAAGGTGCTACAGAGGTATGCACATGTACTGGAAGGCATTTTCCAAGAGAGTGGAAAGAAAGAAAAAAAAAAAATATCACAAAGCCAAGCTGTGGAAAACACAGTATTATATCGGAGTTCAAAATCGCAACTCATTATAGAGGGGTTCCACCCCACTGCAGGATTTTTATTTCTTTGTGGGTTTGGTTTTTCTGTTTGATTGATCGATTATTTTTACTTTTGAAGGATCTCACTGCACAGCTGGATCAAGGTAGCCAGGCTAGCCTCAGCCTTGGGCAGCCTGATGCTAAGTATCTGCTGGAATTTTAGTCTCTACTTTGTTCTCCTGTAGTCTTATAGCTGTAAACAGCGATCGCCAGAATCATTCAGGATTTGCTAGAATCTTCTCTCTTTGCCCCACGGGAAGCTTTTGGTGGTATGCTACATCTTTCACCTCAGTAGCTAATACATACAATCCCACTCAACCTAAGACAAATTTTCAGAAACTCAGTCATTTCTTGGCCCAGCTTTTAAAGGCTGGATGAAAATCTTTGAGCAAGCACACGTTATCAGAGATCTCACAGAGTGCAAATATTTGTGGCCGTGGTTAAACAGAATCAAGATTGACATAGCAGGTCTAATCTTTTTGTGATTCAGAGACAAAGTGAAAAATACAGTGGGCAACACGATTACTTTTTAGCCACTTAAATTCAATGGTGCTTCCATGGGTTAATGAGGATGGAATGGGCATTTCATGCTACAGCTAAATTGCTACACTTCTGAGGACTTGCATACCAGTTTTTTTCTGTGCCCCTTCAAGAACTAAAATGACAAAAATGGAATAAATAGCTCAGCTTGTTAGTTTGCTGAACTACAGAACTGCTAAATATTTATAAGACATAATGAAGTCCTGTTATTAAGCTAATATTTTCCCTCTTGAATAGATTTCTCCAGTGGCTGTCAAACATCTTCACATTAACTGTTGCCAAGTGTGAGCTTAACAGCCCATCTATAGCTGGGAAACGAAGATGAAAGTTGGCCACATGATGCTGGGTAAACAAACAGTCCCTTTGCCTCTGAGAAATAGTTTCCACTCCACCAGTGAGGCCAGAGGATAACCCAGTATCACTAAGTAGTCATTGTTTTCCAGACTATCCACAGAAGATTCAGCCTTTGAGAACTTGGCTTGCCTATTCTTATTGCTTATGTGAGATTTCCAAGGTCACCAGTATGTTCATCATCAGTACACATCAGTCAGAAGGAATTCATGCCTCTTTGGTTGGCATAACCAACACCAGCACCGTGGTAGAACTCCAGGGCATGTCTTGTGGATATCTGATAGCAGGAAACTGAAAGATCTTAAGCCATTTAAATCTGACAAGACACAGGAAAAATTGCCAAAAAGATTAAGTCTGTATTTAAATAATGATTTTAAATAATACAAGTTTAAGAGCTGTTCTAGCACAGCTACAAACCTGATCTTATAATGCACTTGCTACAGGTTTCCCCTCCTATGAGGACATGACAAACCCCGAAGGTTTGCAGTAATGTGTTCGGCTCTATCCAAGTTTTACAGATTCTCTGAGAGGTGACATGAGGGGAACATCTGGGAGAAGGTAACAAGGGCAGGCACAGGAATAGAAAGTCTCTAGCTGAGAAGCACAGATAGCAGCAAGCACAGGAACTGCAAGGAACAACACCTCCGACTCTCAGACAATTACCTGTGTCTGTCACTGTGTCACCTTATGGTTGTCTCCTGTCGAAAAGTCTCTGTGGAAAAGCTCAGAGATGGCAATACTTCCCCAGAAAGTTCGCTCTGCTCTAGACCTGTGGCCTAGTGGCTCCCAGACCCAAAACTGCTTGTCTCCTAGATACAGTCCAGTTGTACCTACATCCTCACAGCTGCATCCATTGTCCATCAAACAGCTTTCCAGTAACAGTCCCAGTTTTAGGCAATGTCTTCAGGCTACAAAGCAGATATCTGACTCGGGAGAGAGGGAAGGAAGGAGAGGATAGGTAAGATACCCTAAAGACAATCATGCTGGTCCAGTGCTTTAACCCAAAGCCTTGTTATGTTACCACTGCTACCTCCAGTACATTTGGACTCTCCCCCTTCACCTCTTTCCTGGGTCAAATGCTTTCTGAAGACCTTCAGAGGCTGCCAGAAAGCAGAAAAGCATTCCCATATGTACATTAGGAAGGGGCTTTTTTCCTACACTTGTATTCCTCTCTAGCAGAGTCTATTCAACCACTGCAGTAAACCAGGCAGTGAGGAACAGATACATACCGCAAGGTAAAAATGAAGACATGGGCCAGACAACGAAAGGGGAAAGACGCGCGATATTCATCAGTAGTACCTGCCAAAGAGTGTGGTACAGCCAAGAAGCTCCTTCCAAAGTGTTCAAACACTCCTGATGTTTGAGCAGGACAGTTAGCCTCAGGGGTGCATGTGTGTGTGCTCATGCGTGTGCACACACACGTGTTGGTGAAGGTGCTCAACCGCCCTACTTCTCTGGAGAAGGCTTAAAACTCATTCAGTCTTCACTGGATATAGAGATTAGCATGATCACAGCTGCTCTTTATTTCCCAGATGTTAGAGCCATCTACTGGTTCCTTACTGATTTATCAAGTGCTTCTCTGGACAGAAGAAGTGACAGGTAGGCAGACTGCAAAACTTGATCAGCCACCAAGAGCACCACAGTATGCCTGATCCCAACTGCTGGGATATCCAAATGACAGGTTTGAGCCTGCCTCATTTCTCCCAGCATGACAAAGGCACAGAGAACAATGTGTCAGTGCTCTAGGGCCAGTGACTGGCCAGAGGAAGCTAACGAGCACTGCAGATACAGCAATAAAATTAAGCTCTTCTCGCAGCACTCATGGTATGTTCTAGCTGAGATCAAGCAGCCTCACCTAAAATAGCAAGTTTGTGCCCAGTTAAGCTCTTGTCCTCAGGTCATGGGTAGGTGCCTGACAGAAGTCTCATGGCTATGCATGGCACATTTGGGCCGGGAACATGACAACCATCTTTTCATACCTAAAGAACCACAGAGGGCTCTAAAACACCCTATCTCCCACAGTCTCTGCAGCATTCCCTGCACAAGGTGACCAGGTGCACACTTTGGGAGTAAGAATTTTACCCATGTTTTCAAAATGGAAGTATATAGTACTGCTGCATATTGCACGGTACTTTTATATCCACTAGTTTTATGACTAAAGTCTATGTTAGGATCATTAATGCAAAGAGGTGCAGCTTTAGAGTTAGGAACCTTAAAATTAGATTAAATGGATTCATCATTTAATTTTATATTTATTTTAAATGACCTATAGGTCTGTCAAAAGCAACAGGTATCACAAGAAAGCTGTGCAAGAATCAAAGAAGGCATTCTGCTGCACTACTGCTGCCTCAAGAACAATCCCAATCCTAAAACTGATCCAACAACTTAAGAGTATTGCTTCAGTAATTTGCAGTTTTCTTCCTAGCCACATCTTACCACACGAAGAACACATACACACACTTATCACCCCCAAAATGCTTCACATGAAGCCTGCAAGCAGCAGCTAATAGAGATGGCTGTGGTAGACGCATTACAGTGCTTCCTCGACTCATCAGTTTTCTCCCCCACGAGCATGTCTGTGGTGGTGGAAAAAGGGTTCTGCTGCATTTTGGTTTGCTACATTTGCATAGAAATTCTTGAGGTCTGGGTTCAGATGATAGTATGAAATATACTTGTACCTACCTACCTACCTCAGGAATATTTTGTGAATCATTGATGATTCAGGTTTCATGCCCCATTTCTAGATAGCATATAAACACCTACAGTTCTACCCACTGGTGAATCCACATTGACTCCCTCTATTCACCCTCCGAAATTCATAGATAATTTTTAACTCCCTCAGGTACCAATTGGGAACTATTATGAAATTTGTATCAGCTGTGACTCAGAATTTACTTCTATGACAGTGGTGCTTTGGGATTTCAGCTAATGTCAGAGGTGCACAGACAACTTGACAATGATGGGTTTCCATCTGGGATTTCCAAGGAGTAAAGCTGAAGCTTTTTTAATTCAGCCAGGGAGCTGGTTCTAAGCATTAGGGCAATACCAGATGTTTGTGACAGCAAATAATCAAAGCCCTCAGTGCTGAGAGAGCAGAGGCAGGGCTCTTGACACCATGATAACAAGTAGTTGGATTTCTTATTTCCAGTTCAAACCTCCTGATTCTGCACGAGTTGTACAAAGTGTCAGAAAGCAACTCAGTTTTGCTTGACAAAATACTATGACCATTCAACTCTGATGTAATTAGCACAACATTACGGTCTCTTAATTCAGTAATTCCAGCAGTATTTAATCAATGGTACAAAAAGACTTTCTGAGGCAGAAATGGCAGCTTGGCATCCAACTATGGTTGGGTTTTCCTGGCTACATTCCTAGCCACCAAACAAATCCTCTGCAGTCTGCTTTTATATCCCACCCCAAAGTGCTACAATAGAGATATTTGCAGTGCTTGGGCAGGCACTGTCAAATGGAGACTTAAAAAACCTGACAATGATACATCTCGCTGTTTAATAATCTGTACGACTTAAATTTGAATCTTGAGAAAGCATCAGTCATTGGAAACGAAGCAGACACGATACTCTGTGCACACTCCTCATGAAAATATAGCATACTTGCTCTTTAAGATGATTTATTTAAAGTACAGGAAGCTTCTACCTCTAGAGACTCATCTAGCTGCTTTAGTGCCTAATTAGTAGCTTGAGAGGAACCTCACCATACTCACCGTAGGGCTCTCCAGCAAACACAAGGCAGAGTCGATTTCGTCTGTGGAAACCTAATTCAAGTGTGATGTATATGACATCATCCCAGGTGAGACACAGTTCTCATGAGACAATACAATGTTTCTAAATCAAGCACACTATCATTGCCATTAATGATCTTTTCTTCCCTAAAAAGGTGAGTGCTGCCTTTAAACAGCACCCTGGTTATTCACTGAGAGAGAAAACAAATGAGAATATGAAAAGCACACAAAAAAACCTGACTCTGAAGCAGATTTTCAGACGTGGATGCAGCACTCAATATCAATAGGTTAGAATGTTTATCATCTAGTTTCTATACTCAATAAACCAGAGCTTAATTCTTTCATAATTCATGCCCAACTAAGACAAGTGTACACACCAGGAGAGGAGACACGCTGTTTCCAGCCCACACAGTCTAAGCCTGTCGGAGTGCTCTGGGAAAACGGATGCAGTTTCAGCGGTAGGATGTCAAAGGCAACAGCAGATGTGATGGATGGACTTATTCCAGCCTGCAACAAGAGAGGGAAAACAAAGACGACAAGCATTAAACTTAAATGCCTTGTAGGACAAAATGTAGAGTTCATCACAGAGCATTTCCTTCCACCTCTGACACCTGCTCCTGTGCGTAGTACATTAGTAGATGCACATAGACCATTATGGCTGGAGAGGTTAGAAAACAGTGAGAAGGCAGGGAAAACTGTAAGTTAGTAACAACAGGAGACGTGGATAATCAGGTACTGGACTCGTACTTCACGTACCACCACACATATTTACATTCGCAGAAGGTTTCACTCCTTCCTATGAAGTGTATCTAGGGGGAGGGGGAAGCACATCACCCCAACGAGTCATCCCCTCAGCTACACAACCATTTCCTACAACTCTACAACTAATAGTACCTGTTCTGGTATTTAACAAGTAAATAAAGCTTTTTCCCTCAGAGATTTATTGGTCCTCAACCATGTAGGATTTGGATAACAACACACCATTCCTCTCTTCAGTTAAAAGTACAAATAGGATCTCTGGCTCTCTCTTCTACCTGGCTGATTGACTTTTACAAAACTTAGAGAACTTCATGAAACTCTGAAAACACTATAGCATTGCCAGATCTAACTGCTGCTGGTTTAAGGTGGAAAGTATATAAACACACACGCACACAGCTCATGACCACTAATGCCTCAGTAAGTCAAGCTTAAAATAAACAAAAATACATTTTTTTGTTTGTTTAAGAAATCGCGCAATCATACAAATCACGGCTGTAAAGATACACCATTCACTCACAGACTAACTCGCTCTCTCATGCAGACATTCACTTAAAGTTTAAAAAAAGATAAAATTTTATCAACCAAACCCAAAATGTAAACAAGGTTGTTCTGCTTTTCTCTGTCAAACCCAATATTTTCTGCAATCTTGCCATACCAACAAACTGCCAATGTTTTCTGTCTCCTCTCATCCACCCTGAAACAGAAATAATATCTGCTTGACACAGGGAAATGAGACCAACATTCCCCTGCTACCATCAGGGAATCACAAAATAGTGGGCAAGATACTGTAAGAATATAGATCATCTGACAATAAGCAATACAGATTGTAGTCAAAGTCACTGAAACTTGTAATACTTAATGTATAATGCAGATATGCTTTTATGTCTTTTCCCTCTCTCTCTTTTCTCCCCCATAACTCCCGTGTCCGGCACACAGAGAAAATATCAGTGACTGCAGGAGACTGGGAGATCAGCTGGTCAGTAAGCACGGATTCCACGGGTGCAGCTGTTTTTCATCTCTATATCACTACTACCCCTTCCTTTTGCTGCTGTGACACTGACTTAACAACATTTCCATCCTCCACTGAACCAAGAGTTTGGTATATTGAGGTCCAGTAAACTATCTAGGATCTTTCCTACTCTCTACCAGTCCACACTATGTCCATCGGCATAAAATCTGCTGCCCAGCCTTGGTGCTGAAGCCTCTTCTTTAGAAGATGGCAATTACCCAAAATATCCTTCCAAAACTAAACAGCAAACTAAGGGCACTAAATGGCACGTGCTGCCCAAGCAGCTGAGAGTGCTGCTGCTCAGTGCCTGATTTGCTTCATTCTTCCTGGACTTCCTTTCCTAAACCAAAGAGAACAGAGCCTGAGGGATAGCATGAACCCTGCTCAAATTAACCTGAGCCATGCCTGTTTCTCTAGAAAACTCACAGCAAAGGCCCAGTGGGAGCACATGCTCTTCCAGTGACAATGAAATCAAGCAAAGCAGGCAACTTCCTGGGGTACAGCTCTGAAAATGCCAAGGGTAAAACCTAGGTTATTTACATGAAAGGTGATAGAAAGCGTTGCTGTTCTGTTTGAGTAGGAAACAGAATAGTGCCGTAGGGCTGGTATAACAAAAACTGCAGGCTTCCTTCTTAATAATTCCCAGCACATCAGAGCAAATTTCAGGTCCAGGCATCATTTGATTTCTATAGCACAGGAGCCAGGCCTGCACAATACAAAGGTAGGAGAAGCAGCATTTTCAGAGATGTTAGCAAGACATGGGCAGGGTTTTCCTCAACCTAGAAGAGAAGGGAGGAGAAATGAGGGACCAGAGGACAGCAAAGATCCTCTCTTCTACATTTCCTCCTATAGGTTCAAGGGCATTATTTCTATGCTCCTATGCACAGCAGTTCAGTCCCTAGTCAGATGCACAACAAGGGGAGACTTACCTCATTCAATCCCCTCTTCAAAATTCATTACCCTCTTGAAGTGTATCTGAGGTGCCCACAGTGCTCAAAACCCTAGTAGCATGCAGCAAAACTTAATTTTCTCTTATTTCAGATGGGGTAAAAATCAGATTTCCAGGAGTCATATTCAGGGCAATAAGCTAAAGGTCTCTTTTCCACTGCTTCTCATTTCTCTTTCAAAATAAAAGAGAGAGCTTTTCCTGCACTATACCCCCTCTGGGTATAGTCCCCTGATGGGCCTTTTAGGAATCTCTCTAATTTGGTGGTGCAGAAACTGTGCTCTAACAAATGCATGCAGAAGCCATGTCTGTGCTTCTATTGCTGTGCACTGGAGAGGCATCAAGCTGCACGGTCAGGTTTTAACTTTTTATCAAAATCAGAAAGAGCAGGACGGGAGCAGACGGGCAGTTTAGAGACATCACTAAAACATTTTTCGCAAAAATAATTCCCAAACCAGAGCCCGTTGCCATTACAGCATCACATGTATGAGGCATTGTCTCTGCTCCAGCTAGGGAATTTATACTGCATTTAAAATAACTAAGAGATCAGAAGATCAGAAGCTGCTCAGCTTGTTACTGGTAGCAGTTCATTATAAGGGACAGCTGGGTCAAGCTTTGAGTTTGACTCTGGGAATTTACAGAGATCGTTCCCATTTAAAGCAGATGAGCAGCTTACTGGACCTAAGCAAAACAAAGGCCAATATACAGAATTGTCTAGGACTGGTTATATTTTTTTAGTTTAAATGCAGTTTCTTGACTGTTTGTCCATCTCCCTCTGAATCTCAAAGGCCAGCCTTCAGACTAGCTTCTTATTACTACTAAACTCATTTGTGTATGCTGATCTGAATGAGAGAGTAGTAATCAGAAATCAGCGCTTGAAAAAAAACAAGAATTCCTCCCTGGTCTGACCTATGAAGTTGTTTCCACAATATTGCAACACTACATCACCTTGGATGCTGACCTGATCTCGACTTAACACAATACGACTTGTCATAACTGAATCCGCACATCCCAAGGCAGCCATGTGTCAGAAAACATCAGACTTGCAATTTCAGGTCTCCAAAGCCCCATGAACTTGCCTTGTTCCAGTCACAAAACCACAACAGACAATGAACATCTTACAAAGCTTCTTTTGTGATAATTTCTTTTTGCTTATAAGAAAAACCATTTAGCAACTGCCCTCCAACACCTCAGCTTGTGACAGCACTTCCACCACACTTGGGAGGAGGAATGAGCCAGCATTATTACAGGAGTAGAGCATTGCAAAGACAGAACAAAACACAATAGGAAAAGGAAACCATGCGATGACTATTATAAATAAAAAATACAGACCAAGAAATGCACAGGCATACAGGAAGTAGCCTTCGAATCCCAAGTTTTCTCAATAAAACTTAGCATTGTGCTCTCTTGGCCTGCCCACAAAGAGAAAAAAGGCAATAATTTACATAAAAACACTTAAATTGACAGAAATAGCAAAAAACCAAATCTGCTCCCACACTACTAAGTATCTTCCACTCACCTCTACTACCCAAAGAAGAATGAACGAGAATACTACCTCAAGCCAGGGATGGCCAGTGAGGGCACCCCAGTGGGCACAGGGTAGCTGTAAACCTCTACACAGCTGCCCACAATTTAGAGGTGAGTTTGCAGCAGCAAACAAGGGTGAAAATGCTTAAAGGAGAAGCTGGTTTCCGGCAGTATCAAAATGTGTAGTCAATCAGCAAAGCAGGCAGCATTCAAGCTGTGTAAGCTGATGGCTCTAGGAGAAGCCATGGAGGTAACAGGTTGCTCCTCTTAGAGGACTAATAGTCTCTGTGCTGGCCAACATACCCTGCAGCGTGGGCTAGATTTCCATCCATGCTTATCAAGGAACTGTAAGAAATATTTTTAGCGTGTTTTCCTGGCTTCTGTTTATCACTGAGTCTGTGTAAGCCAGGGATTCACTCTCCATAGCTTGTTTCATCCCTCTGCAGCACTAAGCTCCCAAAACTCTGAACAAGGTAGAAAACACAAATAATTTTTATTTTTTTTTAATCTTAACATGCATGTGTTTCAGGAGCATTACTCATTGTCTTCAACACAACTGAAGTAGGAGGGCTGAGCCCCCAACTATCTTACCATTCAAGCTGCTGTGATTAGCAGAATGTTATTGAAACAAGTCACAAAAAAAGGATTTATTTCTATGAGAAGTGTGTTGAGATGAGTGTGGGTTAATTCTGGCACCCAGAGCCTTGCCACGTTATGGGAAAATCTCCACAGAAAGCATCCCCAAGGGTCTTACTGACTTCTCCAGCTGCTGGAGTCCAGTTTCGGGATTTTCCAATTTATGAGCCCATCTCCAAGCACAGCTATGTGCGCACACACACACAGAAGCAGGTCTCCAGTCCTAACTACTCCCCCACCTCACAGGGCCATGGCTGTAGGCACATGGGCTTTACAAATCTGCTGGTTAGCTTTTGGAACACACCCAGTTTTGCCCAAGCAGCTCCTTCTTTTCTCTGGCAATGAAACCAACGGGGCCAAACAGCCTGTCTCCTGCTGAGCTTGCCCCACCTGCCGCAGCCTGGGCCGTGCTCACTTGGAGCATAGGAATAGAAGCCAGTATGGGGCTGAGCCCAGGAAGCACTCTTACTGAACTCAGAGTAGGCAACATGTCACAGAATCATACCCAGCACTCATCCAAGCACCAACTGGCAACGTTTTGTTTTGAAGCGCCCCGTGAATACAAAATAGCACAGATTTTTAACCCCTTCTCTCAAGAGGGGAAAACAGTGGGCAGTTTTTCAGAAACCTGGCCTGGCTTTCTGACCCAGGTGTCCGTCAGCTTCAATGGGAGGCTCTCCCAGGCAGGTTTACTCCAGGCAAGCCACAGTGGACAAGCTGAGTTGTGTAGGGTGAATGTTTCCCCCTCCCCATCCGCAGAACTATTTGTGTGCATAAGCTCAAGCATGTCCTGAAGTGGTGACGGGACTGGGGCCTTGGCTCCCCTCAAACATTGCCATTCTGATGCAAGAGCAACCAGAAACGGGCAACCAGGACAACAGGGAGAAAAGGAAACAAATGCACATAACAGAGCAAAACAGAAAACCCTGAGGAAAGCTTTTATTTGAATACCTGCTACTTGATTTCAAGCTTACTCAGAAGCTTCCTCCATATTATCATCAGATGCTGGATGGAGTGTCCTCTATCTCATGTCCTTTCACCCCGCAAAGTTCTTTTTAATGTAAGAAGGCTAAATTTGTCTCTTGGATACAGATTCACGGCTCTCCCTGAAGGGAACAGACCCTAGTTCTGGATCCAAGAGTAACAGATGCCATCAGTGTGAGTCACAACAGCCACAAAGTTTGTCACAAGCAATCATAATGCTGATCTCAAAGTCTCCTCCGGTGGAGAGGAGAATACTAATAGTTGAAACTCCAACGGCAGTGCTGTCTCGAGCACTTCACAGCAGGAATTTGCCTCAGTTGGAAGTGTGGAGTTGCCCTCAAATACAAGGCAAGTCTAATTTAGAAGTGCCTTGTTAAAGTTGTACAGCTATGCCACAGGGCAAGGAATGAGATTTCATCAGTTTAATCTGTATTGATTTAAGGCAAGTTTGATTTGCTCCCTGCCCTCCCTGTCCTTCGGCTCGCAGAGCAATCTGATGCTCTTGCATCCTCTTGTCCAGCACAGCACGAGGCAAAAACTGCTCACTTGCAGTGACTAAAAACCCCACCACATTTAGAGACCACCACTTATGGACCAGTTTAGTGCTTAATCAGTCTCCACAGACTACTGAGCCCAAAGAAAAGCAGATAGAACTGGTACAAAGTGCAAAGACAGGAATATGATGACAGTAGAAAGAAGAACTGGAGCAGAGAGGAAGACAGCGCCAGAGAACGAGGAGCCCGGTGTATAGTTTCTTACTTTTAACTGGTCCTCTGGGAGGTGTCGCAACTGAATCCCTCTCTCTGGCTGTGTCTCCTTCTCTAGCTTCCTTTTTTGGTTCCTCTCCATCCAAACATCATCGAAGCTGAAGCACTTATAGAGGGGTTTAGGTTGCTTCCTCCTCCTCTCTGGAATCTCCTTGACTTTTTCATCTGGAGCAAGGAAGGAAAGCCTCCAGGCTTTTCTCTCAAGAGTGGAGATAGAGTGTGGGGATGGTGGAGCCTGGGGGGGCCTCCTTTTGCGATGGGGAACCCATTTCTCACTTGGCCTCTTCTCAGGTGGCGTTTGACATTGCTGTTTAGACTCCTGTTTTACAAACAGCAGGTGAAAACACAGCATTTGTAGGCCGAAATTTTGTTTGCTTCAAATCAGTTTGAACAGAAGATGTGAAAGTTCAGCTATCTAGCCCCAGAACTATTCAGAAGAAAATGCTTTCCCAAGAGTACTGGTTGGCTGAAATCAGCCAGTCTACTCACGCAGCCTTCTCCATAGATTTAGGGGCACTCCACCCTGAAGCAGAAGCTCTGCAATCCTTTGAGAGTGTAACATGCACTCCCTCTGCACAGGATGATGCCCTTTTCACCCTCATTCTAGATGGCATATTACAATAACATTACTCCTAGGATTTAGGTCACTCTGTCTGTGTAATATTATTTACAAAGACAGAGAGTGTCTCTGAAAATAGAATAATGACCAGTCTTGTCTGTCTGTGCCTTTCCAACTGTATCTCAGTTATACAATGTGAAAAGGCTTCCGAGATGCCTGCAGGTCTGATATATTAAGCCCCGTGCTTCCTGATGTGCTCTTTACGCTATCCATTTTATTTGCTTAATGTTGGGCCAAGAGCAAGGAATTGCACAGCTTTGCACTTTCCTTTCATTTGCTTTTAACTAGTGCTTGCACAAAATTACAGCTTTTATCCTGGAACAGCTTGAAATCGAGCATGCTCTGAGGCATCTAACTACTACTCCAGGTAGCAGCAGTGTTAGGATCAATAATATTTAGGGTGGCAGATAACAACACTGAGGAGTGAATGATCTCAGGAGTCTTTTTTCACACCAAGAAAAATGTTGTGTCCTGACAGTAGTATCTCCTCAGTTTCTCTCAGTTCATTTGAAGAGCCCAAATATAACAACCCTTAAACCACTGGAAGCACTTCGTACCTATTATCAATTAACCAACAATCCCACATCATTTCTTCTTTGCCACTGGTAAGCAATGCCACAGTCTCGAAACACTTATCTACTAGATGCTATGAAAAGCAAAAGTGCATCCTGTGGTATTCTGTGCTTAGCCCCATCACACTGGAGAGGAGCAAGGAGAACTTGCACAGCTTCCAAACATGGGACATATTAGGACAGTTCGCTCTTGCCTGACGGGTAGCACAATTATGTAAACAAAACCATGCCACAAATAGATTAATTAAACGTACATTGAAGTCCCTGACGTATGGGCTAACTGGTAGTTGTTCCGTCTTGCTGTTTTCAGCATAAAATCTTTGTCCTGGATGTAACTTGGAGAACACTAACCATTAGCAAGTAAGGTGAGATGGGCTCCATCAGGCTAAGAAGGGTCACTTACCAGTGTGGTAGGGGTCAGGGGCAAGCTGATCCAGTGCCATTTGGTACAGCACTACAGTACACACAAAGCTGATACCATGGGAAAAATTCCTGGCCGGGGGCTTGGGGAATACACTCATATCCCCACAGCGGAGGGCACCCTGGGAAGTGAGCTCAGGGAACTTCACAATTATGCATTTGTTTCACTGATGTGGAATAGAAAAGGACTTTTCTTCAAATCACTGTTAAACTTTATGAGCTTTTTACTTAGTACATACATAAGGAAGACCATCCCCAGTATTTAGATAACAATTATGTTGGAAAGACTTAACAGTGCAAATATATGTTGCTCAGTGTCTCTGTTGTATTTTCAGAGATTCTTGAAAAAAAACAACTTCACGTAGAAAATCCAGGCTGCAGTTCTACTTCATTTCACACTGTCATGAAAATGGAAGTAAAGAAAAGCCCTGTCTGCTTTAATAGATTAGATGTGGTATCCTGGAAGCTGGGACATCTACATTAATTTCTAGGCCTCAGCTGCATTTATCCATCTTCAGATACATTCTGCAGCCTCCAAAAGAATCAGGAAAATTAAACTGGCTTTATATGGCTTAGATACCATTTAAATTTTTCATGGTTTTCTTTAAATTATTTAATCTAGCAATCAATTTAAGTAATTATTTATTTGCTCCTAATTGTTACATTATAGGATGTGGGCTTGCCTATTCAAAGCTTTGTACACATGCCTCACCTCTCCACTCTTTTCTAGACGCTCTTTTGGGTTATAATTTACAGGTCAATCATTTTATTCATCCTCTGAGAGGCTTTGTCTGTTGACAGTGTGCGCAGTCCAAGCACCTTGCATTTTCCTAGGCTGGTGTAACATGGCAGTCCCTTGTTTGGAACGTGGTGTTCAGTATTACGCTTGTAAGTTAAGTCAATGCCCACGAAAACTAGAGATTTTCAAGTAAAGCTGAGCACAGAGGGGAATAAAGCAAACTCCCTTTCCCTTCTGCCCACAGCAATTCCAGTACAACAGCCCTCACTTCTGCAACTGTCACTCACATGCTGCTTCAGATTCCAGACAGCATCAGCTAAAAAATCAAACCAATCAACCAAAAAAACTTTCACTGGGCATATCTGAGGAGAGGTTGAGAAAACTGGATTTATTCAAGCTGATAAGAGGGCACTAAAGGCAATTTAAGAGCAGTCTGCAACAATTTTGTAGTTACATGGATGATGGATCCAAACTTTTCTCAGTAGTGCCAGATAACGCCACAGGACAATGGCCTGAAATTGTACCTTAGAAAGCTGTTGTAGAAAAGGCAGAAAAGGCGACTGCAAAAGACTCATGATACTTTGAAATACAGCTACTGATTGTCTAAAGAAAACGATCTTCTTAAAAAGTGACTGCTAGCAATGGAAACCAATTTCTACATTGCCTTTCACTTTGAGAAACTTATTTACTATACACCACTTACAAGGCTTGATTCTGCTTTATCTTAAGAGGAGTAGAGACCCAGCTAAAAACTGGAGTCAATCAGATGGTGGCATCTGTGTAATGTGTCTGGGGCATATTATGCATTAACGCTGTTGTGATGACTCCATATAGTTTTGAACAGAAACAGAAAGATTAAATACTGCTACTTATCTTAGACAAAGAGGAATATTTATACACCCATCTAATCAATGCGTTCGTTAAGCTATTAAAAAGTTTCACTGGAATTCCTAAGTCATATTAAAACAAAAGGCTGCAAACCAAACCACCAGACAACAACCCACCTCATCTCGGACCATGTCACTAGTGGAAGAAGCCGTATTTAAGCTGATCTGGGATTGACTGCTTATGCCACTGTCATCCCTCTGGTAGTCATTGTCCAGTGAGTGCACAGAAAGTAAGAGACTGCCTCTGGGTTTCAGTGTCTTTGGTCTCTCAGGAGCCTCCAAACTGCTTTCAACTGCAGAGCTGTTCCCAAGAGAGATCATGGAAGTGGCACATATTCTTCCGGGATAACGGAAGCTCTTGTGTTGAGAAATGGATCGTGGACTCTGTGGTTTAGGACTCATGGGCCTACAAGGCATGTCTTTACCATCAGAATTTGAGAGCTGGGGACATGATGGACTCGACTGACTAAATGGCAACTGTGAGTCAGAGGGGCTAAGTGGAGACTTCATCCAGTATTCCTCTAGAGAAGTATTTAAACTGTTGCTCAGAACTTCCTGTTGTTCATCACAGTCTGAGCTCTGCGAGGATCTGACGCCCAAGTCATGGGACTGTATTCGTTTTCTCCACATACCGGCAGGTGAAGAGACACCAACGGGCTCCACAGAAGTGTCAAAATAGTTGTTGTCTGTTGAGAAGCCATTATCTGTTTCTGACTTTAAAAATGTCTGTTCATTGGAACTATCCTGTCGCTCTAGTGACATTGTTCTCGTTACCTGCCCACTAGCTGCAGTAAGACTCTCTTGTGCTGGCGACAAACTTGCTAAGACAGGCCTTTTTAGTCCATCCGCCTCCTTGCTTTTCAGAAAAGCTTTCCAGGCACTCTGGCGAAATCTGGCTTTCTCCTTCTCATTCTTCAGTGATACTCTTGAGCTTTGCTCAGTATTTTCCTTTTCTGGAGATTTGGATTCAAATAAGCTTGAGAGGGATTTGTGTGCCAAGGCCAACCTTGTCCTGAACTTCTTACCCTCAGGGGTTTTGTTTCTTTTGTATTCATTTTCAGGGAATGATTTTCTAATCCCAGAGTATTCCACAGGTTCACTCTCGTTGGTTTCAGATGAACTTGAAACTTGTCGATCTGCATATTTGACAGCAGCCACTGTGGGAGAAGTTGAATTTGTATCTGCATCTTCCATCAGTATTCGACCAGAGCCAGAGGCCTTCCTCAGGCTCATTCTGTTGAATAATCCTGTAGGTCTCTCATAGAATAAATCATCATCATCAGAGTATTCAGAGGTGTAACTTTCCTTCCTGTGGAAGGCTGAACCAGATGAACAACTTTTGAAAGACTGCAAACTTTCAGTGTCGTCATCCTCCTTCCCAGCATCCACTTCTTCCAACTTTGCCTTGCTGCCAAAGAAGCTGCTGCTTCCCTGATTTTCTGCTGTGGCGGGCTTGGTTTTCCGGAAAGACGTCATTTTTGAGAATACTAAAAACCTGGAAGCTTTCCCACTGTTCCCATTCTTTGTTGGCTTTTGCACAGCTTTACAGAGGCTGTTGTTACTTCCCAGGACGTTCAGTGAGTTCTCATCCATTTCTTCGCTGTTAGTGCTGCAAGTGCTTATATTATCTAGGCCCAGCAGGCAAGCGTTATGGGTCTCCCTTTTCATGGAATAGTTAAAGCCATCAGACATGTCTAGATTCACCGTATTGTCTTTGCTAGGGCTAGCTGTGTCTTCTGCAGGAGAGCTCTCTTTTCCTTCACTAGGAGAAGGTTCTTCACAAATATCTATTTGTTCCTTGGAACCAATACAGCCTTCACTTCCTCGCCTGCCTACTCCTTCTTCAGAGATGATGTTGAGCCCTTGAAGGTCAATGTCAGCACCGTCTCCCTGACACAAATCACTTACACTGCATGTTTCCAGCGTTGCCGCACCAGTTACACACAAGCCTTCCTCTCCGCCTTGATGTGCTTTGAATTCCTCTTCCTTAGATACATGATCATCTCCTATTTCAGCCTGTGACTTCCCCAACTCTTCTGTCTCTAATTCAAAATCAGACTCTGTTCTGCAGGGCTCTTTCTCAGAGATGGCGACACCACTTCTGCTTTGTGATTTTGAGAGCGCCTCTTCCCCTTGATCTGCCTGACTTTCTGCAGTAAGTGTATCATTGTCCAGTCGTTCCATAACTCTCCCAAATTCCACTTTTGCACTTGTTACTGTGGAATTACCACAGGTGAACCCTAACGATGAAACTGAATCTGTTTGCTCTCTTTCCTCTTGTGAAACTTCTGGTTTTTCTTCAGCTGTATCCCTACCAGGGAGTAACTCTGCACCACCAGGAATGGGGTGAGCAGCTGGAATTTGTTCTTCACAGCTACAGCTTTCACTCAGAGCTCCCTCTGGCTCGTCACGAGCTTTGCTGACACTATGGGGAGACATCAAATTCTTGCTCACTACATTTCTCAGTGTTTCAGTTACAGCTTCCCTAGGAAGGTTATCACTCAGTGTCTTGGACTCTAATCCTTTCTGCTCTACGGATACTATAATTAGGACAGGCTCTAACTCTGGAACAGTCATTAAATGCCTTCTCTGGGTTATATAATCTGATCTGGGAGTCATTTCAACAGCAAAGACACTGCCTTCATTCTTTCCTTCATGAGTAGAATGTTCATTTGTTACAAGTTCAGTGTGACTCCTTAAGGCATCAGTTTTGCAACCTGTATTTTGCTGCATTGACTCTTCATGCTCTGTCTCAGTGTTACTGACACCTGCTTGCAATGTGGTTTCTAGGACTTTCCAACCAAAGTCAAGGTTAGAAGAGTCATCAACCCAACTTTTCCCTACCACTATCTCCACACTTGACAGTTCAGATTCAAGGCCATTCTCCTTCAAACTTTTCTGCTGTCTTCTACTAGTGGAAACACAGTTTATAGAACAATCACAATCTCTGTTTTCTTCAAGAGCAGGAAAACCTACATGACAAGCTTCTAGGTTCTCAGTGTTGTCAATGCCAGATTCAACATCAATATCGCAAGGCAATCTGTCTGCTTCCAGATCTCTTTCAGCTTTGTACTGGTCATTATTTGTAAGTTCTTCAGCATTTATAATCACTGGCTCACAGTCCTGGACAGATGAAGTCTCCTTTTGTTTCAGATTACACTCACAAGCACCACTTCGTGTAGAAGATAAGCTACCAGCACATGGACTTACTGCTTCTGAGCTAAGGCCACACGTCTCTGATTTAGAGTGCAAATAATAATCAACGCACTGGGGAGAGCCTGTTGGTTGAGAAAGCTGACACTCACTTGAGTCGATGTCAGTATTAAGAAAAGACTGGTTTATGCCAAATTTGCCTTCTATTTGTATTGCCTTTTCAGGGCTTACAGATACCCTTCCTAAGTCTTCCCAAGAGTATTCAAAATCCAGCCCTTGGAGATGTATTCTGGAACACGACCATCTAAATTTGTTTGTCAGAGGAATACAGTTGCCCACATACTCTGTCTTGCTTTGAGCACTGATATTTTCAGGTACACTGTGCCAAGTTTTACTTTCTGTAATCTCTGACCTCGTGAGCGGTGACTGAGATCTGGGGTTGAAGCAGCTCTGGCAAAAGAATGAATCTGACGTCAACATGGTCTCTGCACTTTCATGGTTTATCCTTTTACCTGTAGTTTCCCCACCGTCAACTGAGTTCCTCCTGCTGCATTTTATACTGGACATAGAATCTAATTCGCACTTACAGTCAGATGTCTCAGTGTAACTTTTACAGCTAGGCCCATTTGTTTCAAAACGAAGATTAGGCAAACTACGGCTTGATGCTGCATCTGACTGGCAGCAAAACTGTAGTACCTCAGGAAAAATCAAACAACTTTCTGAGCGTGCTTTGAAACAGGCAATGCTTAATACTGCAGGATGTTTCTTCTGTCTTGTAACATCATCTTCTGTACGTACTGAGTAGGTGCAAGACAGCACTTCACTGCTTTCAAACTCTGTTTTATTTTGTAATACTGCTACAGACTTTCTCTTTGTCTGTGATACAAAGCCCTCTTCACCAATTCGGTTCTCTGTGTTGGAGAAATCACTAGTTAATGTTAGGTCTTCATCACCCAGTTCTTCACCTTCTGACTTCACAGACTGTATGCATAATTCAGTTTTGCTTGCTGCTGCTTTTATTTTGGAGGACACTTCTAACCACACCTGCTGGGTAAATTCTGGTTGCCTTGAGCACTTAAGTTCACGGAGGGTTGTTTCTACCTTTGCTTTAGGGACACTACAACACAGATATTTTTTGTCTTCAGTAAAAAGGCCATTTGAATCCAAGCGGGATTCCCCAGTTACATCGCTGGAAACAGATTCTGTGTCTGATACACTCTCATAAGGCTCAGTTTTCACATCTGACAAAGACCCACTCTGATGTGACAGGGTCTCAAAATAATCTTCATCTGTTTCTTGGCTGGACCCACGTATCTCCAGCTCTATCGTGCTTGGGGTAGAAGAACTCAGATCGTCTTCAAACTCTCCTTCACTGATGTAGTTTTCAGCTGGTTCTGGGGTCTACGAATAAAAAGAATAGAATTATTTAGTAAGGATTTCCCATAGCAGCACAGAATAGCATGAATTATATATATATTATATGAATTATAATAGTTAGAAAAGGGACTTAGGAACACAATTAATTTAATGCACACTGATGTCTTTCGAAGTTATACTTGATATTTTACTTATTGATGGATAAGAGGTCTTTCTATTTCTTGCTTTTTGTTTTTCATGTTTCTTAACATTGTTTTTTCACTTTAATATGTAATTATGGAGAGGCCAAAATCTGACTTTTGACCATATCTTTCACAGCCCAATACCAAGACACATTTAATAACCAATTAAGTCAAATGGAAATTATCCCTTGTCAATAGATCTACAAGCTCTAACGAATCCGTCTTCAAATCTGAGAAGGACGTTTATGTGATAAACCTTCTTACTGTCCAAATTACGGAAATGTGACATAAATATAAGCAGAACAACTTTGCACTTGAATAACTGGATCCTACCCATACCAAAGCCTGAACCAAAGGTGAAAGATGTCCTTGATCTCATTTTCCAGAAGGCTTTTACCAGGAGCACTACATAGATCAGCTATCCGAGCACATCCAAATCAGTGGCTAAGAGCAGAAAGATCAAAATCACACTGTCAATATTAGGAAATGTCTTTGTCCCAGACAGCTACCCTAGGAGAGTCTCAGACTTCTTTTCTTTAACTATCAGAAAGAAGTCTGGATATTTCTTGAGTTTAAAGTAGAAAATGAAATCACTGCAAGCTTTCCTGAGGTAAAAATAGTACTTGTCATCTGTCAGCTTCAGGTACAGCTCCTGTCAGAAGTTCCACAAATGTATCCAACACAGATATTTAGCTGATTCCAGCCTCAATCCATTAATATCTAGACTGAGACGCGACACTATTATAAATGGCAGCCTTTAATCCCAATGCTGGAAGCCTCTTTAACAAGCTTTTGGTAACAGTCATCACAAGAATGATTAGCACATTTCAAAATCTGAAAATTGAGATAATAAACAGTGAAAGAGATTAAAAGAAAACCACAATGTTTTGTTTTAAACCCACAAGTGAATGGCAGCCATCAAACGAGAACACAAGGTCCATCAGCCTGAATTGCATTTCACCTTCAGCAGAGGAAGTGTCAGTCCTCACACAGGAAGCCGAATTCCAAACCACATCAAAGGATGTGCCACAGAGTTTCTGGCTCTAGACTCTAAAACATAGGGGGTAAATTGGAAAAAGACAGGCATCGGGTTTATTTCAAAAAGGGAGTCTCTGTAAGAAGATTGGTGTTTTCTCTTGACAGAAGAGGGAAAATAAAAACTGAATGGGGGAGGGAGAGAGAGGATTCAGTGCTTCAAAACAAGTCCAAAAATCATTTTCACACCATTAAACCTGATCAAATTGCACTATAGTGGCACCATGAGTCACGTAACCGGCAGAACAACGTGCCCTTTCCTGCATGCAATCAGTGATACAAGTAATGAGGTCCTTCAATAATGTCAAACCCCAGTATCACCAGGACAGAAATGCCCAGCATTAAAGCAGCAGAGACCAGCATCTCACACAACCTGTGAGCAGTTGGCTCAGGCAGCAGCGCGTACGGCAGCAGCTGGTCGGCACTAACAGCGCTGCCGTAACAACAGTGCTCGCAGCACAAATTTACAGATGGCAAGAAACTAAGATAAAAACTGTTCAGGCAAGTAGGAATAAAGTAATGAAGATGCCCAACTGTTCCCAAGGATAATTATGAATTAAATTACAAAATATTAGGGCAGAGATCCCTTACAGTCCATCTATCATTCCAAACACAGCCATGTACATTTGTACTGTGATCCCACCCAAATTCATTATTTTTTTTTTAATGGGTATTATACAAAATTATGCAATTTAAAGTAGAAGTAGAGGCTCCACAACTGCCTCCATACCTCGTGGGAAATGAGAAAACAAATCCTAGGCATGAAGGGTACCAATTAATGTCAACCAGCATTCCTGGATCAGCCCCAGGACTGAACACATGGCCCAGTGTTGCTAAGGGGAAGAGCTGATGTCAGGATCAGCCTGGTAAGACCTGCTCTACCAGATGTAGCCTGCGATGGAGTTCCCCTGAGGAGGGAGAGGACACAGAAGCTGAAGTTCCTGCTTTGTCTATCCAAGCCCTCTGCTTAACAGACAAGAGAGGCCTAGAGCTGACCTCTAGTAAACCTGAAATTCATGAGCTCACTGAACTTCCCACGGTGACCAGGGAGCAAGTCCTAACAGGGCAAACATGCACGTGGTGCCATGTTTACCTTCTTCTATGGATGTTTCACTTCTCAGTGCCTCTGGTTCTATGGGTCTTTGACTTCCTAATGCCTCCAGGAGGCCGGGGCTTTGCTTTGACTACCTGTCATACGTAGTTTAATTTCCTCCCAAACTGTCGTGTGTGTATTTTGCTAGGATTTGTGGGACTACCTCTCTTTATGTTTTACTGGGCATTTTTTTTCTGTAAAAATTGAGTCTAAAAGACTCAGTTGGAGCAGAAGAGGGGAAGTTTACAAGGGGTAGGTCCTTTGATGTAGCTCTGTCTTCCCAGCATAGAGAACCGCAGCCTTGAGAACTGAATGTGGCAGTGATCCTCAGTGTGGCAGTGAGGCTGCTGATGAGACAGCAGTCCTTCTGTCTTTAATTTCCATGAGATTACACTGAAAATTTCAAAAATAGAATTATGCCTCTT
This sequence comes from Baryphthengus martii, assembly GCA_013396935.1. Classification (NCBI taxonomy): domain Eukaryota; kingdom Metazoa; phylum Chordata; class Aves; order Coraciiformes; family Momotidae; genus Baryphthengus; species Baryphthengus martii. The sequence continues at coordinate 1,322,060 of VWZK01009451.1, read as the reverse complement.
TCCTGGGAATAGTTCTTGAGAAAATCCTCAGATAGCAGGGACAGAGGTGTGTGCTTATACATCTTTTCAGTCTCAAAGCAGATAAACAGTTGGAAGACAAGAGCCTGGAATAAATATGAAAGAAACAACTTCTGAAAGGAGGCTTTTACACTTCACAGACAATAGACAAATCACACAAAGCTCCCCCTGCCTGCTTTTTTCATTACATCTCTTATTCTGTCTCTGAAACTTGCCACGAAAATAGGGTGAAATTGAAGTTACCAATCTGCTTTGCTATCATTGGATGCAGCCATATATAATATTGTCAACCTAAAGTCACCAGAAAACTAAAACTTGTGACTTTGATGTGTGAAGACCTCTCTTTCCGTAACTTCAGCTGCCTTCCATCCAAGCTGCCCTCTAACTGAGGACTGACAATGCTCATATGTGACATCCGCTCCCACGGGCCCAGCGACTCCTGCTTTGGGAAAATTTTTTATTTGGTGGGGAAGTCATGAATCATTTTTTTCTCTAAATCAGATTCTTTCTTTTCGTAATTTTTTTAAACATACAATATTATATTGCAACAATTGTGAGCTTCTCAGATACTGTACTTCCTTAATTTTCTCTGCCTAGCAATTAGTAGGATAGGTTAAGCAGACGATTGTATTACCTCCTCTAGGCTTTTAATGAAAGATTTTAATTTTAGATCTCACAACCACAAAAAGAATCTGGCCATTCATATGGTCTTTGCTCCTACTTCAAATGCAAGTTCCCTAAGCAAGCCTGACTTGCATTCCCACTAACTTGCACCTGATCCTAGGTGCAAGCTCAAGGAATGTTGGCACAGTTTTCCCTGCACTCATGCCAACACGAAAGCATTTTCAGTCGGTATTTTAAAGGATTCAGACAACTATTTTCTCCATGAGTGATGATAACAACAACTTTTGAGTTGTTATTAATATATATTTCACAAATCTCCCTTTACACCGCGTTTGACTGACAGGCACAGGCCAGTGTCTTCGACTTGCAATGTGATGAGAATAAAATGCAGTTTCCATTAACAGAGGTGAGAGCAAGCCAGGTGTCTTCTCTCCTCGGTGGGCTTCAGCCCTGCTCCTCAGGTAAAAGAAAAGTGTGATTCTCAGGGCAGAAAGAGTTCAAAAGTGGTTCATGGCAATGATGGAGTACAGCTGCCATCCTGGAGAATCAGTCACACTACCTCAATCACCACAGAGTTATAAAGAAAAAGTCCTTCAAACACATTAATGGAAAAGGTACAAACTCAGAATTAATGGTTTCAACTTACCTACTGTCTTCCATACTTGAATAAATGCAAAGTATGTCCAGAAATTCTTAAAGCAAAGTGGATGCCAGTCAGAGGTTGGATTATACATGGTATAAAGAGCTACAGGCCTAGCTCAGGGGAATTTTGTATGGCAAATGAGTTCACATGTAAAGTTTTATTGTCTGAAGGGAAAACATAAAATTCCTTGGGAGGGCTCTCCCATATGCTCAGAGTTGTGTTTTTCAGGGTTCACATACTAATGAAACACAGAGCTTGGGAAAGGCTCTTAATGGTGACACAACCACCCCTCAAAAAAGCTACCATTTGGAATGGACTTCAGACAGGAGGTGACAGGGTAGGGTACAGAGCAGTAGCTGCAACCTACCCAGAATGTCTCTGCACTGATCTGCTGGGGCTTCAAAAATGACCCAGCAGAGGTTCAAATTAGACACTCTAAAGAAAACATCACATAAGATAGCCACATATTGTCCCCAAGAACTCAAATTATCTTCCTGATCAAATCCAGCTACTCAAGCCCTTTTCTTACATTGCCTTCATCGTGGGTAACGGAAAGAAGGCAATGAAAAGGGGAAGGGGGTACACTGGCAAAGCCTTCATTTGCTACTACTTCCTTGTAAAAACAAACCTTGTTACACTTAATGAGTAAGAAGATTTAAAGACTTTCACCTCAGACAGAACTTTGGTTTCCCATCAGCAGAAAAACACTTTTTCTGAATTGCCTGTCATTTGAGTGGCTATTATAGGTGCTACAGATGTCTATAAAGAGCAAAATGGTATGAATAAGAGCAGATGCAGCACTGCACCTTGATAAGGATTGCTGAGAAATGATGCTGTTGTCACCAGTGGTTCTGAAACTTCAGAGTGATTCTGCTCTCTGCACAAATGGCCACTCAACAGGCACTCTGGAATACACTATAAATGAAGCTCTCTGTAGGTAGTGAGGAAAGTGCTCTGTGACCACTGAATGATGACGTATTACTTGCAAAACATATTCAATTTTTTTATGCAGGACACAAACATTTGCACCTTAACCACACAAGAAGAAACAAAATTCACAGATAGATAAGAAAAGAGGAGCTTGCCCAGGATGTTCTTACTTTAGTCAGTGAGGACATGTACAGGCATCCAAAAGTAACTTTAGTAGTAAGCCCTTTTACCAGTTTGGTGGCTGAGAAAGATCTCAAAGCCAGCTCTGTTGATTTGTGAGAACTTGCACTGCACTAACAACCAGTGGCATGAGGAAAAACCACGCAGATGTCCTTTGCATGTGTCTTGCTCTAGCTGTATTTAGTGCCCTCCCTGGAAAGCCTCCAAATGGATAAGCGATTCCAGAATCGGCAGGACTGTGTGAGCAATTGCAGGTGGCTTTGGCAGCTCCCAGAGGCTCACTTGAGGTGACAGTGCCAGATGAAGGCAAGAGTGAGAAGGGGCTGAAACCAACGGCAAAATAATGCATAGAATCGATGAAATACCTAAACATTGTAACTACCAAAAACCCAGGGCATTTTCCCCCTCCGGCCAGCTTGAGTGGCTGTGCTCTGTTTCTGTTTAGTGAGTGCTACAGCCCAATAACCTGGCCCCAGAGGTACACCTGGGCCTCCACCATGGTGGTGTCTCATGACACTTGGGAAATACAGCATTGCATCAGCCAAAAAATGCCACAAGCAGGGGGACTGCTGCACTCTACACCACTTCTCTGATTCCTTTCAACAGGCCAATTCCAACACGAAAACACTTTTCTAGCCAAAAGCCAAAACCATGATCTCTCTCCTTTCACACTAACACTGCTAGTGCCACATACAGCCTAGCAGAAACGTTAGCCAAGACAAAACAGGTTGGCCAAGGCGTAGCAGTTTCTGGTGATGATGTGTAATCTGGGTGCCATCTAGAGGTTGCCATGAGGTGCCTGGTCAGACTCGGCTTGCAGAGAACTACAGGCCAGCCTTACTAAATACAAGCTGCATTCCACTGTCTTACTGTGCCGCAGGTCAAGCGCCTCAGCAACACACATTCCTCAGTATTGCTTTAGTTCCAGTCAGATAAGGACTGCCCAGCCCATGGAGAGGTGAGGCAGTGAAGAGGCATAAAGATTTGTTGCGTTAAGTAGAGGATAAATGTGCAAGATACGTCATTTGCACGATAGGATTGCACAAAACTCAAAAGTTCATGGTCCCCTGTATTTTGTATTGGTGGTTTATTTCCTCCATTAAGTTTTCCAAACTGCAGTTTGCATCAGAAACACGTTTTTATCAATGCAGCAATATCAGACACAACTATTATGAAAATATTTGTAAATTTATTCTCACAAGCACATTAAAAACTGACACCTATTTGTTTCAAAATAAATCCTACCTTTTAGCCAAGGCACTAACTGTGTAGGTTCACTCTCGAAATGTAAGTTTAAACTCTATCAATATCTAATGTTGTCACTAGTCCGAAATATAAATAGATCTATTTTTTTTGGTCACCACAACAATATAATACGTCAAATAAAATTCAGAATGTGAACAGCTACATTTGAGACTAAAGCGACTTCCCTGCTCCTGGAAGGTCTGCATTCACTGCATTGCAATACTCCCTCTGCTGGCAAATTTAGAAGGGAATAATATATCACTAAAGCGTATTTCTGCCTTCAACACATTCTTAGATTTCTGATTATCTTTTCATGAAAACATGGATATATTTTGCTTGCCTTATAATATCAAGTTAATACTCTTCCTCCATCCCTCACACCCTTCCTCTATTTTTTTTTTTTAACAGATAAAAAGCTCAGGACTGCCCTAGAAGGCAAAAATCAGACGTTATCATGTTCATGTTGAAGAAACAAGATAAAGATAGAAGCAGGTCCCATCAGTGCTCCCATGAAAGAGGGAACTAAGCCTCAGTGAAAACACTTTTTGTGCTAAAATGGCACAAGTCGCTCAGCCACAGAGAAGTTCTTGCCTCAGAGTCATGGAGGCAAATGTACATCTGTCTCTGTCTAAATTTTACCATTAATCTTTCTCTAAGGCAGATGCACTTACATGAGGTAGAAGCAGTCTGGCAGAAGCAACACTTGGCTCTGCACCGATCAGAAGTCCTACCCACAATCTATGGGAATCCTCTTCCAAAGACAGGGCCCATGCTGAACTCTTGTGCTATGCAGCCAGGGGGCTTCAAGTACTAATATTCTTCTACCAGTGGAAGTTTGTATACTGTTTTAAAGATCATTTTGGCCTGCTACTCTCTGCTGAACCAACACAGCACTCACGGGTAGTTTCCCTTCAGAGTGGTTAAGGATGTGCCTGAACACTTTGCTGAGTGGGAACGTTTAGGATTCCCAGTGATAAACTGGAGACTTTGCTCTAGAAGACAAGGCAGAGAGTGCTGCGGCTGTTTGTCCTTTTGTGGTGAACTTGTTGCAACTGCTTTTTTATTTTTTTGTGAGTACACTTTAGCACAAACGTATTTACCTTTTTTTAAACTCAATTACTTTTTTCAGAAGTAATTCTGCTTCTTTGAGCACCACCGAGAAATTCTAGAAGGAATGCTACATTTAAGGAGTAGAAAGACAGCAACTTCTCTGAAGAAGAAAGTTATTGGAAAAAAAGACTATTAAAGCCAAAGAGTGATCTGTGAAATCCCCAGCATATGTGTGCACATGTAGCCACAAGACATCCACTGATGTTCCTGCAGCGATCAGCAATTCAGTGTTCCAAGTATGGCACCGGAATGAACTCGGAAGTCAAGCATAAAGCTGTGAGATACATGGCTTGTTTGTCTTATAATCTCAGTCCATTTTTAGAACCACAGGCTTTCTTTGTTTAACCAAGAAAATCAGTCTGCAGACAATTATGATTCAGATTGTTAATTAAAAGAGCAGTTTGAAGGAAAAGGCCTATGAAGCCTGGGAGACACGAGGCAGTGACTGATAGAAAATCCTGCCTTTCTTGACCTCTTTCTACCATAACTGGAAACATCAGCACAAATTGCCCAGTACACTCAGCCACTGCATCTCCCCTTCATTATGTTGTTTGCTTCTGAACTAATATTTCTGTGGTCGTGCTGCTCCTTTATATCAGCCCTGTTGCAATATTATTACACCAAACACCTTTCCTCTGGCACATCATACTGCTGAGTTCCTAGATGCTACAAAGCCCCTGACCTAATTGTGCCAGGTACTGGATAAACGTGGTTAGAGTGTCTGCTCCACAGTGTTTATACTCTAATTATGTAAGATAAAGGGAGGGAAACAGGGAGAAGAGGAAGTCCTATCTTCATTGTACAGATTCAGAGTAAATGACTCGCACAAGTCCTACCAGCACAACTGCAGCCGAGCCAGGAATTCAACCATCTCAGCCCCTGCTCATTATTCTTATCTTTACATTTCTCTGTGGAGTTTAATGTCTCTCTGAGGGTTGAGGTCTCCTCACACAGACTATGTAAACAGAGGAGAAAACCTCAAGGGCAGTGAGGAAAGAGACATGACTAAAAGGTATGTATATACATCAGCCGGGGACTCAACCGGCTGACAGAACACTAATGCACCTAACACATTTGTAGACTCTTTCTTACTGCCTTTTAAGGAGGAATGGCCTCCAGGAAAAGGCAGAAGTGAGAAAGGCATCAGGGGAAAAAAACAAGTAGGAAGAAGGAATAAATATGGAGGAAAAGCACACTACTTTATTTTGCATTGCTGGGATGAGTTTAAAGGAGCTCTGCGGGATGCTAGGTTAAAACATGCCCCCCTATCATGAGATATGAATAATAAAAGGATTTTTTTTTCCTATGTCTCAGTCTGACTTGCCATTATTAACTGCATGTTCTTGAGAGCTTTAAGGAAAAGCTTTGCTAACAAAGTCAGCCTGGCCTTTGATAGTCAGACAAGTGGTTTTCCTCCTTTTCTTGCCTTTGTCCTTCATCTTCAGACTAACTCCCGGTCCGTATCACTCCGTACGCATAAAATACATGAGGACTTCCCCTCCTCAACTGTCCCTACTGACCTCTAGTTGTTGCCTCACACACAGTTGCCCTGAAGGGTATAACCTGGCTTCTGGACTCTAGCTAATGTTACACAAGCAGAAACTCAGTTGCCTGAGCTGCCAAAAGCAGCTCTTACAAGCAAACTGCACCAGATTTGGACTTAGCAGTAAAATGAGGGACATGAGAAGGATGATTTTCAGACATGAGACAGGCCAGGCCAGGTCTTGCTCAGGAGTTCAGAAAATGAATTGAATCCAGCAAAACTTTGCATCCTCACACCTTATATAACTTTAGCCTAGCTGGGTGACATGAGATATTCCAGTGCCAACAATATGCTCACTCCCCTCCTCCTCTCTCCACAGCGGCTGAGAAATCTTCTCGAAGAGCTTTTAGAAGCAGAACAGATAAAGTAACACATAATTTGTATGAAATAACAACTTTTGAGAAAAAAAGCTAACAATGCTGTTGCGGAGCACGGATTGAACTGTGTGAAGTTGTACCATTTACAAAGACCTTCTTTGCTCACTTTCCACTTCTCACCTCACATAATACAAAGCAGAAGCAGTCCAGCTGCTGGAGCTTAGGACATGACTCAGGTGCCTTTATTGGTGTAGCTACTCAGTATCCAGCTTAATGCCTTATTTCTCCTTTGACCTTGGATACCTGATTTCACCTGCGTTCCTCCTCTGTGAAACCTTTAACAACTCCTGACCTCCAAGCTGCCCTGTAAATACAAGATTAAGTGACTACACACAGAGGAATGGAATCCCCTGATTCATGAGATGAATCCAGGTCACATAGGTTTTACTTCATGTTTCAAGATCCACAAGGACTATATGAATCTGCAACCAAAACGTCCCTTCTCTCAGATTCTGCCCGTTCTCAGGAACCTTTTATCCCAGTGATGACTCCATTTGATGTCAGTTGATGTGACTGAGATTAGATACACTAACTCCCTCCATGGGTGAGTTACTGCATGTACCAACTGTGCCTTTGCCAGATTCCTGCCTCCTTCACGTAAATGGCTTCCAGGGACTTCTGACAGTGCTGACAGTGCCAACAGTGCACATGGCCAAAACAATAGATACGGTAGTTACAGAGGCTTGGGGAACCTGAGTTTGGCACTGGTAAGGCCTCAGCTGGACTCTTGAAGAACACTCGATGTGTGTCCTACATCGGGATACACGGAGCAAGTGGCAACAGTCAAAAGAAGAACAAGAATGTTCCAGGATGAATAAGCTCCAGGGAAAGATTGAGAGTACAGTGTGTAGGCCAGAGAAAGAATACAATGTGAAAACAGTCTTTAACTACTGATAAAAGGTCATAATCTTCTCTCCAAATGTATGACAGATAAAACAAGACTTAAGGGATTTAAATTGAAGCAGAGAAGACTAATGACAGAAAAAAAACAGTAAACAACCAACAGTATGGGTAATAAAAAACTGAGGTGGATTGCCTAGGGGACCGTACAGAGTCACAATCATTTTCGGTCTTTAAGGACAGATTAAATACATATCTGACAGGAATAACACAGCTAGAGCTGATCTCCAGTGGAAGGAGAGATGAGAAGACCTTTATTTCGGCTCCTTGTAGCCCTCTAATTCAGTGATTATTAACTTGCAGATGCTCATTCAGGTATTTTACTGTGATACACAGGCCCAGGGGGATAGGCCATTATAGCAGAGGTGACACAGAAGAGTAGTCATGAGCAAAGAACTCCTGTAGCAATCCAGATCTACAAGCAACCCACACTTCTCTCTGCAACTACAGGCAACCATATGTTAGGTGCAGAGCTCAGAAATGGCCCAGGAATGTCCACCGAGGAGATGAGGGGTCCAGAAAGCACAGCACATGAGAAAAGACTGAAGGACTCAGACCCATTGCTTAGTCTAGAAAAGAACACACACTGCAAAATGGAACATACCACCCAGTCCTTATAATTTGATTTTCTTTTTCAAGCCTAAAAGCTGCAGTATGATAAAGAAGACAGCAAAATGGACAGAAGTTTTCTATATCCTAGGTCCTTTTGCACAATCCATCCAGGCACATCTGCCCTACAGTCTGAGCTGTGCCTCTGTCTCATGGGAAAATGGATAGTAGGGTGGAGATCCTTCCACTGGCAGAGAGCATTATATATCCCTAACTAGGATCACAAATTATATCTATTTAGTTCTTCAGATGAAGGAGCTGCTCCTTGGTCTGTCATACCCACTTAATACCAAGGGAGATTCTAGAACTGCAGCTAAAGTGCTCCTTTTGGCTTTCCTAAACCTTAGCAATGCAGCAGTAATTTATTTTAAAAAAAAACAAAAAAAACCCCAACCAAATACAAGAAGTAGAAATTGCTGCCCCAAAAAGGTGTTAGCTTTGACAGCATGTTACTCATTAGTTCAGTGGAAAGGATCTGGTTTTCCATATTGTAAGGTTAGAGAGAGGGCTGGAGGAGGTGAGGGAAGGTGCGATAAATCATCGCACACAATTTCTCCAACTTGGCATTGTATAGAAAGGAGGAAAAGGTCTTGCACAAGAAAATCCAGGGCAGAAGGACTGCGAGCAGGAGGCAGGAATGAGTGTGATTTTATCAAGTCATTCATTCCAAACTGCCCTGTGTATAGCAAATTACTCTGTGTGGTAGGGTCACTCAATCCGTACCACAATTCCCCATCTGCCCAGCACTAACTTGAATACAAAGAAAAATTTGGAAGCTTATCAGTTCAAATAGAGACATGTGCTTTTGAAGCTGAAATCCATTTCAGCACTGTAGAATCAGGAGTACAGCAACTATAGCCTCCTACCTAGTGATTTTGCTTGGCACAGCACTGACTTGAAAATCATCGCCAGGTCAAAAAAAATCTTTAAAAAGTTCTGCATCATTTGATACCATCTTAAGGTTCGTTCAAGAAAAATGGCACACAGACCAGCATGAACATCCAAAAAGCTGTGAACTTCAGTTAACAAAACAGACCTTAACTTTGCTCTTAACCACAAAGATCAAGTGACATTTAAAAGGAAACAAAAAGATGCAAACCATACACTTTCAAGTCTTTGAAGATCCTGCTGGCACTCAGGTCAGAGTACTTCTCGGTGCAGTTCATTTCTCTCCAGTCAGCCTTTTTACTTGTCTCAATGCTGAATATGCAGAGCACCAGACTTTTTTAACCTCAATCATTTTTTCATTATTTGTCAGGACTAGCACTAATAACAGGCATTAGAGGTACAATATTCAATTGTTCAGGGCGGCCTAAACATTTAGTTGCATTACGGTAGCTAATCACAAATAATTGTGCTCAGAAAGGCAGGGCAGCTGCGAGAGGGTGCAGCGTGCCTGTTTGGCTCAGGGCGCAGGTTTCAGCAGGGACAACGGAAGTAGCACAGCAAAAAGCATCTTAAAACCCCTCACAAATTCCCTTTCTTCTAAGTCTTTTAAAGAGAGACTACTTCAGCGTGCTTCTGTGCAGCTCAGTGATGATCACCTTGTTTGAAAAGAGCATAGCTCCACATAAACTGTGCTTTGAATTCTTTTATTTTACTCTCACTTCTAACAACTGTCCTTTTCTTGGACCTGGCTCCATCAATTTTCCTTATCATTGTTTCCTTTCTTCACAACCCTGTTATTATCTTAGGCAAATGACTGGTTCCACCGATCTGCCAAAGAGAAATCAAGCAGAGGGTCACTATCAGAATCAAAGATGTTGTTGAAATTGTATGTCTTTTTATGAAAAAAGAAATAAATAAAACCAATCAACCAAAGGAAAAAAAAAAAAAAGGAAAAAAAAAAAGAAAAGAAAAAGAAAAAATGAGAAAGGAACTGATCCTCCTTTCTTCTTCCTAGAAGTAGGAAGTTTAGACTAAAAGAGAGCAGAAATTCTATGACTCAATTTTATTTCACAGGTACCTCGGATATGGACTCAAATCTATGATGTCCACTGGCCCGTCCCCTCCTTATATGTTATTATTTATGATCTTCATTCTATGTCAATCTGATGCTTTATCACACAACCACTATATTTCAAAGCACAACAGCTATAGAGCAACGGAGGTTTCCACAAATCTTAGCTCTTACAGAAATCAGTTCTGTTCCTATGTGTTATAAAGGAGTAAGAAGATTTTCTTCCGGCAGTAGACAGCCTCCTTTTGTACCAAGTTCAAGATGCCATTAATAACATTATTCCTCTGCCGACTCTTCGAGTAGAAGCCTCCAGCCAACACATTAATACACCAGAACCAGTGCGGACACCACTTTCACAATCCTTAAGACCTCACCAACAGCCTTTAACCGAGTTTTAAATCTTGCAACAGACAAAAAGTAAAAGTCGTTGCATGCAACACCACAGAGCCAATACCTTCACTCCAGAGAGGAGAGGTAACTTATTTAAGTGTTCAAGTATTGCAGTATAATCTGGAGGACTGCAACTTTGGGTTAAGATTCTGTGTAAGTAACAGACCCACAGTTTGAGCAGTCTCATCCCAGGCTTAGTTTTGGTCACTGGGTTTGTTTAGTTTTCTGTTGCTCTTTCCCAGTTACTTTGCAATCAACAGCCTACCTGGAAGTTCCCGTCTCTCCTGTGTTTTCTACCTGAAGGGGCAGGACATCGCAGTTGCCTGTCCAAGCGCTGCCTCCCAATAATCGGTGCAGATGACACTGGGCTGTGACAAGATGTGATGAATTGATTTTGCTTCTCTTGGTCATATTTTGCTGTGAGAGCAGGAAATTTTTTCTGTCCCCAGTAGTACCACTGATTACAACAATTATCATTTCTTATCTTCCAGATTTTGCAGCTGCAGCTCCAGTTCTCCCACTGCTTTGTCATAACTGAAACGAACCCGGGGCAAGTTTTCTGCAATACTCTCTCCATCTGCGATCCCAGCTCCACGGCCTGGCCCAGAGTCAAGGTATCAAGTTCCATCAAGAGTTTCTGCCGAATCCGCCAGTCTGCTGCCTTGTCAATGAGCTGATCCAGGATCAGCTCTTCCTGCCAGCAGCCAAAAGCACAGGCTGATGCCAGTTTTTGTAGTGCCAAAGCAAAGGTTGTAAAGGTTTCACCTGGCAGTTGTGCCCGCTGCCTGAACTGGAACCTCTGTAATACCACGCTCTGTCTGGGCTTAATGTGCCCTGAAAACTTCTTCATTGTTTCTTCAAAGGAGGCAGCTGAAACCAGGGTTGTAAAAATCCTCTGATCTTTCACATCCAAAGACTAGAGAACAGTCCTCAGGGAGTCTTCAGGTTTCAATCATCTATATCAGCCAAATCTCACAATCAGCAACTGACACCAGGGGCCCAAGATATTTCACAGTTCCAGCAATATGTAGGACACAAATCAGCACCGAGATGCAACTGGAACTCCCCAGTCTTCACTGACACTGCTGCACAGGTCCACTGGGATTCCCACTACCTCTGAAGAAGAGCACAGAGGCACAACACAAACGCCTTGCCTCATGTGACAGACAGGTTGCCTGGCTGGGCAGGAAAGACAGCACTCCTCCCACACAGGCAGTGAGGGTGGGAGCAGGTGAGCATGAGAGGAGAAAATGAAATGGGAAGGAAACAAGAAGATGAGATGGAAAAACTGTCTCTCCTGCTAGGAAGGTTTTGTTGCATGTCCTAACATCCTAAACTAAAGCTTGTCAAATGTTTAACAGGAATCACAAAATCCAGGTTTAATGGGTTTACACACGCTGCTCACAATAATTAACAGCACAATCTTCCCCAGCAAAACAATGCCCACGTGCCACCAGGGCAGATGCAGACAGCGAGCAGGACGGCAGCAGCAATAAGAGGGTGCTGAAAGTCACGGCTGGCCCACCTTTGCCTTCACAGATGCAGGCTGTCAGCTCTTCATTTCTCAACACCTAAAACTCACTTCAGAAAGGCATCCTCCTGAGCCAGAGCCTATTGATCTGTTCAAAAGTGGCCCTATTTCACTAGCAGTTTACAGAGATCTGTCCCACAGGCATGTAAGAGCCGCGGAGCTGTAGAAACATCTTCGTCTGGGCAATTTTTCTTCTCAGGGCTGGAGTTTGTGGCTGCCTCCATTTTGCAGCTTTTTTTTCCAGCGATCACGTAGCAGGTACAACTGGAAACACAGCATCGCAAAAGTGTGTGGTGTAAAAAAAGATAATGAGAAAGAAGAAGATGTCTTGCTTGCTTGTCTCTTACTCAGAAACAATTTTTAGCCCTTTTTCTTATTTTGGTGGGTGTCTGCTCGATCCCAGCCAAAGACACCAGAGTGTTCTACGCATCCCATCCTGTAACCCGGGTGGGTTAAGCAGTTCTCTGGAGCAAATCTCTATATAGGCCAAGAGAAACACAGTTTTAAGGTATCCTTCTCAATGAACTAGCCAGGTCCACTAGTTCAGGAGTCCTGATCAATTTTTTAATAACAGTATAACATAAACAATTCCTGAGCAACGCTGGAGAAGCTCCCGGCTCTACCTGTACCTGCCCACTGCTTTACCATTTCTCTTTCATGGCAACATAGAAGCTGTTTCACTAAAGGCTTGGTCACAAAACAAGCTTGGGTAGATGTGGAATGTTGAATTCCTTAACAGCTTTTGCATTTTTCAAAGACTTGAACTTTAAGAGGTTTAAAAAGTATTGTCCCAGCAATTTAATAAAGGAAGATTTAAGTTAAAATTAATCTAGAGAGTCTCAGCCCCGTTTTTAGCAGCAAGATTTACTGTGCAGAGACCAACGACAAAGATTTTGGTTGTTTTTATAACAGAACCCTAAACTTTAACCCATAAGAATAATTTTCTCCGCCACTCAAAATTCTCTGTGTCCACTGTTTTGACAAGATTGCCAATTTATTTACAGGGTCAGATGACTTGAAGGTGGTAAGCTAAGTGAAAAAAAGGAGATGAAGCTGCATTTCCTGAAAAACTTAAAATTTAAAATACCAGAGTGCCTTTAACTGCTTTGCCCAGAGCACTCCAGTATACAGCTGGGTTGTAGTCACTAGACATAAAAAAACATCTCAGTATGTAGGTCTAGTGCACTTGAATATAGGTTTAAATTATTCATCAGTAGTCTGTGTGCTGGTTTACTTCCTTACTTCCATTTAATTAATGGAACTCTAATTAAAAAGTGAATGTTGTCAAAAGCTGGCAAACAAAAAAAGACATGGCAAGAGTTGAGCTGTAGTTAACGTACACAAAACCAATGACAATCAGTGCACTCAGTGCATGAATGGAAAAAAAAAATAAATACATGTAACCACAAAGCTTTTTGTCTGAATTCCTGCAAAGTAAAGCTCTTAACGGTTCTTCATTGGAGCTGGACAAAACGATCAGTGAAATACACGGATACTAGCAGATAATGTTAATAGATGGTGAAGTTTCAGCAGCAGAACTAATTTTTAAAGAATTTTCCTTAAATGGAAACTGCTGTTCATGCACATTGGAAGAATATGAAGAAATGTTTCCTTTCCTAAGAGATCAGATGACCTAGAGGAATAATTGTGCAGAAGGGAGGCAGAGGGGATAGACTCTGAATCCCACTGTTACAAATCTATTTTTGCACTGAATGAGACATCCTGTAAGATATCAAGCATCTTCACAGCGCGCTTCGTGCCATCCCTGGGTCAGTGCCCCCCTTATCACGCAGAGAAAGGCAGCTCAGAGACACTATGTGGTTTGTTCCTGACAATGAATGAGACAAAGCCAGGATAAGAAGTTAGGGCTCCAGAATCCCATGTCCCTTGCTTCAGTAGTTCATTAACACCACAGCCCCACCACAACACTGCTTCTGGAAATGAACATACTAGTCAAAAGATAGTCAAGAGCTATTGCTCAGCTCTTGATAACCAGCCCTATATTTAACGGTGACTCTATTTGAAAGAGTTCTCTCACCAAAGAACAGCCTGAGCTACAAACTGTTGGCAGCTGACAAAAAGCTCAGAAAAAGCCTCACTATATGTTTGCTATGTTTTTATACTTTTTCCTGATCATCTTATTTTGATTGCTTACAGAGAAAGGATATTGAGCTAAATGGCACAGATTATGGATCCATCTGGCCACTGTGGCCACTCTTACCTTCCCACTTCACAAAGAAGGAAGCAATTTCAAACAGCATGATGCCAAAAAGCAACCTCCTTCATGAAATTTCAAGATGATTTTTTAAACACAGAGACCTGAATCTTGATGCCTCTTTGGAAAACTTGCCTATAAAAATCAGTATTCAAAGACTTTTGCTGTGAAATACGGAAAGTCAAATACAGTAATCAGTTTGAGTTAAGAGTAAACACACTGCAGAGTGAACTTGTGTATTCAAATTAGAACTACACTAGCTCTTCAGATTTAGAGTTCTTACACTCTACAACGTAGTGGGCCAAACACATGCCATCTGACCTGGGTTTAATATGTCTACAAATAATTGGAGATACCAGGAATGTCCTCAAAGACTGTCCTGCACACACAGTGTGCTGTGCTCCTTGACAGTGTCTAAGTGACCCCTCAGGAGATCATGCCAGGAATTTATCATTCAACACCCACATTAATTTGGCCAGCTCTCTCCATCCACTCTCCTTCCTCTGAGCCGGAGAAGCTGCTCTTGCAGGAGCAGCTTGCTCACAGTCACCCACTTTTCCAGCCCATTAGCTGACAGAAGAGTACCAGAAAATCTGCCCAGAAACAGCATGGTCATAGCAGGCAGCTGTTGGGACAACCGGGAGCGGACAGATTAACTGACCTGTCATGCCAGATGTACACTCCAACTGCACCCGGACACCCCTCATTTAAACAGACAGTGCTTTGGTTTCTTCCTTGTCTTTAATTACGACAAATGTCCAAGTCAGAGCATTTATACGGATTAGTTGTAAGGAGTTCATATTTTCTCATGAAGCCACCCAAAATGCCTAGCAGACCATTCCATTACTACTTAGCTGTTAGGAAGTTTGCTCCTTTTCAAGGTGTTAATGATCTTCCTTAGAGTTCTGAATTCAAAGTTCCCAGGAATGTCAGGGTATTTGCCAAGGAAAAGCAGAGCACCCCACCTGTTATCTAACTTTGGAGAAAACACATGTGCACCTGTGCCCATGGCTTGTTTAGAGACAGGAGTTCAGTGAAGAGAAACAGTTGAACAAACAGAAGGAGACACTTCTGTGAGCCCCAAACCAGCAAGTGATTTACAGGGGAAGAGGAGAAGGGGATAGAAGATACATTCAGCCCAACAACAGAGAGCTCCTTCTAAAAGTTCTGCCGACGAGGCAGGCAAGGCACCTCAACAAGGCATAGTCACTGACCGTGAATGTTCTGCTCCATGCACAGAGCAAACGAGCGTGGGCAGAAAGGAAAGCTCTGGGTGTGCTCCCTGTTCACTTGTGCGGGCAGGATGCCACTTCCATAGCAAACCCTTCATCCTATTGATACAAGTGATAATACTCCCCACAGTTCACGCAATCATTGCCAACCATCCTGGTTTCCCTGGGGTAGAATCACAGAATCCATTTTCTATTCAGGAAAGCCGCATTTTCAAAAAGCCTGCAGCACTCGATTTGGTGAGAACAAAGTTGGTAACGCACTTTGGTTTTGTTTGTGGCCGGCCATGGTGTGCAGGTCTCCATAGTGGTCAAGGTCTTTAGCATCTTGGAGTTACCCGAGTGCTAAAGCCAGAAGGAGGGAAAGCCAGGGCAGATGACCCAAGCTGGCCAACAGAGCTATTCCATATCACAAACATCACGCTCACTATAAATTGGACAGTGTCCTGGAGACAGCCTCTTTTCCCCCACGGTCACCATCCCTGGACAGTCTCGCCCATCATTTTGGTCCCAAGGCCGACTCTCCTGTTGGTTGTGACCGCTATGCTTTCGCTGCAGCTGTGGTGGCTGCAGTGCTTGACATCCAGCATTCACTGCTGGGAGTGCAGAGCTCACAACCACTACATGGGCTGAGTACAATCTGCGTACTTTATATTAGTATTAGTGTTAGCATTAGCATTAGTATTAGTGTTAGGGGAGGTCATTATTATTTTATTAAATTTCTTTCAATTTCAGCCAATGGATTTCCTTTCCTTTTCCCGATTCCCCTTTTCAGATTGGCATAGGGGGTATCACTGGGTGACTGAACAACTGAGTAAATGGAGACACCATCAGCTCGTCAGTGTTTTGGAGCAACATTGTGAGTAAAGAGAAATGGCGTCAGCATCCAGGACACTTACCTAGGCTCTACTCATTAACAGTACAACATAGACAAAATATAAAGAGCTGGCTACACCTTAAGTTTCCATTACTCCGGCTTCACTGTTAGGACATGACTAAAGCACATCGTGTCCCATCATGATAAGAACCCTGGCGGGACAGAAATATGTGAAAAAACTTTAGGGGAGATTAAAAAAGATGCACAAATAGCATAGTGAAACTTCTCCTGTACAAACCATGATACTACAAGACAAAGCCGAGCAGGCAGATCAGATGTTCCCGTTTTACACCACACTCCAAACTCCACTGACTTGGGAGTATAAACAATGCTGCTATGTTGCAAAGAATCACAAATAAACAGCTGGAGTGGGAAACATCATGTTGTAGTCAACTCTTTCCTTTCTATTACTTTGCTCTGCGCTGATGTGACTGAATATGAGTTTTCAACACTAATTACAGCTGCTTTGCATAAGAGGCATTTTCTCTGTCTTTATTCACCCACTTCTCAGAGACTCCTGTGTCACTGCTCAGAGGAGTGACCACACACTTGCTCACGTACCAGGAGACATCACACTTCAACTGGAAATACCAGAAACACACAAAAGTGCATTACTTCTAATACTGGCAGTCACCAATTAAATCCAAGAACACTGTTTTTTCTTTGCCCTCCCTGTAAATAAGTCTCTAGGATCTTATAAGTCTCTGATAGAAAACTGAAGAAAAAACTTTTTTCTTTAGGAGATTTGAAATTCTATGGTGTCTGACTCCACTAAATAAGGTTTATAAGTACAACATGATCAGGCGAGGGCAAGTTATACAGATTGTCTCTGGATATCCTACAGGCTGAAAGTCACTTATTAGCTTGTACATCTACAGGACTTTGTGGACATGGAAATTTTCACATGCACATGTTTATCACTGCACATTTCACTAATAAATCTGCAATTCTTTTAAAATTCAAGTCACCTCTCCTCTTTCATTATTCTTTTTATTTCACCTGCCTTCCCCATTTCATCAAATTCATGTTGAGAGGCGGATATAAATGGCATTTGGCATTTGTCAGAGATTGTATCCTCAGTTCCTGTGGTTGTAAACTGCACATTTCCAGAGACTGGCCTTAGTAAGAGCAGCATTTCTCTAGTTCTGCCCCAATACTCCCAATCTCTCCATCCCAGGCAAGGAAGGCAGCTACATGGCCAGAAATTGGAATTTCAGATAAGAGTGTGACTCTGCCATACATCCTGCTGAGCTCAGCAATGCATTTCTTAATCCAGAATACAACTGAAAGATACCAAAAAGCAGGGAGGCTGCCTCTGCCACAGCACCCTCTCTGCGACAGCTGAGATGCCTGTCCTCCTGAAGAAATAATACTGGGATTTTGAAGAGAGGAGAGGATGTCTGGATTAAACAGAATCTGGGGCCTTACGGAGCAAGAAATGAGTATCTGCAAGTACTCCATAAACAAAAGGAATCAAATACTTCAAGAATTTCTCCACAGGTTTCCTCTAATGAGACTTGTCTAGCTTGGCCAGAAAGCCTAAGCTTTGCCTTTCCGAGGGGTGCATGGGAAGAGACATCACAAAGCAGCGTGATTTGCCCTCCCAGCACACACACCGTGCACTCAAGTAAAGGAAGATGATGTTGCTAACACCCTACAGCATTGAAACAGGTCCTATGGGATCAACTGAAAAAGACTTTTTCTAATCATATACTTCACTGAGCATCAACCTTAGGAAAGGTGGGAAAATTACATGTGGCATTTTCTACAGCACAGGTAAACATACTATTAAAGCTTCCCCTGCAGGACCACATGTCAATATTAGTGC
The DNA here is from genome assembly GCA_013396935.1 of Baryphthengus martii. NCBI lineage: Eukaryota > Metazoa > Chordata > Aves > Coraciiformes > Momotidae > Baryphthengus > Baryphthengus martii. The sequence goes on along the minus strand of VWZK01009451.1, from coordinate 1,303,851 downwards.
GTAAAATAAAGATAATGATAGAAAAAGTAAATTTAGGTTTGCATAAAATTACCAAGAGCAGATTCGGAGAAGGCTGGCACTGTGCCTGTATCTTAGTAAACACTGGGACCTGTCAAGCTCATAAAGGCTGACTCTCCAGTTTCCATTTCACAAACACTTTTTATTGGTGAGTACAGCTCACTGGGGGCAATGTTCAGGTCCTGCTGAAAGCAGTGGTATGTAATGAAGGAGGTACTGGCAAGATCTACAGTGATATACGGGTAGTTATATACATATATTTCATCTTAGCAAAGCTACGAACCCTCGGATTACAGGATAGACAGGATGATTGTCAGTAACACTAAGAAGAACATGACACCACAGTAGGATGCATTTCTGCAGTCCTACAAAACTTTTCATAGAAGATGTCAAAGCATTTCATATGAATGACCTAAACTGCCTGGAAACAATGATTCCCACATTGACAGCATAAAAGGAGGTCAATTCTGCTGGTTATAGTCCAGAAACTCCTGCATTACCATAAATCCAGGAGATGCTACATGACCATGTCAGTTCAGTAGACTGAACTGAAAGGCTGTATCAACTCTTCTACAATTGCATGGATTCCATCAGTTTGAAAACTGTAAATATATGGGGCATCTCCTGTATCTGTTTAAATGGCTTATCGACTACACACTATGGAATCACTGCATCAAACAAAGGTGGCAGGAACAACCCTCCACATGGGATCCACTGTTCTCTTGTCCCTTAACAAGAGCAGGCAACTAATGGATCAGGCCCAGGGAGTGTAAGATGTCATGTCAATAACTGCTGCTGAAGAAGATTTGTAGTAATCCAATGCCCACCTACCTCTGTAGATAAAGAAGATCATGATTCCAGTTCTTCTTCGGTGGCTGATGGACCCAGTGATCATTAAAAACCTCAGAGAGGGACAGAGTATGGCAAGCCTGATGCAAATGACTGCCCCAGCAAACCAGTACTCTTTCCATGGGCTGTTTCATTGAGTTATCACAATAAACATGCTGCTCACTAGAAAGGCTGTCTGATGAGGCAGGCAGATTGTGGCTCCAGCAGTCTTAGCCAGAAGCTTTTAGAAAATCCTCTTCATTACTCATCAGGCACTTCACATTTTCTGAAGTAAGCATTTCTTACAAAAAGTGTGACTCACCAGTACCAAAAGACCTCTTGGATTGGGAGAAGCCCCTTCTTTTACTTCTTTAAAATGAACAAAAGAATCATGAGGTAATTGCTTGGCACTTCTTTTTACCAATGAACCTTGCACAGCTTTACAGAGATGGCCAATTGAAATGTATACGGTGTTAGGAACAGGATCACTTAACTTCAGGTGAGGCAAATGTTCACATTTGTCACCATATAGTGGAATTTGCACCAAGTTCGCAGCACTGAACTAGGTACAAGCGAAGCCTTGTACTCTGAAACAAGATGCATTTTCCCGTGCCCTAATCCCCACTTTTACCCCTGCCCTCTTTTGTTTTCATTAGTCACTGGAATACATGGCTTCTTTCCAGAGCAGAATGCTCTGTCTGCTTCACTGCTCAACTCTGTCTAACAAGTTAAGATAATGTTCTGATTGAACCTCTCCTCTGGGGCCCAACAGAGTTTAAAGAACTCAAGTTCAGCTGGACTTGGCTGGATATCCAGCATTACCGTGGCTGTGCTAGATGTTAGGCCATAATGTTTCTATCTATCTGTGACGTGTACACAGGGTGAGCTGTGTATCCACTGGTAGTCACCATCACTTGACATAACAGGATAAAAGAGATAGAAGAGGTGTCTTTTTTAAAGACCTAACCATTTCTGGATGTGCTCCTAGGACTTCCTGGATATCCGTGCCTCTTTTTTCCATTGTACGTATATCCTTGGTTCTCTCGTGTCACTTCAAGTGTGGAACAGCTCAGAAAAAACATCTGGCCAGGAAGCAATGGTAGTGCCACCCTCACAGCAGCTGCAACAAGACTGTAATATTGAACTGTTAAGGAATAACTTTTTAACACTCAAATTCCCAAAAGCTGCTCATAGAGGGAAACATCTAAAATGTACTTTTGCTGATATTTTGATGAATGACAATTATTTGGGGTCAACCTGAAGTTCTTCCTGTTTTTTTCTTTTCCCATGAGGTAAAATAAAGATAGAAGAGCTTAATTTTTTTCAGGCTTAATGGGTATTCCATTGTAGAAAAGCAGAGAAACTAATATTGCTTTGACACTCTGTAGTCCAACAATTTATTTTACGTTTTCCAAGGGAAAAATTTGCATTGTCAAGAGAAATGGAGAAAAAAAGAGGAAAAATGGATAAAAAGAGAAAAGAGAGATAGAAAGGTAGATAGCTATTTGATTTCTCCAGGTTACAGTGTGAGAGACAGCAGTTAAACTAAAAAAAAAAAATAAATTATATTCATATCAAGATTTATATCAATACTATCAAGATCAATAGCAAGATCAATGCACCTGTGGTCCTGACCACAGTTGGCAGGACCACTAGGGCAAGATCGGTTCTGATAGCAGTGTGATCAAGTGTAAATTTAGCTCCCACCTGAAGTGTAAGATACAGGTGCAGAAGTTGTGCTGTCAACTTTACCTGCTATGGTGTAAAACAAGTAGGGGGCATTAAGATAAAACTGAAATCTTGAAAGTGTTAATTTCTATAGATGTTGGATTTTTGAACAAGGCCTTGGCTATATAATATTCTTGCTAGTGCTCCCAGAAGATGACAAGACATGTGGAATGTATCCTGCAACATTTCATTTCAAAGCTCTAGTATCAGAAGTGTCACATATCTGGGTTATTCTTCTCATTTGAGAAAAAAAATTTTAAACTGTGCGCCAAGCCAATGGTTGGAGAGATGACACACATTTCCTGTAGCACACCAAATCCAAGTGCATTCCTTTTATTCCCAAGACAGCAGAGGTCAGAGGCCAAAGGCAATCATCAAGCTTGGAAAAGGCTGATGACTGATGCATACTTGGGGATTCGTGTCTCCAAAGTGATTAGAGACCAATACCTTTCCTTTCCGTCTTCGTGACAAACAACAGTGATGAGCCCAGGGAGCAAGGCTCACTCTTTCAACAACCACACATGAGGAGCTAGTTAGCTTCTTTGGCTGGGGCAAGACTAGAAAGGCTTCAAGAACATCTCTATTTCCAGAGTGTTGAGAAGCCTAAGGTCAAGATTGTGTTTTGCAGAAAACTTTAGTGGATCTACTGCTAAGTGCCTGAGTACTTGCTGCTTCTGGGGAGGTCACGGTTTAGGAAGAGGAGAGAATTGGACCCTCATACTATGTGAGCTGAAAGAAGTTACCTTTCTCAAGCAGTCTTGAAAGCTCCACCAAGTTAAGTATTGTGAGACAGCATTGAGCTTTAAGCTGTGAGTGCTTGGGAAAAAAGCCCTTGAGAATCGAGAGTGTGAAAACCTTCCCACCCCTGTGAGTAACTGTGTAACTATTCTTTCTTTTGTCTCCCCAAAAAAAAAACCAACCCTGGCACCACATCATAACGATAGACTGAAAACATATGCTGACATGGCATCTAGTTGTGTCATACAGATTTTAAGCCACAACAATGCAAACACAGGAAAAATTTGGATACTACTCAGCAGTAGCAGGGAACAGTGCCAAATTAATTAGTGCCCTCATAATAATGAATCAGGACAGCTCACTGAGGGAAGCACCTCTTATTTATGGAACTCTTGTATAATAAACCAACATGAGTTTCCATATTGAATCCACAACACTAACCAAACATAATAAGGACTTACAAATCATGCCACACTATATATTTAGGCACGTATAAATTTAATTAAATCAATGCATAGATTTTCTTAAGAATTAGTTTACAAGAATATTAATTTTTTGGCACTGCACTGTGACTCCTTAAGCTCTCTCGAAGGAGCTGTATCCCAAGGTGGACGCTCACATTTATATCCCTGTCAAAAAAGTAAACAGGAATACTTTTTTCCTTTTCAAAGGACACTCGATGAGACTCTGCTGGCTCTCCTTGGATTTTTTGTGTAAAGTCCTTGTATTTCTGCCTTTTCAGGATGAAGTCTGTGTTGCAGAGGGCAGCTTCCTATTTTGAAAGCATCACCGAACAATGAGCATTGAGAGCATTTATTGCACCTTGGTTTATCTTCTACTAGGGTAGTGATTTACCCTTACTGCATAAGACACCAGTTTTTCAAGGATCTTCAGACACAATATCAAGTTGTCAGACAATATCAAGTTGTCAGACAGAAATACGTTTCAAGAAATGTCAGACACAAAATCTGCCTAGCAAACAATATTACTCTTAAAAGTGCCTCTACATTCTTGCTGCCACTACTTCACATAAAGGACATATTTTTTGCTGCTACAAATTACCACAGCTTCTCTGAATCTCTGAGGATGTACAGATGGAGTGTGCCCTGCCCGTTGCCTTTGAACGGTTTTATCCACATTGCATACGCAAACCCAACAACAACACACAAATGCACGGTGCCCACAAACTCTTACCCCAAAGACTCTGCCTCTAAATCACTCACACAAGAAGCCCTGAATCACAGGAAGTGCCCTTCAGGAGTTTCAGCATGAAATTTTCAGTGAAAAACTACAGGGCCTTTGAACCAGGGATTCATCATAGGAAGACCTATGATTGCTGACAGAATTTATGCTAAAAGAGAAAATCCCATGCACGTACCTCATGTTTACATGCAAGGGGGTTGCCCCATAGTAATCTTAAACCTCACTGAAGGTTCACTGGGGGTGGTTTTTCAGGGAGCAGCACTATGTAATCAGCACTAGCAAATGAGGGGAGTCCCTCAAAGAAGAAGGGAAGGCAGGGAGGAAAGTGATAAGGGGCGGTAAAGGAGAGAAACCAGCAGCTAGTGCAGATTGCTAGATGAATAGCAGCAGCTCAAAAGCAACTGGAGAGAAAGCAAAACAACATTTTACTCTTCCAGTTGAGCTTTCTCTACAGAGGACTATCTTTAGCCTCTAACAAAAAGCAGTGATGAATCAGAGGAAACTGCTTAGACACAGACTCATCCCTTGGCACCACGAAGCAGGTGACATGCTCTGCACTCATCCCCAGTTTGCGCCCCAGGGCCTGTCACTGTGCTGACACCCTTCGTGACTGCACATGGGCTCTTCCCGCTCCCCATCACTATGGAATGGGACCTGTCAGGAACTATTCACAGCCCTGGAGAACCATACCCACAGATCAGATCTGTGTTAATCCAACTCAATATGTGAGGCTAACATGCATGCACAGTTTGATTTATCCCTGCTTAACACAAATACAAATCCTCAAGAAACAGAAGAGGAATCTGCTTTATTTAAAAGAGCAGTTTCCATGGAAAGCTTGTCTCCAAATGGGGCTGTTGCGAGTTCTCAACACTAGTGAGATCCTTTCCACTGTCCTCTCCACATTTAAAAGCACTACTCCAGTTGTTACTCTTTTTTCTTGGCCATCTTCAGACTACAACTAGAAATTGAACAAAAGCAAAGTGCAGCCACCTGGTATCTGGAAGGCCATTCTTCAGCTCTCATCCTCCAGCTCCTGAGTGATGTTCAGCTCCCTCTGAGGCACTGAAATTGTGGTTTTTACTCTTGAGCTGAGGAGAAGGTATGTACCCAAAGACATTTGTCTAGTTCTTTGGAAACTTCAAAAGTTTGAGATTATACGCTGATACAACAATAGCTCATCATTTCTACAGTTAACAAACTCCCAACATCTTTTTTTCTGCAAAGCTGCTGTTTGCTTAACTTTGTGCAAAGCCAGGCTTCTAAAAGCTAGGTTTCTTTAGGTAACAGAATTACACTGGCAAGGTCTCAAAATGCAAAGAAATACAGCTTAGCTGGTCAAAAGTACAAAAAGCAATCCCAGCCCCAACTACGGTTTGTGTAAAAACAGTAATAATGAATTGCCCATAGTCATTTCTTCAGGGAACAAAAACAAATCGTCAAGCCGTTTGAATCTGAAATATTTGACCAATCTGGAGAGTATAAAATGAATGGCATTGGTCACAGTTGAGAAATCGAAATGACAGATGAGTGCAGCAGGAAAGAAAACTGAATTCCAGTTGTTGCACAATTGTTTGATCAACTGCATCACCATTCCCAGCAGGGCACTACTGCATTCAGGCTGAGTCAGAGTCCCCTTTTCACCTGGGAAGAGGGACAAGGGATAATAATATTTGTCTCAATGCAGGAAGACTTAAGGAGATAATGAGGTCTGATGAGAACATGCTGAACCATCAGAAGAGAAAAGAGAGAAAGGAAAATTCTCAACACAGAATAAAGACTAAAACGCAGGTGTGGGAGTCATCAGCTTCACACTGAGAACCACTCCTTCATCCTGAGACTCCTCAGCTCCAGTGGAAGCTTCCACTGTGGCACCTGGCCACTGCGGAGACAGGCTCTGGGAAGCACTGGGACAGCACAGGTGAGACAAGAGAAGCCCTTTCACTAGGAACAAGCATCTCATACTTTAAAAAGTATGAGTACTGAAACATAAACAGCAACTGGGAGCAGACAGTAGTAAGAACATTTATGGTTTCCCATTATACCTCTCAAATCCTAATTCTCAACACCAGAACATGTTATTTGGCTGGTACAAAAGACACTCAGTCTTAATGATCATAAGTCAACTCCACTGATAGACATGTCCAGCCTTTCCCTCTTCGAATTTCTTCTATTTCTTCTGTTTCAGCAGGGGCAGAGAGGAGAGGGGTTCTCCTCTTTGAAAACAACCTTTGAAGATGTTGTGTACCTCAGAGTTGAATGTGTTAGCTTTTGCTCTGTTAAGAGCCAGATTGAAAGCCCAAGTTTGTCTCCAAAGAAAGTGAGTGTGGGCATGTCATCCTGTTCACCAGGAGCCACCAAAAAAGCAACCCAGAACCGCACTAAAGCAGAAATTCCTGTCCAAACAAGCCCTAGACCTGGAAGAACAAGTCTCAGTGCTTTGAAAATGTGTCAGTTCTGAGCAGTATGTGGGCAGTCCAACCGGCACCTGATTGGGATGCACACAGCACAGCCTGCTACCATTAAGTGCTCTGCTTATGAATAAAAGCAAAAAGTAACATAATAAAGCAAGCGGAATGACGGAGGGGGACAACTCAACTGCTTGTACTGCCACTCTGTGGTTTGAAACAGCATTTACTACTCGATGCATCAAGCTGGTTTATACAGCCTCCAGACTCTTATAATCCAACCTGAGCCCTGACACCCTGCTCAGAGACAACAGAAGAAAAAGAAAAGAATCGATAAGAACTGAAAATGGAAACTCCATCACATGTGAAGAGGCACAAAGCCTGAACTGTAATGCAAGCAGCAAACGCCACCTCATCAGGTTCCCTAAGACTGCATTCAGTGGAGCAGTACTGCTCAACATCTAAGGACAGATTTCCTTTCTTTGCAAAATCATGCTAGCATGAGAATGATGGATTTTTCCTTGTTTTCCTTTGCTGTGTTTTCCACACAGCACCAAGTATACTATGAGCACTTCTGAAGAAAACATATATTTAATTACAGCAGTATTAAAACCAAAGTTGTTTAGCAGCGCTAATGAAAGGCACTGACCGATGCTGCGAAATACACAGAAGTCAGCTTTGTTAATCTTCCCATGCTCAGTGAGAGAAGCCCCAAAGATTTCATTCAGATGACCGACCGTTAACAGCCAAAGCTCCGGCAGTTTCCAGCAGGAGATACTGGACTAGGTACAAATCTTACTACTATAGACAGGTTACAACTGATCTGCAGGAACTGCCGCACACGTACATCAGAACCCTAGAACAAGCGACATTTACAGCTCAGGGACAGGAAGGGCACAGTTTTCCTTTCTGCCATTGTTTCTAATTCTTGCCGCAGAAAGCAGCTTCAAGCAGGGATGTGACCAGCGGCCACTGGTGTTTCCACACAGGCTGTCGCCCAGGGAAGGCTGGCGCTGGCAGCAGCCGCCCAGTGCAGACAGTCCCAGGCAGCAGCAGGTGGAGCCCGGCCACAAAGCTCTCCCGGTCAGGAAATGCCTCCCTGAGGGTTCTTGCAACTGATTTTGACAAGCTGAAGTTGAGAATCGGATTATTCCGACACAGTAAAATTATATTTACTTGCCCTGGAACTGCGTAGTACAGAGGAAAAAAAAAACCACCATCCCCTGCCAATTTAAAAGCATCTACATTCATAATGTAGATGTAGTCCTTTCCCAGGTGATCCGAAGGAAGCCAGAGAAGTATTTACTGAGGGCAGTTTCCAGAGTTACATGGCTCCCCACTTTGGTAGAGCCAGCCAAAGACATACCAGAAATCTCACTCCTGCGCTCAACGATTTTGCAAGGACTCCAGCCCAACAATCTCAACATAAGAGGTTCAGACTGCTTGGATAAGCAATTCCCCGCAGCTGGATATACATTTGGAATTTATAGAACTGGACTCTAAATATCTAGAGAACATTTTAGGACTAACATCATGCATGCTTCTTTTCTCTCCTGAGAGACTTCCTCATCCCTACCTGAGCTCTACAACAAAAGAGGAAAAGGAAGCCAACATTGAACATGGAAAGGACTTGTCCCCCTCATGTGCAGCTCAACCCAAGCCCGATCTTTACACCTGACAGCCGCCTGTTCTTTGAGAGTACCTCCAGTACAGTCAGTCTGATAGTCCTTCCTTTACTAGCACTGTCTGTCCAGAACGTTTGCCAAGCCAACGAAGGCAGAACATGTCTTGTCTGGAGCATGAAGAACAATACTAAGGGGTCCAATTCTATGTCTGCTGTTAAATTACTGGGGCTCATCAGGGGACTGATATTGTTGGCTCCTTGTTTTTCTCAACACTGCACAGCTGAGCATGCTGGCTCTTGGCTTGTCTGGAGAGACAAAAATATGACTCTTGTTCTGGAGCCTCATCCATCATGCTGGAGATTAAAATTGTAATCCAAAGTGAAAAAAAATCTGAGCATCTGAACAAGAGTTGAGGTAGATCAGTCTGCTCTTGGGCACAGCCATTGATTGTCCTCATCTGTCTGAGAACTCAGATGTGCCCAGGCTGTGGTGTCTGCAGAAGCTGCAGCTCGGGATGGATTTCCACCTGACAAAGCACGCTGACACGCGGAAAAGCTCAAGAGTGAGCCCTACTGTTGCTTACCATAAATGAAGCTGAACTTCAACCTCCAGAGTGGAAAGCCTCTTTCCTTAGTCTATTAAGTGTAGTTCAACCTATTTTGTTCCTTTCTAGGGGAAAGACCAAGCTTTCTAGAATAAGTCCTCTACCCACAGAGACACAGCAGACCTCCAGGGTATGAGAGGATACTCAAGAAGGAAAAGGGCATCTTCTGACACATCAAGCACTCAATCTCTTCTTTGTCCTCCTCTCCCTACAGCTTCCTTTTACCCTTGGAGCTGCTCTAGGTTCTCTGGACCTAGTCTCACCTGTCCATCAACAAATGCCCTTATTTTCTTTAACCCCGGATGGTCTCCTAATAGACCATCTCAGGCTTCTTTGGTCCCCTTCTGCAGAGAGGCAAATTACTTTTCATTCCATGCTCATCTGCCTTTCCTAGGAACAAGATCTTCCTTTCCAGACCAGTATTCTCCCAGCTTACTTCAAGCTGAGGAGGAGTGTCAGCTCTTCATCACATTTGGAAGCCTTGGAGGGCTCTTACAGAAACATTAGGGGTTCCGGTCTGTAGAGAAGTCAGGTGCTTGAACTTACTCTTCTGCATTTTGCTTCGTCTGTTTAGACTTAGATTTTGTCAGTGTTAGAACAGCACCGATCTGCAGTACAAACACATGTTCCTACACAGCCACAGAACAAACTAATGTGAAAGCCCTGCCCATAGCAAGTTGTTTTTGAGAAGCCCATGCTAGATTCCAGGGGCAAAGATGGAAGCATAGCTACCTGGGCAGGTAGGATCTTCCTCTGTGCACCAAAAAGCTCACATTGTAAGTGTGAGATGAGATCAGTCCAGTGGGGAAAGGGAATGATTGTCCCACATGGCACAATTCTCTCAGTTCAGGTGGCCAAAAAGACTAGATGGAGGAATGACAGAATGGTTTGGGTTGGAAAGGACCTTAAAGATCACTTAGTTCCAAACACCCTGCCATGGGCAGGGACACCTCCTCCTAGACCAGGTTGTTCAAAGCCACATCCAACTTGACCTTGAAGACCTCCAGGGATGGGACATCCACAGCTTCTCTGGACAACCTGTTCCAGTGCCTCACCACTCGGAGTAAAGAAGGAAGTCAGTAACCTCATAATATTTCACATATCTCAAATCTCAAATCTACAAACCTCATGAAACAGGAGTGCAATACCCTCCAGTTCTGGAAAAGAAGCAGCTGCTGCACAGCTTTCCTTTCAGGGCAAGAGGCACAGCCTCAAAGTCCCCCTATTCTCAAATCCCAACACATATTTTCACATCTTGGGGAACAGAGAGATGCCAAATGAAGGCAGGCAGCCAGACTTCCTCAGCCAGAGCTGACAGAGGGGTTGGGTATCTCTATTTCTCCCCAAATATACCAACTATTTTAATGAAAGATCTCTCCCTCTGAACGCTGGCTCACAGTAAAAGTACAAAGATTAGGTTTTCTGACATAGTAGAAGGCATAGGATGGGGCCTGGTAGGAGGGTAACAGCTTTGGACTGGAATCTGTGCAAGTCAAAAGCGGTTTGGCAGAGTTTCACTTGTTCAAACATACAACTCCAGGTGAAGTTTCTAACCTGGGGCATTCTATGATTCCATGAAGTACATTGGACATGAAGCTGAAATTCAACACAGGGTTAATAATCTTCTAAAACACAGTGTGAATCAAAATACAGCATGTAAATACACGCAAGATCGTGCAACAATGCTCCAGAAAACACTTCCTCAGTTTCTCTGATTCAGTTCTTGTGGGGGTCTCCCACATAAGAGGAGTTCACATAGTCCTTAGTTTCTAAGCATAGAAGGAGTGTATTTCCCTATTATTAGAGAAAAATCCAAACCAAAAATGTGCTCATGGGCAAACGCAGCCTTGTTCTTTTCTAGCACTAGGTCTGCTCTACCAGCTGCGTGGCTGTGAGTAGCAGAGGTAAGTCATAAAGTAACAGAAACACTTCCTCAGACATCCTCAGGGAGTTAGGAGCTCCAAGGCAAACCACACGCTCAGCAGCTGGGGTTGCAGAACTCCATCACAGCCCAAGGAACAACACTGAGGCCAAAGCCAGCTCAGCACCGCTTTTGCCACTCCAACTCTTTTTGTCAGCCATTGTTCTTCTTGCACAGGTAATCAAAAGTTAAAACACACAAGCCCCTTCCTCAGAAATGGGCTCACAAGCACTTCTAAAACCACTGCCACCTCTTTCACAAGGGAGCACTGTAACACTACTTCTTCCTCTGGACTCAACCCAGAGCCACTAAAGCCGATGCTTCCTGTCTCTCGTCGTTCCCCTGGATCACCTCCAAACTATTCTTTTTCCTTTTTCACAGCTTCTTTAAGCTCCGAGACTAAAACCAAAGTTGTAGCCTATTGCTGTTTCGAATCAGTTGCTTGATCACCATCATGGTGGTAATTAGCTAGCTGATTAAGCGTGGCTGGACAGCTGCCATGTCCGACACTTCCATGGAGATTTCAGGATCTCTGCCTATGCCTTGTCTGGCAGAAATGGGCACGTCCATAAAGTTTATCAGCTGGTGGCTTTGCTAAGCAGAAATAAGACCTACTATGCAGCAAGTTATTATTGCACTTGCCCTGTTATATCTGCTTTTACTATAGTTACCGAGGCAGAAAGGCAGTATCTGCCTGTCTTCTCTACTGAACAGGTTAAACAAAAACACCCCATAGAATTATGTGTAGACTCCAGTCTGTCCTTCCTCAAAAGGTCAGACACTTCCACAACCTTACAAACACTGCTGTTGTTCTGCATACATCTGCGACTCTGTTTCAGCACCAGTCTGCTCCTGTTCCAAGCAGGGACCAGTATGTTTCCACTGTAGATGACTCCAACACATCCCTGCAACTTTTATCAGCCAAAGGGTCATGGGAGCAGTTCTTTAGAGCAACATCAAGAATCAATTCCCATCCAATATTTACTACTACGTCAATTCTGAAACTGCTAAATTTTCTTGTGACCAATGAATTCACCACCAGCTAAAACCCCATTATACTCAGCCATGGGCCCACTCTTCCATCCTCAACCCCTCCCTCTCCTCCACACCTGACAAACTACCTAGAATAAGACCTATGGAAGGTGGGGCCACACTGAGAAGACCTTGCTGTGAAGCTCCCATATCCTGTGCTAAAAGACCTCCACAATAGCCCTGACAAGAACAGAACAAGGAAGATGATTGCAAAAGGATAAAACTAACAATTGTACCCAAAGGACACAGCCAGCTGATACACTCATACGTGGGATACCACCTTCCACTGAAGATTCATTCCCCTCTGGCAGCCAGGCTGCTGCTCTCTTGGCTTTGACTGTAAAATCCAAATGGTTCAAGGAGTAATCCAAAAACAAAAACCCAAACATCACATTGTTCCACCGTTGTCTTCAACTTCAAAGTGGAGGGAAGACACCAGTCTCATCAGTGCTTCCTGTTAGTTAGCTTGCATTTCTGCTACCAAACTTTGTAGGAAAGTGAGTTCATATCCATATGAGTGGGTGCCAATAGTTGTGCAACATGAGTCAGGACTTACAAGTTCAGACTCGGCTTTATAGTAACATGGCTGTGAAGGTTCTCTGATGGAAAAGGGTCACGTGCTCCCAGCTCAGAGATCCAGAAGGCTGAACACAAGGTTGTCTGTGCCACCCTGAAAAGCATAACCAAGGCATCCAAAGTGGTATATCAAACTCCAGCACATGTGCCCTGTGTTCTCTAAGGACCTGTCTCTAAGTTATTTGGATGAGGAGCCATCAACTTAATATGTTGTTCTTGGAAGAAGTAACTGAAGCTCAGAAAGTCAGAGGAGGAGCTCAGCACATTTTTCCAAGAGAATAAAAGGCACTGACAGGATATTGGAGCTTCTTGCTTTGGGTAAGGATCTAGACATAAAACAAGTATAACTACTGCATTTCAAGCAGAATCTTTTTAGCAGCCCTGCTATGTTCTAAGCCACAGGGACTTCACACAGATGAAACCCTTTGCTGGCATCTGCTGCAGGGATATGCTTAATAACAAGCAGTGTGCAAAAGATGTCTTTGATACAAATCTGTGTTTGGCTGTGCAGCAAGAAGAGAAGGAAGATCTAAAAACGAGGCTGCTGAACAGCCTGATCTGCTATATGTTTCATCCAGTTTATGAAACATCTGTAGTCAGAGCCTTCTTCCTGTTCTCCAGACAACAAGTAGATTCCGTGTCCCCTGCTGCTCAAAATGTGAGAGGCTATTACACGTTTATACTCCTTAGTTTCATTTCAGTAATCGTCAAGAGTCAAAACTGTCAGAGAGGTTTCTATCCACGCCTGAAAAAGCTGGCTGAAGTATCAAGGCCTGTGCCATGATTCAGCAGGAACAGAGAGGGCAGCCTCACTCCAAAGTCCTTGCTGGCAGGAGCAGAGGTAGAGTAGCTCTCTGTTTAGAAAGGCATTCCTAACATCTTTTCTCCCTTTGGAGTTGCCAAGGAGACAGAGCTGCTCAAGGAGGGTGAACTCATTCAGTTCATGTTTGCAAGCAGAAACTGAAAATCCCAAAGGGGCAAAGTACCAACATCACAGCTTACTTTTTTTTATTTGAGTGACTTCTGCCTGAGGGAAAGCCAGACACCAATAAAACTTATAACAAAGTGGTACAACGTACACACACAACCCGGCACAGGGAAACACACAGCTCTGTCTAATTTTAAGCAGTTTAATTCAATTTTCAAATTCTTCCCATAGATTACTACAGTTTGAATTTTTCCTTTCCAGGGTCTGGGAACTTGTTCTCCAAGAGCATGGCAAAAGTAACTCCCCTGGCATCAGCTTAAATTTACAATGTACACATTGTACACTGTGTAAGTTGTACAACAAGCCCTAAACCTTTAGGAATAATTTAAAAATAATGTTATACCTCTGCATCAAAGACTGAGAGTGACTAAGAGCAGGATCTGAAAAGGTTCACTTATTTGCAAGGCCAAATTCTTGCTTCAGTGGGGTTTAATAGTAAACCGCTTGCAAGAATACAGCCTTGTCTTCTGTTCCCCCTACTTTTGGGGCAAAAAAAAAAAGGTCCCCATTGATTCAGAAGTAAAAGTCTTATTTCTTCTTTCTTGAAAGCCTCATTTATGAGAATGTCTGGAATAGGATGAATACTGTTCTCAGAGAGCAAAGGTTATTCTACTTCCACAATTAAAGGGGCTTTTTTTCCTTCAAAAAAAAAAAAAAAAAGTGAGACTAAGAAATTTTGTTGTCTGTCAAAACTTTTCCACAGACACTACCTTCGAAAACCTGCAAATGTTTTGTCATTGTAAAGATGACAAACGCGTGTTTAAACGTCGACAAAAACACCGCTTAGATTTAGCCGTGCTGTGCAAGCATGGATAATAAATAAGGATTTACTCCAAAGGCCTTTTGCCCAACAACCCTTGCTCCAGATCCCCAGATTCTCTGCTCCCAGGCCTCCGTAGCTCCCTGTGCCCAGGAACACCACCACCTGCTGCCGAAGGTCTCTGCCTCCCAGTCCTCCCCGTCCTCGGGGGAGGAGGGTGTCACCTGAGGATTCAGATTACCTGAGGACTTGTTTTCAAGCACAAGTTATTCTGAAGGGTGAGGTAGTATCTGAGGTGCCAGAAGTACACGACAGGAGTTCATGCTGACATTGAACATTCAGCATTTTTTAATATTTTCTGTTGTGCCATGGTTAATGCCATCATTTTTGATGTTTAAATAATTTCTGTTCATAAATTCAAGCTGAGAATGAATTAGGCATAGAAATGAAGCCTATTAACCCCTCACCGCTGTAATAGTCGCTTTTGAAAATCATATGTACATTGCCTTGACTACGTCAGCAGGAGAAATTGTTTCTTCTGAACATACTTTGGGCCAAATTTCATACCAGCATATTCATCTCCAGAAAGTGACTTGTGTCTACAAACGCTTTGTTTACTACAACCTAGCATTAGTCCCTCCTGCCCAAATCACCGATCTGATTGAAAAAAGACCCCAGTCAAAAGAAGGAGGACACATTCTAATAAGTTAAAAATTCTTAAAGGTGGGGGAGTTACCTCTGTCCCATCATAAGAAAACACAGAAGTCTTCTTGTCTATCTACAAAATGAGGAAAACCCTCTTTGCCAAATAATCTGACACAAAACTTCTAAGTCTGTAAAACTGTCAGTACAGAATATTGGCGATGATCTCTACAGCTGAGTAGTGGAAATAATCTTGTTAACAAAAACATTTCCGGCATGTGTTTCTTACTTGGGAAGTCAGCTGCATTTACACTAATCTCTGTATCTGTACAGAGAGTCCAGCCCGTAGGGTTCTTTGCATGAAGCCACGGTGTCATTTCTTTTGCAGCACCAAACTCCTGGAGTTAAAATTTGTGGAAAGTTTGCTCTTAAAACAGCAGAGATGTGTCAAAATAGAAACAGAAAATATGAGAGGGAGGAACAGGAGGATGAGTCACATGCACTGTGAAGCAAAAGCAGAATTTCTGTATTTCCAAGTGACACCTTTACCAAGTATCAGTCCAAATCCAGCGCTATAAACCCAGAACAAATATAATTAATTGACTGACACAGACCCATACGCCACTAATTGCAGTGGCGTTCCACAAGTGTGATTTAAGATAAATGAGGGCTTACATTCTCTCTAGGATAGTTGTGTTCTACTCTGACATCTGATTCTTCTGGCAAGACACGTCAATATTCAGTGTGCTAGTTAGGGGTTTCAGAGGTATTGCTCTGGCAGCAAGAGCACAACAAAGAATGAGACAGGCCGGATCACAGCCCATCTAAGTTACAGCTGGGAAGCGAAATGGCCTTTGCTGTTACCCTGTGCTGAGGTCGGTCCAGGTTTGGGTGTGAATTAGCCCTCCTCTCTCACTAGTGTCACAGATGTCCCTCACGGCATCCCCGCTGCTGGCTCAGAGACACCCGACATGAAATACCACCAGAATCAGCCCCCTCCCTGTGACTGGCAGAGAGAATGAAGCCCAGGAGTGGAACAGTTTGTGGAGGAGAACTTCTCCACTCCTGGCCCTGTAGGGCACAATCCAGCTACGCACATCTGCAGGAAGGCAACTCAGGCTATTCCTCAGTTGCTCTCTGGTTGACTTTTAAATACTAATGCAAAGAAGTGACTGAATTTGATGTACGGAAAAACAGATGCTGAGAATTTGTCAAGAGTCAGACCTTCGTGCTATAGTGCATGACAGGATTCTCCACATATTTCTGACAGTCCCATTCCTTATTGCCTTCCAGGCCAGCTTCCATATTATTGCCATTCTGCCCAATGCACTGTGCCATCATGTGCCATTCATTAATTTTCAGTTTGCAAATGCACGTTTCCTCCTACATGTGGGTGGTCTTGGCTCATGTCTCAGCTTTCAAGAGCGTGGTCCTCATTCCCAGGGCACCAAAAGCACTTGGCACAGTTCATGCAAATGGGATGCAGCGCTGAATGGCTACAGAGAGACCTTGTAGAAAATTGTTTTGTCAGTCGAGCCTTGCTTAGTGCATGCAAGCCTGGCGAGAGAACCTGCGGTACTAAAGGAAGGATAAAGTAAATCTATTCAGGAGATATTTTTTTCAGATCTTATTAAGACTAGCTTTTTGTCAAAGGGTTTATGACAGACAAAATGGGTCTCAATCTATTGACGGCACATCAGAAAGCATCTGGTACCTGATGGCTACTGGAAAGACAACGACTATATAATTAAATGTCAGCAGTAAAAAGGATTTCACTTGCAAAAATGTTTTGTGCAATAAGAAGGTACAAACGTCAAGGCAAAACAAAGCATTTTGCTGAACTGCAATTCTTGAGTAGTCACTAGCTCTACGCTGCTATTAATGGGAGAATTTCCTCACAGCTTAACATAGGACTGACACAACCTCGAGAATTGCCAAGTAGTACTTTGCTGATTTAAAAAGGTAAGGCACAGAGACAGGGAGATCAAAACCAAAACAAGATAGACTACCATTCTCATTTTTTCTTTTTTCTTTTTATACAGAAAGACATGAAATGCAAGGATGTGAAGCTCCTATTCTCAGGTTATAGCAAATCACCATCTTTTATTTAATCTAAACCCCTTCTCTTCTAAACTCCTTTATTTTAGCAAGCAAAATGAATTTCAGGTCAGTCAGATATCCAAATAAAATCAAGTGTAAAGCCATCAGATTGTCTCTTGCTTGCCCTTATACAAAAATAAATGGGCTCCCATTCAGGTAAGTAGCACCCAAGTGTGTTTGAAACACAGCAGATGTTGCCCAAGCCCAGCTAATCACAAACCCCTCTAAGAATAAGGGAGCTCTGATGCCCATCTTCCCTTTCCCCATGCATAGAAAAGAACAGCATCGTTAGCAAATTCAGAGCTGAGAAAAGGTTAAACATGAAATCGAATTATTTGTTTCTTAGTGCAGAAAGTAATTTGGCAGGCAAAATCCAGCTTGTTTTGGAAGTTTCAGTGATATCTCTTAATAATATGAGGTATTCTTTTAATATTATGTTAAGAAAACATAACAATAATGTTAAGAAAATGGAAGAATTACATTATATTGTGTTATGATACCTCTTATATTATTAGTAATATAACATCAGGCATTCCATCTAAATATCTTTGTCTTAACATGGTTAGCTGTCTGCAGACCTAGGCTGTTCAGCTAATTTTGAAGTTAGCAAAAGTTAAGGAGTGTGGTTTCCTCCTATGTCCTTTAAACCAAAAGCGGCTGAGAAAGTCTCACCTATGAAGAACAGATAAACAAATGAGGAAGCTGACAAATGTAAGAACTGGGAAAAGAAAAGCTATCAAAAAGATTTCACCCCTAATGGTCTTCCAAGTCTAGTTACAGATCAGAACAGATTGCCTGTGGCATCTCTTTGTCAAGACTCAGTCTCCAAAACCAGATCCAGAGATTATCTACATCACAAAACAAGATGTACTTGAGTCTTACGCTCCATGAGAAAAGCTAATCTTTATTAATTAGTTGTCATGGAAACTCTTGGCCTTGGGAAGGCTATGAATGGTACACTAAGATCGCGTACAAATTGCTTTTAGTAAATGCCTTCATCATGATTTGGATAAACAAACAGTAGCAAGGCAAAAGTTGGCTTATTTCAGGTCTTGCAGAGAAACAAATGCCACGGGGGTTCAAAAAAAAAAAATTAAAACAATTTAACTAGAAAAGCTTAATATATTGCAAATAACTATTATTCTATGTCTTTCAGGCTTTCTGGCAAAGACCTGTGATATTAGCTGAATGATGAACAACTGAAAATATCAAACCAGCAATAGCAAGTAGGAAACAGCACTCCAAACATCAGGGTGTGAAGGCCCACGATCTTACCGCCTGCTGGATGGTGCTTTTAACAGAGAGAGAGGCCAGCTGTGATGGTGGAAGGCCAAGGATCTTAGCAAGAGTTTTAAATTATTTCTTCATAGAAAATAAGACTTCTGGGAGTCCCACTATTCAAGCTGCCTTTGGCTTCTTTTCCTCTTTTCAGAACTGTCTGCGTAGAGCATACTTTTCCAGGAGTTTAAACCTCACACTCAAGTATACAAAAAAAAAAAAAGATACAAAAGAGTGATTTCCCCAGCACTGAGACACACCACCTCCCCAGGAGAACAAAGCTCAACAAAAGCCAGCGACAGCACTGAGAGCGCAGGACCCAGCTGAACCTGCCGAGCAGGCAGAATGCACTGGGCAGAGCTGAGCTCGCGCCAGCAAGATAAAAAAAAAGCTGAGGAAGCAAATCATCTAAAT
Organism: Baryphthengus martii; assembly: GCA_013396935.1. Taxonomy (NCBI): domain Eukaryota; kingdom Metazoa; phylum Chordata; class Aves; order Coraciiformes; family Momotidae; genus Baryphthengus; species Baryphthengus martii. The sequence continues at coordinate 1,284,988 of VWZK01009451.1, read as the reverse complement.
TCTACGTGGGGCTGCTTTGTCTGTTTTCTGTCCCACTTGAGGGGCAAGCAAAGGAAGGAGGAGAAGAGGGAGATTTGTAGGCTTCTGGTTGACTTTTCTAACATGGTGATAGCAGCTATGTGATACTGGGAGTAAATTCAGAAACAAACCCCCAAACCTGTGGAGTGCACTGTGACCGTAACTGCAACACCACTTGCAGGTATCATTTGTCCTTTCAACTGGCTTTTGTTGAAATCCTTCATTATAGCAATGTAGGATGTACATGATGTACATATGTATATACATAGATTATTATACATACACATCTAAAGTAATATACACTATATTATACATAATAATATATAGAATAAACATGTGTATATGATTATATGTATATTGCTATAGCAGTGTAGAATGGCTAGCTTTGCTAGGAATTTGCAAAGGAAATTTTATAGGTGGTTTCCATTTTCATTCAGGAAGCACATGACATTAACTGTAGGATTAAACATTTTATTCTGGATCAGAAAACTATTTTATAAATAAATGAAAAGCAAACAAATAATTTGATTCTTCTGAAGATGGTAAAAATCAGACTAAGATAGAGGAAACGGCCTCAAGTTGTGCCAGGGGAGAGTTAGTTTGGACATTACGAAAAACACCTTCACTGAAACTGGAACAGGCCGCCCAGGGAGGTGGTGGAGTCATCATCCCTGGACGTGTTTGAAAGACACGTAGAAGAGGTGCTTAGGGACATGGGTTAGTGGTGGGCTTGGCAGTGTTAGGTTAATGGTTGGACTCGATGATCTTAAGGGTCTTTTCCAACTGAAACGATTCTATGATTCTATGATTTATGTGTCTCCTCAAATAAATCAGCTAGCTGTTCCAAAATAAAATAAAATTAAAATAAAATTAAAATAAAATTAGGCCCACAGCTGACTTGGGAGAAGTTAATTTCAACATTTACACCAACTTTCATTGCAATAATTGCAGACGGAAGCCAAAGCAGGAGTTGGCAGCGGGGTGAGAGCGCAGGATGGCAGCAGTGGCTCCAGGCAAGCTCATGGTTCGCTTGTTTACCCAGACACTGAAACAGATTCTGCTGTGACATCAATCCTCATATTGTCCCATGTTACTTCAGCTGAGGTGTTGCTGCGTGATCTGCAGCTTCTGAATAGACATTCCCTTTAAGGAAGTAATTGTCTTAATTGTAATTGGTGACAAATGTTTAGAGCTGTTTCAAAACAGTCTCCTGGAGCTGGAAGGAATCTTTTGACCATGGGATGTTATCTTAAGATTCCACTACGAGGGTATTATGGCACTTGTTTCACTGAAATCCAGAATAAACACAGATGTATTAGCCTTGTTAGGGAGGGTTTATGTGGCTGTGTACGGAGCCGAATGAACTCACACAGGACCTTCATGCACACCTATAGGAATTGTGAGCGCCTACGTGTGATAAAAACAAAGTTCTAATTAATCATAGAATCACAGAATGGTTTGGGTTGGACAGGTTTTCTGACAGGCCCCTTCAAGTATTGAAAGGCCACACAAAGGTCTCCCTGGAGCCTCCTCCAGGCTGAACAAGCCCAGCTCCCTCAGCCTGTCCTCATAGCAGAGGGGTTCCTGCCCCCTGATCATTTTTGTGGCTTTATCTGGACCCACTCCAACAGGTCCATGTATTTCCTGGGCTGAGGACTCCAGAGCTGGAGGTGAGGTCTCACCAGAGTGAAGTAGAAGATAAGAATCACCTCCCTCAACCTGCTGGCCACATTTCTCTTGACGCGGCCCAGGATACAATTGGCCTTCTGGGCTGCAAGCGCACACTGCCGGCTCATGTCTAGCTTTTCATCCATCGGTACCCTTAAATCCTTCTCCACAGGACTGCTTTCAATCCCATCATCTCCCAGCCTGTATTGATACTGAGGACCGTCCCGACGCAGGTGCAGGATCTTGCACTTGGCTGTGTCGGTGTTTGCGCCTCATGATGTTCTGACACCAGCTGAAACCCTGTAGTAACTGAGTACTCTGAAATAGCTTTGTGCCTGAAAGAATAGTATGAGTGACATCTGTCTTATCCATTTGGTCATGATCATTTCAGCCTGCTGGTGACATCAAGTGCGTTCCAGGTCTTTTCACTGCTGGAAAGTTACCTGCACTCTAAATGTCCATGTTATACTTAACTATCCAGAGCAATCAATCTAGCAGACCAGCTCTGACATAAATCCACAGAAGGGAGGGTGTGAACTGAAGAGAGAGGGATCACATTTATTAGACAGTGTTAAGGCTGACTTTCAGAAGAGACAACTTCCCTTACACTCGATTCAAACTGTCCCACTCATGAATTGCCTTTCCATCCTTTTTTACAAGATGCATTACAGAGGTCCCTAAGACTTTCAACTCATGGAACTTAATCTCCATGAAAAATATATAATGAAGATCTGAAATATCATTTAATGACATATATTTGCCATTTAAATGTCAAAGTAAACACTGGAATATATATAAGCTAGAATTTGAGATAGCAGACAAGAATTCACTCCTTATGTAAACTGCAGAAGCTTACCTCCATGAATCAAGACACAATGTGAACTCAAAGACTTCTTTTGCCTTCCCAGAACAGCAGAAATACCCACTTTTTAACCCAATCTCAATTTGCGAATTTTTGAATGCTCATCTGATAATGCATCAAATTGTTGGCGCTGCTGTTTTTCAAAGGATGTTTATTAAAACTTTAGCTTCTTCACACAACTGGTTATTTGCTTCTTAAATTAGTACACTTGACCTCTTTAAAAAACAGAGGGAATAAAGAGGGCTTGATGCTCACCTGCTATAAACAGATCTGTTGAAGTTGTACTTAAAACTGGAAAGGTCACAGTGCAAGCTTGATCAGAAAGCTGTCTATTGACTCTTAAATCTCAGTCAGTAGAGAGAACCAGGCTCTGCAAACAAGGCTTATCTAAGGCCCTCCATGACCCCATACTGGTTTTAAAAGCAGATTTTTTTTTTAATACCAGAGCAGCAAACATGCTTAAGAGACCCCATTGAAGGGGAAAAGCACTTGTCTTATTTTTTTTTCAGGAAGGCCACAGATATGATGAGGTAGCATTTCACTCAAATGTAAATGTTGTTCTCAACTTGCCACGTGCAGGCAATGAGTGAATGTCTGTGGCCAGCCTACCACAGGAGATTTCCAAGAGCAACAGCTTGCTCATTAGCCCCCACCTATTCTGCGTCAGTGTAGAAAATTGGCTCAGCAGAGCTGGGTTGAGACAGAGAAGTGTTGCAATCAAAAGGAGGAGGAGTCATCCATTGCAGGAGCAAGCATTGCCTGAATGCTCTCCTTTAATCTTGGCAAGATATGTCCTCTGAAGAGCCCATCAGTATTGCACCTTTATTTTGCTGTGAGTGATCGGAAAGATGCTGTGAAGCATTTCAGCTAACTGTTTTAAATGCCCTCAGAGGCTCCAGCCCCAGTTGGTTGGGGTGCCTGGTTCAAGGCTGTCCTATTCAAGACGTGCTTGTGCTTTGCAAGGAATTGTTCATTATTTTAACCTTCTTCTTGCATTTTGCATAAACCCTCAAGAACATTGTAATTGATAATTAATCTGATGCAAATTCTTGTCTTGTCTCCCGGGATTTTTATGCAGGCAATAATTCTTGTGGGGTCAAGAGTTGAACCTAAGGCTATGTATAAGTCCTGGTAATTTTTAACTTTGTGGTGTGGTTTCATCATACAGATTTTCATTCTTCATTTACAGATGGTGCACAGGGTGAAATCCTTCTCTTAAGGAACACTGTTGAAGTGCTACTAGATTGCAATCAAGTTAATTGAAACTCTGCTTATGCAAGTAATTATATACCCATCTGTATGACCTCAATAATGTTACTGGAAGTTTCTCAGCTGCAAGCCCTCTTCTAGCTGTGCAGGATTCCATCTCTGAAGGCAAAAGAAAAATTATCACTCCCAAGCAGCCTGAATTCTTTGCAGCACAGCCAACAATGGCACAGTTCTGGTGATTTGGGAAACTGTTGACTAGGTACCAATGGCCACTTTGCAGGAAATCTTGATCTCAACATAAGCTTCGACTACACAAAAGCTGACCAAGACCTTCAGGACCTTCCTCACACTTTCAGCTGTAAGCAAGCCACTCTTCACTCTTGGATGTCACCTTTCACATGTATTCTCTCAATGGGCCAAGTTTTCTTTTCTAAACCCTAAGTTACTACTTTTATTGGAACATCTAGAGCCTACAAACAATTTCTGTTGTCACATATTGAGATGCAATTTGTAAGGAATCCCAGTGGCCAAGAAGTCAAAGTGATTCCATAAAATGGAATCTCACTTACAAACCCCTCTCAAGTAAAGGTCTGAGCACAGGGATCTATTTGTTAATTCCTGTCAATTATAATTGTATCCGTTGTTAGGCTCGTATTTAGTGGCCGTTCTCTGCAATGTAAGCCAGGGATCAGTCTGTCCTGCCTTAAGAGTGACAGGCATTACTAGATACTGAAATAGTGTTAATCACAAACATGAATTATTCGGATGCAGAATTTGCTTCCACCCTCCTAGAATGGTAATAGCACTCTTCTACTGAAGATGAAGACAACTTAACTCCCACAGCAGTATTTGGTGTCTGTGTGTGTGCATCACCCCTTTTAATTTACATACACACAGGCAGGTTCATCAGGAATTACCTGGCTGACATTAATTCATTTCCATTACTGTCAAAGACTGTCATAGACTCTGTCTTTTAATTATTCAAATACTTTGCATACGAAGCAGTTCTACCTTTCCCTTTATATCTCCTTAAACCTCTTCCAGGCAAAATGCATCCCCTCCTTAAAACCAGTGAGAGTTCATCCCACGCTTTGTTTCCTTCTTAGCATATCTTCACTGACACAATAGCCCTGACTGATCCAAACCTCACTACTCTTTCAGTTGACAGTGTTTTCAGGCTAATTCTTTAATCTTCTGATATGTGAACTAGCTCTTAGTTTAATCTCACCAATTTATTTGCTTTTCATACAGAAGTGGATAGCTCCTGTACTCTCATCCAGTATCATGTTCTTTCCCACACTACAGCATTTTCTTCTCCGTGAAGACTCTCTACTGTTGTGCACCATGCAGCACTTTTGCTTTAAGAAGGTACAAGATAACTGTCTGGGATAAGAAATTCCCAATCTTGATGATTTGCCGTACGCTCTGGAGCTTAGTTCAGTACCAGGAAACAATGATTTTTACAGCCTTTTTTTTAGATGGAAGTGTAGATTTTTTAGATGGATACCATTGCAGGAGTAAAATATATGAATTTCCAATCTTCTTTAGTATCAAAGCTATTATTAGGAAATTTAACTGTGGCCATCATACTCTGTCTCATTGGAAAAAACACTTCAGTCAAAATTTTCCTTTCTGTGGGCAAAATTAAGATTTCACAGTAATCTCAGCTGAAAAATATTGATCTACAGCTACTTCAGTTCCTCTGAAACCAAGACCTTCACAGAGGCATTTTATATGTGAATTTACACTCCTAAGACAGCTGTGATTTTAAAGCCATTTAAAAACTCAAATAAATAAACTGGTTTTATAGTTTTGCAAAACAAATATTCACAGCATTGACTACAATACCCGCTCTACATGTGTTTGCAACACAGGGGATCTTACAACCGTACGTGTGATCATACAAATTTGTTGTTTCGAATTTTAAATGAAACATTAGCAGCCTCATTTAGGTTTTTAATGAAGAGGTGTGTATTCCGGTATGACTTGCAGAGTTGTTATTCAGGTAGTATGAGTTGTTATAGACAGTACTATAAGATCTAAGGTGACATTGTAGGATTGTCGTTCAAGCTGCAGCTCAATATTGACTTGGTTTAAATTATGCTACAAGAAGTTTATTGGTTAAACACTGACAGTCATCTTCAGCCAGTTTTGCAAGAAAGCTGTTCCCACCCAGCACTGAAACGTTCTGTGTGACTGTTCTTCATACTTTTTGTTGCTATTTAGAAAGCTGCAGCATCAGTGTACAGAAAAACCACTGTTCAGGTTGACCCTGGTATCTAGAAGATTGAAACTCAAGATTCTATACACTCAACAGGGTGCCAAAGGTTAATGCACTGTTAAGACACCTATATGGTACCTGCTTGCCTGACAGTTGAGTACACCTAAAGATCGCATCAGTACACCTCAAGAGTGCATCAGTACACCACATCATCTAGATTAGACAACAAACAACTGGTAAATGCATTTTTAAAACATATAACAGTCATTCCTTAGTTTTAAGCAAAACCTGCGAGATCTACAGTCATTAGTCAGCCCAATCTGACTTTCCAAAGGAATGTCCCCTCAGTAGGGTCCCTGCCTCCATGTAAATGTCTGGCAGAGGTCCACCTGAAATCAGAACTTTGTTTAGAAATCTCTGCTGTAGTTACCTTAGAAGGGGATGAGGAGCTGACCTTCAGAGCAGAACAACCAGACATTATTTTAGTGCTCACTTCACAGGTATCTTAGAGGTGCCAAGACTGAGACTAACCAAGGTTAGCCCAGCTAAAAGACTGACAGCCATGAAAAAGGAACAAACCCACAAGGTTTAGGGGGGATCGTAACCTTTCAGAATAGGTGAATATCTAGTGAAATTATTGCAAGACCTAAACTCACTACAACTGTGAGGTTTGATTTTTTACATTAGAACAAAAATCCTTCAGAGACACACATATACTGTGAACGCTCTCCAGCATGATTCACGTAAATGCAAGCTTGGCATATTGTTCAAAGAGAAAACCATCGTAGTTGGGTTCGGATCTGAAGTCCAAGCTGGATGGGCTGCAAAAACCAAGCAGATGACACAGATTTCTGAGCAGAATTAAATGAAGGTTATGGGCAGTGAGAGAGACAAACGTACCCCACTTTGAGCACTGAACCCGTTAAGAATTTAGGATGTTCTACAGTTGTGCAATATTGTTTCCTGTGGCAGCAGGGCTCCCAAAATCTCTGCCTGCCGCTGGTGACTGCAGCAATCACTGCTCAGACACACACTGGCCTTTTAAAGTGGCCAGGAATTGTTTAGCTGGTATTAGTGGCCTGGAGCTTTGGTTCAGAGAGAACAATAGACGTACTATTTTAGAGGCATTAAAGGTATTAGTGGCAAATCTGCATCGTGCCTTGTTTACTGCTGTACCCATGGTATTAGACAGGAATTGGAAATGACTGCAACAGGCTGCTTGTTTTGAAGTGCTCCAAGCCGTAAGTGAAAACATGATTCTTATTGTGGCCACCATTATAAAAGAGAGTGGTATTAATCAGTATTTTCTGGCTTTCAAATTAAAGGCCTTCTGAATATATTTCCATAAACTTCGCTGTTGCACTTCTCAAAAACTGACTAATTACGGCTCATCTGAGACATTCATATAATTTTTCATTTAATAAGGTGCTACACTTTGATTTCTGCACATTTTCTGTGAAAATCAAGCATTTTCACACCAAGCGAACAGACATATAGAATATTTGAGATTGATTTCTGCACATTTTCTGCGAAAACCAAATATTTTCACACCAAGTGAACAAACATACAGAATATTTTAATTAAAGAATTAAAGTAGTGAGAAAAACCAGCAGCTAAAATTAACACAGTGGTGCATCTATAACAATCTCAAGATCTCTTTCCATTTCTCTTGACAGAAGCAAAATTAAACATAATAAGCCTTTAAATGGATTCTTACGGGAGATAAAAACCTTGATTGGCCAAGGCATAACAGGATATCTCTGCAGACACATCTTCACAAGATCAGATGTGCAGATAATTTTGCATCTACTTGGAACACGCAGTGAAAGGAACCTTGATAGCACCCTCACACAGTAACGCATCGCAAAGTCAGACTTCTGTACGATGAAAGCCTTGCAGCCAGGAACAGAAGAGGACATGGGGGGCGAGGGGTCCTGAGCCCTTGCCTTCCCACCCTGCCCCATGGTCCTGCACCCAGCTCACGCTCCCTCCTAGAGATGCAGGGACAGGTTTATGTTATTCCCGGTTCCTCTTGCTCCTCCCATCAGCAGTGGCAGTGACACAAGTTCCAGAGGAGGACAAGAGGCACCACAGTAACTCTCCCGTAGTGTAGCAGCCTTTATCTCAAAGCCAAGGGCAACTTTATTAGCTACTTGGCCCAGGCTACTTTTTCTTTTCAGTCAAGAGACGGTGATACTTTTCAAGTTCCCAGCCACGGCTATGGGGATCTTAGCAGCTAAAATCCGTTTGAGAAACATGGCTAAGACCTCAGACTCCATCTCAAGCTTTTGGGGTCATTTGCACAAATCACAAGAACACCAGAGTGCAGCACAGTGTGCAGGACCTATAAAATACAGCTCTAGATACACTGCTTTGGCCGGCTTTCAACGAAGAGCTTTGGCTTTCAAGAAAACTTTACAGGAAACAGTGAAGAACCTGTACTTAAAATAGTCTTAATTTTACCTCCATTTCTGACAAAGTTTGACTGAGGGAGCTGACTGTTAGATTTAAGCCAATGAATGCAAAATGAAACTTGTAGACATAAACTGCCCTTTGTCAATATCTCAAACTGAAACCAACAGAGATGGCACAAAGTTGTTCCAAACTGAAACCATCACCTTCAGAATGAATCCAGCAATCAACGCAATACAATTGACAGCTACCAGTTTTACTCAGTCCTGTTTTTCTCACGGACAATGTCTTAACACTATTGTCGATGTCCGATCCATATGCAAAAAAAATACTCTTAAGTACTGAGAGGTATATACTCTCCCACCTTAGAGTATTTAAGTATACTTCAGCAGCATGTTTTATTCTTAAATTTCTCCAAGTCAAAGCTTGTCATGCGATAAATGCAAGTATGATGAGTCAATAGCCATACCCCAGTAACGGAGAAAAACCATCCTGTAGTATTTTCCCTGTCCCTCACTTTTATCTCCCAAAGAACATTTACAATAACAAAGTAATTTAGAAAAAAGCTAAGCAGATATTTTCAAAACACACATAGACAATTTTAAAGACCAGCTCCACACAATCTCCCTAAGGAAGGCTGCCAAAAATGAGGCCCACATTCTACTGGTTTGCCGGGAACCATCGGGTGGTCGCAGGTGCTAATTGTAGCTACACCATTTAGGATGAAAATTAAACCTTTTCTCACATTTATTTCAAACAGCAGTCGGTCTCCACAGAGCAACTCTAGGTTGAGATTTACTGCTGACTTCACACTAGGGCTGCAATCCTGCAGCAAGTTTTACCAGGCAGTAGTTTGGCATGCAAATGTGTAAGTGACAACAGACTGGGAAGCTGGAATCCAGCTGATTACAGTTACTCTATTCCTTAAGTATTTTTCTTCTAAGTTAAGATAATTCTTTGTCGTGCTTCAAATTCTAGCATGTCAGATCACGGAACAATTCAATATTCTCTAATCTGATTAAACTTTCATTTCCTTTGACCCACACTTCTCCAAATCATCTACGCATTTCAGAAAACCTACGGCACACGCTCCCGTTGCAACACCCCCGCGCCGTAATTCTGAGCGGGGTGAAAGCCACGGCTGGGACCTGGGTCTGAAACAGCTATTTCAGCCCAACAGCAGCAGTAGCAGCACCTCAGTCATAGAACTACAGAATTTATCAGATTGACAGAAAATTAAACTGTCCCCAGGCACTTACATACCCATCGCTGAAGATTACATTTTTGGTCTAGTTGTTTTAATAATGTGAAATATAAACTCAAACTTACTGGCAACATTTTATAATTTATTTTGTATCTATCTCAAATGTTTGCAGTGGTGGCAGCGTTCAATTGCTCAATTTGACACGTTTAAAATAGAACAAGTGCTTCAGGAATGCGTAATAAAAATGAGTTATAATTTGGTTTTGTCTCACAAAACGCATCTTTCACTGCTAACAACTCCCTGTTGATAGATGTGGCTTACACCATAAATTTTATGGTTTTCATCATGTAAGAATCTCTCAACATAAATCTACAAGAAGTATTTACTTGTAATTGTAGCAGAAAATAACCACTTTCTACAAATCAAATGTTAACACAGCAAAGCAAATTGCAAGCCTGGTGAGCACACTTACTTACTGGGCATCGGTTCTCAAGAAAACTACTTTCTACGGTCCTGTACAAAAACTTCAAACCCAAGTTTCTCTCTTGTCAAAACAAACCTAAACCAAACAAACTCCCACACTCAGGAAAAGTTTGAAATTGCTTACCTTGAAGAAGCTCCGAAGAAAATACATTATGCTTAGCATTTTGGAAGGTTTAAAACGAGGAATTGTTCAATCTTTAGAACATCCAAGGCCTGGGTGAATTCCTACACTCCTGCTGTGTCTTTAGTTACATGCTTTCTTGTTTCTATTTTGGACGGTCTTAGTACAAGGGAAGCATATGAGCCGTGCCAGGAGCTTATACTAAGGAGTTGCATAACAATTAGGGCTTATCTGTGCTGCGCTGTACAGTACAGCAATGCAAACAGGTTTGTTCACAGTTTACTAGCCCCAGAACACTTCTACTAGGCATGCCCAGAATGATGCCATTGTATTTGCTAAAGAAACTAAAGCTATTTGTGAGCGCTTCTAAAAGAACTGGAACTACAAAGGACAGCACATGTTCCCTTACATCCTCCCCCCCCAGCTTTTGCTTCTGCCAACTCCCAAGTTCAATCAGGGAGTATTATGCTTGCTGCAGCGTTTGAAAGCAAAGGCTCCCACACTACCAGCTTTCTCGGTTACTATCTTTAAAGGTAAGGAAAAATTGCAGAACGAGTCTTTTGAAGTGCAGAAGAGTAAATGCAATTTCAGTGTCTTCTTTCTTCTTGCTTAGCGTTAAAGTCCCTTACAGATAATCTGTGCTTCAGTCACATGCAGCAACACAGAGATGCTACTTATGCCGCATAGTAAAGAATCTCTCAACATGTAGTGTCCAGAACTGAGTTACAGGTAGTTTGCTCGTAGTGCCCGTAGAATTAAAGAGTGCAAGCAAGTTCTCAGAGAGGGATCACTCGGCATTACAAGCAACTGCCAGGCACAGCCTGACACTGTATGCTTTCATTTATTTTTTAATCCAGTTGTGGTTTGTAGTTGAACTATTCAAACCACCCGCTATTAAAATCTTTACACCAGGAAGAGACGTTTCTGGGAGGTGCTCCAGAGTAGCTTCTGATGCTTCGTGCTGCTGGTCACAGGGGAGAAAACCAGACAGATGTGCCATGCACCCAGCACAGCAAGGTGGGAGGAGGGACAGGATCCCCCACCCTGACTGATGCCTCAGCACTCACCCAAGACCAACACCAGCTCTAACACAAAACAGACTTTCGGACTAACTCTGTGCAACAGGGGATCTCTGTGTCATCACCTCCCCAGTAATACTCCTTCAAAGAGGTTTGGTCCTGCCATCTCCTATGATTTCACAGATAAAAACTGTTTTTCCTTAAATCTTATTTCTAAAAGACATACATATGTCAATATTACATACCTTCAATGATCTTTTAAAGTAAGGGAGGAAAACTGCAGATAAAAATTCTACAAAGCCTCAAAACAATTAAAAATCCAATGCTGGTTTTAAAAACATCTCCTTGGAGGGAAATGGGCCTGCCTTATAAGTTTTCAAGGCTTTGATTTGTTAATTCTTAAATCTACATTATTTTGAAGGATTAATTTTCAGTGTTTGTATGGAAACTAGTCAATATTTTAAACCCTGCTTATTCCAGAAATTGCAGGCTGATGTCTATTTCCCACCTGCCTCTCCCAGTATTGACTCAGTGGGCCACACTTGCAAGGTTCAGCTGAAAAAGCCTTTGCTTGAGCCCTGATGTCAGACTCTTTGAGCAGAAGGAAATGCGCACCGAGACCAGCTCTGCAGTGCCTTGGCATTTATTTTTCACAAATGAAACTGAAAATAAAGCTTGATTGATTTATGAATTAAGGGGGTTTTAATAAGAATTTATGCTGCCTGATTTTTATCTACAAGTATTTCTAATTTCTTCAGAACTGCCCACCTTGCAAACAACATGCCAGTAGCAGGTCACTCACTGCCCCTGGCCAAGGGGATTTCCCGTAGAAGATGACTTCCCTTTCAGCTACTTATCTTCTCTGAAATTAAGGTTAAAGCTCAACTGCCCATCACATACCTTATTCTTCCAAGTTTTACTTATTTATAAATAAGGATGTCCCTTTTCTGTACAGCAGCTGAGATCTTTCCCTCGGACAGGTACAATTTTTCTCAGACTGGTTTCCCTACCACATAGGATGTGCAGATTGCACCATCTTCCCTTAGTCCTGCAATTCACTGCTATTACTGGGACCCTGGCGTTCAGAAATCTTCTGAAAAACCGCAAGGAATTAGGGCTTTGCGAGCACGCATCTTAGCATATTGTTATAGAGCTACGTAGGTCCTTTTATATTCCTGAAAAATGCAGGTGCCGGTGCCCGGGAGCTGGCAGCGGGGCTGGGGGCCTCTGTGAGGACCTCTGGGGCTGCCTCATGCCAGACACAGCCGGTTCCGGCCACCCGAGGCCGGGCACAGCCCAGCGGAGCCAGGGGTGCCCCTGTGACAGGCTGCTTCAGCAAGGGCCAAGCGCACCCAGCAGCGAGCGAGGGCTGCGGGACAAGGTGTGAGACTGGGCCCTGTGGGCAGCAGGGTCGCAGCAGGAGGGGCAGAGACGCCCCCACTGCCCCTGGAGACCCCATGAGGGTCTTTAAACCCATCAGGTTTATCCTGAAGGATCCACAGCCCACGCGAAGAACCCACACTGGAGCAGGGAGGAGGAGTGTGAGGAGGAAGATCGAACCAGATGATTAAGGTCCCTTCCAACCCAAACCATTCGACAAAGAAAGAGCAGCGAGTGACTGTTACAGGCTGACTGCAACTCCCCACTGCCTTCCACCAGCCAGGGGAGGTGGAGGAGTTGGGAATGAAGGAGTGAACTTCATCCATGGGGAAAAAGAGGAGGGGCGAGGGGAAGGCGTTTCAGTTTTTGTCTTTGTTTCTCACCCTCCAACTCTATTTTAATTGGCAATAGATTACATTAATTTTCCTGAAGGCAAGTCTGTTTTGCCCATGACAGTAATTGGTAAATGTCTGTATCTCAACGCATGAGGTTTTTCATCTGATTTTTTCCCCCTGTCCTGTTGAGGAGGGGGAGTGAGAGAGCAGCTGGGTGGCCATCTGGCCAACAACAACCCACCACACCAGTGCACTCTGACTACAGACAGACCTAACAGCATTAAAGAGAATCTGCAACCTGAATTGTTGACTGCTGTGATATGTGCAAGCATCTCAAAGATCACCCTTCTGCCTTTATCCTGCATCTAATGAAGTCTCTGACACTAACTTTGATTTATAAATCTATAAAAAGCTTTCTGATGCCCCAGATTTTGCATTTTCTAGAATATCAGCCTACTGCCAATAGACTGACTTTTTTTTCATAGCTAATCTTTCAAAGTTCCCCCATCCTCCAAAAAAAAAGCAAACAGTGTGTTTCCAGGAGTTCGCTACTACCAAGTCTGTTTTCAGAATAAGGAGTTTATCACTTAACAAACTTCACTTGCAAAACTATGGTGATCATTTTTTCAGTGTATGATCCTGAGGTTTCATTTGGTCAACGAGGACTTACTTTCTTTGGTTCAGGCACAGAACTGTTAATTCTCAAGTGCCCAAGGCCAGCCACTGTTGACATTTTTCTTACTGATACACCATCTAAATCCATACGCCTTTTCTGCTTTTTAAAGAATAGCAGCTGAAAACTGTCACTAACTCATAGGACAAAATACCCATTTTGCCTTTTGCTATCACAGCCAAAAATTACTGTTTAAAACTGACACTGCCTTCAGCAGATCAGGTGCCGTGAGGTGCCTGAACCAAGACCATCTGTCTGAAGTTAGGAACCAAAACCATCTGTCTGAAGTTAGGAACCAAAACCATGCAGAGCACAGAGGTCTGGGATTCTCTGCAGGCAGGCAAGCGGCATCGAAACTCCACTGCTGTACTGGTGGAAGGCTCTTCTTTGCATGACTTCAACTATCTGACTACTTCACGTGCCATTCCTTTGGGTTAGCTTAGCATAGTTGGCTGTTACATAGATTGTATCATGTTTGCTTCCAAACTAACTGAATGTTAGGAAATATGTTTTCATTCCAGCTTTATGGCTGCAAAGGTCAAACACGAGAAGCCTTGCGTGCGTAGTGCATAGCTTATGGTGAGGATGGGGACTGGACATGCCTTCTTGCCTCTTGTGAAAGCATCAAATGCTTCTGTAAGATTCCTCCAAGGAACAACAGTTTTGCCCCATGTTGTCTTTCCCTTAGAGTACAAAGCCTAGAGATTTCATTGTTTTCAGGTCAGTGAAGACATAACCATCTTCTATTAAAAAAAGGCACTGAATATGGCTCAGTGGAACCTTAATTGATATCCCCAGACTCTCATATAGTTTGAAATACTGCAATTTGAAACAAAAAGCTCCAACAATGAAGACTCTAAACTGTCACCCTGACCTGGGCAGCAAGGGACACGCTGCAGGCAGCCACCACTAACTGCCTGAGCAAGATGACTGAAGTGACCAAACAGGTATTCTAATTTCTGAATGAGCATGTCAGACACTTTCATCTCTGGTATAATTGCTTATTTGCCCTTAGGTAGTTCATTTGATTACTATTATCATAAAAATATACCTCTGGATGCAGCCTAACATGTTGGTTCAAGTACTCTTCAAATCCTTCTGAATTTTCCTCTTGTAATCAAAGCATTTAAGTTTTCTCTCTTTGTAGAAGGGAAGAGATTCTGAGTTTATAGTGGGAAACTACACCTCTGGGAGCTGAGATAGGTATTTCAGTGCTTTACCACAGCCTCAGCTCTCAGCTGGTTAAACATTTGAGCTTGAAAGTCTTTTCGAACCTAACTGATTCTATGAAATCTCCGCATCAACACTGGCCACCATTGCCCAACAAAATTCCATTACTTCCAGACATCATCAGAAGCAACGAAGCTAGAACTTCTCAGGCTATGCTTTACATGACAGGACAGTTTGAGAGCTGGTTTTAATTACAAGCTTCTAAAGAAAAATCATAAAGAAAATCTGAGCAGCAAAAGTCATGGATCAAACCCTGAGAGGAATCTGGTCAGTAATGGCACCAGCACTGCATTCCATCAAAGTGCAAATGGGGAGTTGCTGGTGCTGCCACGAGAAGAAAAAGTGTCACTGCTGTCCCCACATGCTCAGTCTTCTACCCCCAGGGCAGATGAAGATATTTTTACTCCAGTTTGATACCTCCATTCAAGACTGAGCCCAGGCTGTGAGACACAGAAGCCTTGCTATGAATCTTGTGAGGTTAATTCAGAACTGGTTAGATTCCCAAAGTTCTCTTCTAAATTAGAGGCACAGGTAACACAGAATTAGATGCCTGGTAGCCTATTCCAATAGGGAGCTCTTGCTAGGGGTTTAGAAAATAGCTTATTAATGTTCATTTAAAAATCCCCTGTGGTAAAGAGCTAAAAAAACCCTAATAAAGTCAGTGAAATGAATTTCAAACAGAATTTCTAGAAAGAATCTACCGGGTCCAGAGGAAGTTCAAAGTATTCTGCCCTCAAATATGCTCATCACAACTCAAAGAAATGGAAACATGACGGTAGTACAGAGTAGCCTTTCTGTGATTTTTTTCTTGTCCTGGAGAGAAGTCCTGCTGTTAGTAAGCTACTTAGAAGCAGCATGACTGGCTTCTCCACCTACTCTTCTCCACAGTCTCCAGGCCACGTAGATGGCAGAGGGCTGCTGTCACATGCAGATGATGAAAATCACAGGGTGTAATGAAGTTGAGTTCCACTATTTTTATTCTTAAAGTTATTCAGAAACTCAGGACAACTGTCTCAAAGTTGTAACCTTTATCTCAGATTCAAGTCTGCCGTGAAAGCCTCCTCCGCCTGGTTGGAAATACTACTGTGGTGCAAATGAGAATCTAAGCCATCTCTCTCAGTGTGCCCTACACGGGACAGAAAAATCCATTTTCATGTCTTTGCATCATCCCCAGATACATAGAAAGTGCTGGCACCCACAGGAAGGCGCGATGCAGTGATACCAGAAGTGCTAACGTTACAATGTGAAACCGTTAGGTGTGTGGACAGGAGACATAAACCAGCACTAGGGGTTATCAGTCTGATAGTAGACTGAAAATTATACCAGTCAATATCAAGGCTATTAAAAGATTGCTTTCGGGTCAGAGTCCTTGTCTCACTTTGAGAGCCTGACCCTACTGGAACTGATCAAAGCAGGCCTCTGGGGAGATCCGGTAAGACAGGGAATAAGACAATACTCTTTAATTAGGTGATAGATTCTCATTAGACCAATGATACTATTTCAAGGGTTCATGGCATTCAGGTTTCTAACCCAGAAGGTTTAATGTGTGTGGCAGAGGCAGAGTACTTGATAGAGAGGTTTGTCCGTAGGAAAAGCTCTTTGCACACCATTCCAGGAACAGACGGTGCACCACAACACAGAAATTCCCACAAACTGCTGTCTCCCTCTCTGATGAGATCCCTCAGCTGATCACTAGGGAGGGAGAAAGTCCAGGGCTTTCTCCTTACGCAGGCGACATCACAAGCTTAGTTATTTGAGATGGGGCCAGTTCTTTAGACAAGAACTACTTCAAAACTGAGAAAGAACCAAAGTACTTGTACTCATGGTACAATTATTCCTTTGATTAACCTATAAATGCTGTTCTTGTTAACCAAGATGTTTTCAACCGAGGTGTTGTTAGCAATAGTATGGTTTCACTTGTAGCACAAGTAATTAGATCATGTATACACAGACAATAGCCCCAGAATACACAACAGAATGTACAGCCCTAGACAAAGTATGCCACTGTGGTCATATATTGCTACACTTTACACTGGAAAATACTAAATGCAAATGAAGCCTTTGAGCGGGTAGCACACAGTCCAAAGTGGTGTATTTATAGGCACAAGAAACAATATTATTCTGTGTTCCTTTAATACAGAATGATGAGCAGCTTGCTTTCCTGCTTCCTGCCTTGTTGGTCTGGCAGTGCTCCTTCTTCCAGGAAATCATGGCATGTATTTCCTATACATCCATTCACTCTGTCTGCCCTCCTGACTGAGTTTTTCCTGCAGTATTGTACCATCTTGTATGACTTCCTGGATTTTCTGTTTTGCACTTCTCCACGTTAGATTCAGCACTTTTGAGTAGGTATTTTTTTTACAAAAATATCTGTAAAATCTTGTCTCGCAATCAGATTGTTCCACAGGAGAGAACTCAATATATCCAAGTGATACACGTTCAAGTCCCCTGCGTCTAGTTTCCACCCTTCTACAGAACTAGCTGGATGGCTAAGAACTGGGCACACCCCACCTCTCAGCTGTGTACTTGTTGGTTGCCATCGGTACTTATCCACCACTGGAAAACCCAGGTGTTGCTCTCCCTCTACCAACAGCTCTTTTCCTGGAAACTCCCCAGGCACAAACAGTCCAATAAAGGTGAGAAAATATCAGATTAAAATAAGAAGGTATGCATCTCTTTCCTAGCATGGCAGCTGGCAAGAGTTAAAGACACACAGCTACCAGCATTAATTCCTTCCAGCAACTCCCTCCCAGTTGCTGTGCAAGCCATGACCTGGTATTTGAGTCATGCTACAGATGGCAAATAGTAATACCTCCGTGGGCAGGTGTCAAAAGCCCCCAAAATCACATTAACTTGAGCATTTTAGAATCCTGAACTCATCAGGCAGGAGAAGAGTCTCAAGCAATGCTCATTAGCTCCTGTTCCAGAACTGTAATGCATCCTGCAGAGTGCAAATGGCTAAGACAGGAGAAAGGAAGATTACAACTGCAGTAAGAGGAGCTGCCGCAGGCTTGAGCTGCAACGTGCAGCAAGATGGGAGGGTGAAGCTCACAGACTACCAGCCTAGCTTGCTTCTGTAGCCATCATTTCCTCCATTCTGTATTCAAGATCAAATTAATGAACTTGGGAAACAAAAGTAAAGCTCTGTTAGCGGATTAAGCTGAACAATTGCAGTTACAGCTGCAGAACTGGTACTGCACTAGACCATGCGTTGGGAGCTCTGGCTCAGGCATCAAAACCTCATGCTATTTATCTTTGAGCCGTTCCAAGTTACTGCCATAAATTTAATATGCGTTCCAAGGATTAAGTGTGTGTGTATTGACTCTGCTGCAAGTATCTATTCAATTAATACCAAAGAATTCAACCTTAGCCTCTGATCAGTACCGCAAGACTTGCAACGTATTTCTTCATGGGGGACATAACTGCTGTTGGAGGTGCATCTGCACTGCTGATTTTCAGCTTGCTGTGCACTAAGGCATTTGAGCACCCACCAGAGTGATACAGTTGGGGACTGCAGAAGTCCGTGTTGCCCCTGGAGTATTAATAAGAAGTGAGTGTGTGGAATGGAAAGAGATTAACCAGAACCATTAAGTCCTGCTAATCTTTCACCGCACCGGGAATTTTATTCTTCCTCGATTTCCTCTCTGGCACACGCTCACGTTAGACGAATTTTAGAAAACTGAGCAGATCTGTTAAAAAGATACCAAATCAAATACTCAGGCCTGTACTCAGCCTTTCTAATACTGGCCTGCTTTACATGCCAGTAGAGTTGCACTATTTATAAGGCTGTATTGCTGCTGCAATGATAATAAAGATGATACTTAATAAAGATGATACTACTTACACTTCAAGACAGCCTGTACAAGTCCACTGGGAAACTCAGGGTGCTGCACTTTCATGGTTATTATTTATTCCAGGTAGGATAAAGCTACCACACACAGCCAACCTCCGTTGTGGCTGCCATGCATTAGAGGCCCTGTGAATGATCACTGCAAAAGGCACAGTTTGGGGATGCTGATCTGGTTCTGCACAGCTCGGGTTTTCAAGGTGGCAAAGAAAAGCCAGGGCATGTAAAAATCATAGCATGCTGCAAGTTGGTGGTGTGTTCCAGCTAGCCCCATGGCAGGAACAGACACACAGAGTTGCCAACTTCTGCCCACGTGAAAGACCATTAGCCTGGTCACCATAGTATAAGAAGCAAAATACAGTTTTGATCTAGTTACCTTCCTAATTTTAGCTTTCAGCCTTTCTCCACTCTGGAAAACAGTAAGGAACAAAAACGTTTTCTGAAGTCAATCAAAGTTCTTGACATAATTCCAGTTCAAATGGCTAGGGCATTAAGAACTGATCTAAGCCTTGCGAAGTCCTGTGATACTTCACAGCTCTCCATACCTAACAAAGTTCAGCAGGTGCTGCTTTCCAAAGGTGACAAGAGTGACAAGTAGCCACCCCCTCCTCATGCAGACCATGCTCTCTGATAACAGGCAAGGCTTTATCAAGGAGTTCCAGTGAGTTCAGCAAAGGCCTTCTGCTAGACCCAGGAGTTAATATGGAGAAGTGTGAGCTGGCCGTGTAATGCCTCCCAGTACATTATGAACTACAAGCTAATGGAAACATCTCAGCATGTTTATGGATAGAATTTGGAGAAGCAGAGTCACCTGAAAAGATACATCCATTCCTGCTCAGATTTCAGAACAGCACATTTATCACTGTGCCAAAACTATCACACAGTCTTACACTGCTAAGCTGCACACAGAGGATGCAGTTGCCCCAGAACATCTGTCATACAATATCTCTACATACTGAGCTTTTGCAGCATAGGAGTTTTGTAAAAATAAAATGCTTGTAAAAATAAAAACTAAAACACTAATTTCATTTTCCAACCTATAAAACCCTACATTTTTTTGGCTTCCCAAAACAGCTACACTAATTGCATTTTAATTCCGAGATCTTCTCATAGCAACTTTCCATGAGAGGAGATGGAAAATCTGAGAAAAGCTGACAGTGAGATAAAAATGAAGTAGTTATGACACCTCCGGAGAGAAAATCTGAACCTGGTTGATCTAAGCAATGGAGAAAGTCAGAGACACAGAGCATTTATACACTTGAATGAACTCATATCCACCAGGGTGTTCTACCTGCATAGCCCAAAGAACCCAGACAGCAATACCAATAAAAAAAATGGATGATGAGACTCCCTGGCTAAACATACTGAACAGCAGCACTTTGTTGGAAAAAACCCTGAAGATCTGGCAAACCTATGTCCTAAAATGGGCCAAGCGTAACAGATACGTTGCATTTTATTTTTGCCAAACACTGCTATTGAATGTTTAGGATCCCTTTGAGAGTTCAAGGCACAAGGAAAAAGAAATTCAACCACATTAGCCCATGAAGAATAGTTTTAAAATATTTTTATAGTAATGGGCCAAATTTTGCACAGTGTGTGTAGAAGACAATGCGAATATTTTGGCTTGCCTTTGCCCAGGCGCTACTGCAGTACTTGCAAGTCCCAGCTTGCACACACCCATCTGTAAGCACTAAGCCTGCTTTGATCATTACTTCTGCTCCCAGCCACTGCACCAGGCCTATCTTGTGGAAGTAACCTGTAAAAATCTCTTTCCAACCAGCAGTAAAAGCAGGGAAAACAGAGATAAGGGAGGATGCTGCCCCAAAAGGTGCAGTTCAGGCAAGAAATTGAAGTGTTTCAAACTGGGAAGATGCCACTGCATCCCAATCTTTGTGTTGTTTGTGTATGCCTGGCATTAGCATTTAGAAAGATTTCTTTATTAAGAAAGAACATGATGCTTTCTTTTGCGTCATTAAGTCTTAGCTACCAGTTTAACAGCCTGCCAGACGCTCCCTCTGGCTTGTCACAAAACCCGCTCTTTCCTACAAAGTACCATACAGACTAAAAAAGATTCCAAGAAAACACTTATGTGCTTGCAGAAGATACCAAACTGAAGAGCTGTTTTTCTCAGGCTGTCAGCTGTATACCAAACCACGCTGGGAACAGCACACCACCGATTTGCAGGGTATGTCATTCCTTCTGTCCTTTCAATACTTGCTGTTTAATCACTGGGCTTCAAATCACACATACTAAAGCCCAGGTGAGTCACCAACATCAAGGAAAACAAGATTAAGCTTGTCATATTCCATCTGCTCCATGCACACAAAACCAGTTGCACAGCTCCAGGACAGTGAAAGCCATAGAGCGTCATGGAAAGATGCCAACTTCCTTTTCTCTGTCTTGTCCATTTGCCATCTTTCCTTCTACTGCAAATTAATGTGAACAGCAGTTTCTTGGGTTTTTTTCTCACCTGAGCTATGTGCTGTTTTTTAAAAAAAAATCTTACCCCAACAATCTTTTCTACAACTAGAAGCTCCCTTTAGTTTACATTTCCCAGGACAGTGTCAATACACCATTGCTGCCTCATGTCTGGACGACACTCTGCCACCTACTGCAATAATAATAATACTTAAAACTCTTCTACCAACCGTTGTTCTGAACAACTGTACAGGAGAAAATAAAGGCTTTCATATATTTGATCTAAGTCATTCAAGATGAAATGAATTCTAGATATTTCCATTTCAAACTGGGAAAATTGATTCTGATTGGTAAATTGACCAAGGTTGGACGTCCTCCTAGGAAGATGGCTGCAGCCTCTAACTGCCTCATTAAATTAAACACTTTCTAATCATCTAATGCTAGGGTCCTTTCCTCAAGGAAACAAATCAATTTTGGTTGTGGACAAATCTTTCCTTGTTCTAAGTGCTATTTTGTTTGAAATCTCCAAGCAACTACATCTCCACACAGATGAGAGCTCTAAGTAACTCAGTTTACCTGTTTTCTAAGGAAGGCACCATCAGAGGAGCAGTAAAGGTGTCTGTATTAAACATTTCTATACTTTATTTTTATGTCAGCAACCACAGCACAGCTTTTTATTCTCTTTCTAGTAGTTCAAACCACACACAAGACTGATTTACTTCCATTTTAACTCCATGCAAGTCTTATCTTAAGTAATAGCATTTGTGCTTCTAATTCCAGGGATCCCAGGTTTTGTAGGTAATATCTACTTGAACAACAACTGGGAAAATGAAGATTGAAAAACAATACAATTCCCCTCACAACCTTTTCTATATCACATAAGCCTATGTGGCACAGCTCATCTTTGAGTTATTGCTGAGCTCACACCTTCCATTTCCTGCAAATCCCTGGAAGAGATATGAGGATATCACATATGGCTGGTTGCAGCAAACATAAATTTTCATATGAGATTCACTGATGATCAGAATTACCCCAAGAAAGTTTGCTTGCTTAGGAAGCCCTAAGTATAAATGAAAGCATAGCTTCCATAGGAATCCTAACTAGGGTAAATCATAACGATCCATGGTGGGTTTGAATTAATACTCAATTTGTTTTTGCGAAGGAGGAATCTGTAGAGACTCTTAAGTATTAGACAAAATTTTCAAACAGGACTACTAAAGACAGGCTCCTAAATCTATACTGAGCAGCTGATCTTCAACTGTCATTTCACCCTTCACTTTTTGGACCCCTCTTTTCAAATGGGCTAGGACTCAAAATGTTTAGGATTTTAAATATGATGTGCAGCTTTCACCAGGAATGGGCTCATGCTCCGTTCTCAAGATGTCAGAAATATCAAATACCCTTCTGAACTCAAGGGATTCTCAATGCTCTTTGCAAAGTCTGAACTTGCTTGTAAGTCGTCACCTTCTGGATCAGGTAAAGGAAGTGAGCTGAAGCTGTTCAGCTTCTGAAACAATGAGGTCTTCATCTTCCCAAACACTAGACCTTTCCAACAGGAGAAGACCATCAGCTCCCATTTTAAAGGCAAACAGAAATTACTTTGTTATGTGAAAAAAACCATGCTTTTCAGACTGTTGATAAGTAGGCAACTCACTTTGGGCTAGGAGCCTTCTGTAAGTTTCACATACACACAAGCTTATTTTACTACTTAATTTCCCAGGGAGCAAGCAGAAATATTTAATATCTAGGATGTTTGAAGAATGGTATTCTCTCAGGCAGGAACTCTATGGAACCAGTTTTACCATTCTGTCTTTTCAAAGGTAAGTATGTGCAGGGTGTTGTCTGATGTTCTTGTTCTTGTTAGGAGAACACAGGAAAGGGGATACATTTATGCACCTGCAGCATGAAATTCCAGAGTTTGGCTGAGTATTTCACATGTATTAAACCGACAGAGAAAATTGCACTCTGTTTAAGTCTCACTCAAATGAAGAGACTGCACATTAATCACTTTAAATTGGTTCTTGCTAGATAAGGACATAAGCTGGCAAACAGGCCGCTGACAGCACTGGTTAGCAAGCTTTCCACTTAACCTTACTTTGAATTAAGTGAATAGATTCATTTTTCCTTTTCAGTTGTGTTCTAAATTGGGCTTCTTCTCAACTTAAGCCTCCCCGCAAGACTCCCACACAGAACCACACACAGGTACAGATACAGTCCTTTGACTTGCTCTTTCCTAAACAGAGCAATGTGCCTTACATGATGTCTCAGTTTAAGTTACAGAGGAAACATTTGCACCAAGTGATGTGTAAAGTCCTCCATGGTCAGACTTGGGAAGGAAGGGAACCTGGCAGAAAAGAGCTTCACCGGCCAGATGATTTTATAGTCCCACTTGCATCACCACTTTCTTTGCCATTTTGTTTGCTGTAAAGTTCATTTATTTCAAATTAAAAGAACAATACACAAGATGTCCTTGTAAGTCCCTTTTATAGCTAGGAAGATTTTCTCCAGTTTGTATGCCACACTTTTGGCAGCAGATAGACAAAAGCCAGATTAGAGGAAGCAGGAAAGATACACATATGGAAACCGAGGTACTTTGTGACTTTGGGAAGGATGAAGATGTAGTAAGGAACAGAGAAGAAGGAAAATGGGAAACTAAGCTTTTAAGTAGAGCAATTATGTGAGGAAAAAAGAGGAGAGACAAGCTGTATCAGAGCTGCTGCACCTCCCTTCCACCTCCACAGTCCTAACAACTAAAGAGCAATGTTCTCATTTGATCCTTCTCATTTCACTGATCCTTTATTATGCCACATAGAGTGAACAGTTTCAATGGGAAGGCACAAGAACCCTCCTGCTGCAGAACAGTTCAACACATGGTTAAGCTATGAGGGGCAAGAATACTCTTCCAAAGCGTGAGAAACATGGGGTTTAACCCTCACATGGAGGGAAAAAAAATGAAATATAAGTGTCCTGAGTCCTGACTGAGTGTTCTAACTACTGAGCTATTGTATAGAAAGTGAAATCACCAACACCTGATGGGTCTTTCACTGTATGCAAAGCTCAAACTCATAAAACTATTGATCAGAAAAAACACCTCAGGTAAGTTGAACAGAAAAGTGTCTACTTTATAAATTCCACTAAATACTGAGGAACTGGGGAACTTACCGAGCAACCCCAACTGCACAGTAAGTGAGCAGAAGTTCTCAGGATTTATATCTTGAGAGTCAGGTATTTATTTCTACCTAAGACTTCTCTGGATACAGCATTTGACTGCTTTGCTCTCAATTCCTTAGCTTTTCCCCAAGGATAATTGTGCCTCCCTGAATTGCTCTAATGGAACAGCAAACACAAAGAATGCAAAGCATTCACAGCCTATGACAGTGGAGGCGCAGAAATTATAGAGAGAGGTGTGAGGGCTCTGAAAGCATTATGAACCTTCATAAAACAGGTCTACATAATACCATGAAAATTCATGAAATGAACTAGTAAAACCAGCATCAAACAGGGATCCAGGTACAAGGTCTGAGACGTTGACTTATCTAAGATCATCTCCATTTAATACGGAAAAAAGATTCAGTTCTGAAAACTCAGTTTGACAGAATCAAACAATAGTTAACTCTCCACAGCTAATAGTCATGCAAAAAAAAAATTTACACCGATGCTTTGAGCTTTTGAGCTGTAGTTATTGTATGTACATGGGACATCAGCCTAAGAAGGGCCGAACACCTTTAGGTTGCATTGTCTTCAGATGAGTAATTATATTACATTCTGTTCTACCGTGTATGATATTTAGTGTATTGTCATATAATTAAAACTCTATCATAATTCAATATCATAACACATAAGAGGAATGAATGAACTTACAACTGTACACTTGGTATTGTCAGAGCTTCACAGTGATGTATGCTATAAAGTTAGCTTTCAATTAAAGGATGTTCCTGACATTTCTTGAAGACAGCTGTAAGGACTACAAATTGCCACCTGCTATAGACCATGCTGAAAGAGATTTTTTCTGAACATTTTCTTGTGATGCTCAAATATTCCCCCTTAAAGAAGCCAGAACTTGTTTTAAACTGGTAGAACACTGATTAGTTCTGGTTCCTGTAGATACGAAGAGACCTTCTGACTATACCATGAATGAAAACATGTTCCTAACCCAAACAGGAAAAGCAACACTGCACCTGGATGTGGAGCTGCCTCTTCTCAGAAGAACACTCTTCTGTTTCTCCAGCAGTACTTCTTCCAGCAATCCCTTGACACTCCTGTGCAGAGATACAGAAAAGATAAAAAAAATCAATTCAGCCTTCAGGGAACAAGAAGTCATCTGTACTATTGCTTTTGCTTCATCTGCCCATGGGAAAAAAAACCAAAAACCCAACAAAAACCTTTCCTGCATTCAGTGAAAACCATGCGTATAAAATACGGTTAAAAGAACATCACTCTGATTGCAAAATCAAGTTCTCAAACATTAAGAATCACCAGAATTAGATTTCTTGTGTGACACTGAAGCAGTTCCTTTATGTATTCAAGTACAATTTCTAATTATATACCATAAAGGGTTTTTTACACATTCCATGTTTCACTCAACACAGGAATGGACACTACTCATTTAATACTTGGCTTTACCACCATTGTTCAGGGTACAAAGCAGCGTGAAGAAGCAACTGTGTTAGGCAGCAAAACAGCCTTGTGTGCTATGGAGAAGTGAGGACATGCTAGTGGGGAAGAGGAGCACAGTCCATGCTCCTTTGCCAGCAGCCATTGCATAAGCTATGGATTTCCAGGAGGAGAGAAGTGTCTGCTGTTTAAAGCTCTGGCAGCTCACAAGAACTTACTTCTTCACTGGTGCAGGTGCTCTTCTGCATGCCTTAGAGGTCAACTGGTCCTTCTCTTATCTTCTTATCCCTCCACTAGTCCCATATCCCATCTGTCCTCAACCTCTAGTCCTCTGGAGATAATGGTGCTGCCCACTGTCTCCCCTGTTTGTCCTGATTATCAGTCACCAGCCAAACAAACCAAGAGGGATCGGGGGTTTGTAAATGTGAAGATCCCAGTCAAAACTTGTGTCAAAGTTTAGGGCTGTGCTGGCCAGTAAATGAATGACAGATGTTCTCTATTAACTCCTCTCCATTCCCAAAGGAGATGGGAAAGGGAGTAAGGAAGAGAGACTTATGAGTTGGAAAAACCCCCACAAAACTGAAACAGCTTTAATGAAACAGTAACAATAAAAAGAAAATAGAATGACATTAATTTAAAAATAATGTAATATATACAAATATATACAAAACTAGTATCAGACTCCCCCAGAGTGCAAACTGTACTCAGTGGCAGATGGGAACTGGATTCAGGAACTCACGGATTGGGATCAAAGGTGGAATGGAGAGAGTCCTCCTTGAACATCAGCCATAGAAGAAGAGGCTTGACCCTCACGATCCCTCAGCTTTATACTGACTATGACATCCACAGAATGGAATCCCTTGTTTGTCAGGTTTGAGTCACCTGCCCTGTCTGCTCCTCCCTGCAGGTGCAACCTTTTTACTTACTTATGACACTGCCACTTAGAACACTCCAATGGGACACACAAGATAGAGCAGTGGCCTCAGTCCCCGCAGGAGGAAGTATAAGCAAGAGCCTTTCTGCATAGCATCCCTCAGCAGGAACTATGAACATTAAGCATTATCACTTCTAGAAGCAGACACTGTCTGAGAAAATCTGCCGTCAACTTCAGAAAGTGCAGTTAGTTAGAAGAGACTGAGCCGAGAAGTAAAACCAACGAACAGGAAATCGGTTCTGTTCTAATTCAAACCAGGAGAATCTGTAAAGAAGGCAACAAAAAGCAGAACACTTTCAGCTCTGAGAGTACATACCCCCCCTCAGATCAATGCAAAGTCTTAATTAAAACTTTGGAAATAACGACAAACATTCAGGTTTAAGACGGGTGACACCTCTGAAGGAGAGGAACTGGTCATGCGTAAGGTTTTGCTCTTTTTGTGGGAGATGAATACAATGGGAGGAGTTTCATTATCATCTGGCCAAAGAAGAAAGTCTCAGGGTCTGGCCTATCACAGAAAATCACTTCTGCGAGTATCTGATGAGGGTGGAGGTCATGCATTTGTGTTCCCATCCTTCAGGCTCATACTGTGGAGGTGTCTCACTTGGTTTGTTTATACAATATGCTTGTTTACGACATCCAACATGAAAATCTTAAAATGAGACTTTAATTGCAAGCAGCATCAAGCTCCAACTTCTCTGAAATCCCTTTTATTTCCAAAGGAAAAATTGCTGTTAGTGCAGTGGAGACCTCACTGAATTCAGCTGAATTCATCCTCAACATGAGATAGAGGAGCAAATCCCTCTCCCCGGAGAAAGTAGCAGTAAAGGAAACTAAGTGAAAGAAACTGTAAAAGAGAAAAGATGAAAACAAGAAACACAATTAGACTGAGCTTAGTCATTAGCTGCTACTTGTCTATTTGAAAAACACTGAATCTCTCGTCTGTCTT
This sequence comes from Baryphthengus martii, assembly GCA_013396935.1. Lineage (NCBI taxonomy): Eukaryota > Metazoa > Chordata > Aves > Coraciiformes > Momotidae > Baryphthengus > Baryphthengus martii. The sequence continues at coordinate 1,257,391 of VWZK01009451.1, read as the reverse complement.
CAGTGATTATCCAAAACTTCTAACAGTACAAGCACACAGGATGACCACAGGGAGTGGGGGATATCCCAGCACAGACAGATCTCAAGTCTGGTACCTGATTTCCTACTGCACGCTTCTTTTATCACAAGGAAAGGCAACATAAGTACTTAGCACCAGTACTCTTGTCTTCATTCCCTATATTCTTTATGTACAACTGCACCAAGAAGCAGCTGTCACTTATTTTCCCTTGTGATCCCACAACAGGTTGTCACCATAGGCTTTTTATGTCTGGACGCCAAGGTGGCTCCATACCACTCATAAAGGCAGGAGCTGCAGCGCTGAGCTCTCTGTAAAGAGCTGCCAACTTCCTCTGCTCTTCCCACCTTAGACTGCAGAGAGCGTGCCAGACCTGCTACCGATCGAGCTCGGGGATAAACTGATTGCAAACACCTCTTTCTGATGCATTATTGGATTTTTAAAGCTTAGTCTTTTGCTAATTCAGGAACACAACTAACTAATTGTACTGTATCTAGCTCAGATTTCCACTGAGGCTGGATCTTGTGGGCAACTGGGAAAGAACACTGCCTTTGCTTTTATTGTGGAAAGCATTCCCTAAGTGTAATGCCGTTGGAGATGGCTGAAGGGGATGGCATCTGGTTAGGGAGGAAATTACAACTATAATAATTAGCATCAAATTAGCTGCTGTCTCATCTTGAGCCAGGCAAGCCCATCACATTCCTTTTACCAGCTGCCCTCTGGTGGAAGAAGGTTCTGCAGAACAGCCCCAGGCAGGAAAACCCCAGTGCTGTGCATAAGTCAGGGGGCCACAGGTGGCTTCCACATTCCTGCTTCATTTCATGGGGAAGTAGTTATGGATGGACTACATGTGACTTAAAGGAGAAAGGACCAAATTAGGAGGACAAACCCCAAGCAGATGCCCCCTGCCCAAGTGCTGGAGAGCTTTGCTAGGCTGAGCTAGAGCAGTTGACACACCTTTAGCACAGCAGCTCTTTATGTGGGAAAAGATGTGCCACTTTCTGTTGGTCTGTCTCAATGTGTGGCTCCAGTCTTGGTTCTTCAGCTGCTATAGATGAGAGAGCACCATAAGCTTCTAGATGTGGGAATGCTCTTGGGGTGTCAAGTGGGGACCTGTCACCTCAGCATCCTACTATGGTGCCAGAGGTGCTGTGCTCCTGGAGAAACTGCTGGTGCTGAAACATGGACCAAGTTTTGGTGCCTGTGGCCCCTTGGGCCACACTTGGCTTTGCAGCAGCAGAGGAAGAGGCTCGGGCCAGAGTTTTATCCAGGGAATGAAATTTCTGTCTGTCAAATGATCTCACATCCAGTCTTCTGCTTAGCCAAGCTGCAGGCTGCTGAAGGAATATAGCATGTCTGCCACCTCAGGTGCATCTTAGAAATGGGAGGTTATGTTGCACATGTTTACTGGGGGACAGAAGGACTGCCAGAATAAAGGGGAAGATGAGTGCTTAGTTTTGCAGTGGGATGGCCTGGGTTATACTGGTGTCAACAGTCACCAGTATCATCACAGCTCCTGTCCTGTGTCCTGGTGGTGTCATGTTCCCCTGCACAAAGCCCTGAACTGTTCTGGGAACTGGTGTCCTACATCCACTTATATCTACACCAAAAAGAAATAAAAGTAGCACTGCATCTCCTCCCTTTATGAATGGTTTGGAGCCACTTTGGCATCTAGACATAAAAAGCCTATCATGAAAAACTACTGTAGGACCACAAGTAAAAATGTACCGTGGTCCCCAAGTGTTCCCACAGCCCCGTACAACCGGACGGGCAGGACCACGCGCAGCCGAGAGGTCAGGCAGCGCTTGGGGAGCGGGAGAGGGAGACCAAGATGTGGGTTGCAGTAACCTCTGTATTCTTGGCCACTCTCCAGTCACTTCCCACCACACACATTTATGTGCATAATTAGTGTTCTTGCGAGCTTTGAATGCAGGCCAGATAATGAGTTCAAAACTCTTCATTAAAACATAATCTCTTCCTTGACTCCCCCAACCACACACACACACCCCTGCGCTACCTGATTGCCCTTCCTGCCCAGACAGAGTTAATAACACTCTCTCCGAGCCAATTCCCCTTGGAAGGAACCGCTTTGTGTCACACGTGTTCGAGATCAGCAGGGACAGCCTCTGCACTTGGCCTAATTAGCTGTAACAGGCAGGAGAGCAAAATCCAAACCATGTGCTTGGGCCCTCCTCTGAATTGAACACGAGCAGTTGCACACTGCTCTGCTGGCTCCTCTACCCAAACGCACTGGTGCTTAACAGGCTCTGGGTCTTTTAACAATTGCCTGGGTCCTTCCACACGCACCTCCTCAAACCCATGAAGCTTGCTTTGGGCTGTGGGTAGGGCTTTGTTTGCTTTCCTGATGCCTTTCTTTGCTCTCCTGCATTTGGAGGCACTGGCCGTCCCCGGGGTTGTGAGTGGCTTGGGAATTTCAATGAGAGCGCTTTATTGCAGGGATTAAAGAATCCTGTTTGACACCACAGATTCTGATGATATTTTCAGCAGGGTTTTGTCATGATTTAAGTTGTACTGGAATACTTTTCGCAGAGAAAGGATTTCTAGTATGTTACTTTCATAAAGGATTTTGTTAAATCTCTCTTGAGATTTAAAACACATACAGAAGTTCACCGGTGAAGAAGTAAATCCTATACTTGTCTGCTACACCTTCTACCGGCCTAGAGGTGGGATGAGGATGTTCAGATTTGGTTCTTTCAAGAGCTTTAGATCTCTACTAGGATGTAATAAATGCACTTAATGGTTTGTATTATTTCAGTTATTGTATTATTTTCAGTTTCTCATGTTTTAAGGAAGCTGACCCTAGGCATTGACGCAACACTTTTTAAATCTACACATATGATTCTGCAACGTATCAACAAAATTCCCTGCTACATCAAGCCTTTAGACCACAAACACGGCAAAAGTATTGAGAAAGGAAAGGCTATTTTTCACCACACGCTTTCAGCAGAACCAAAGGGCATGACTCAGTTTCCCTTCAGTCCTTAGGAGCACAAAGAAGCCTGGTTAGCAATCTGAGCAATAAAATGGACTCAAGTCCCACACTCACGGCACAACCACAATGAGCCCTTCATTAGCTGGCACTTCCCGTCAGATTGTTAAAGGGGACACAGGTTTACTAAACAGCTAATCCTTGATAATGAAAAGTTGCCAACAAAGCCGTCTTTCCAGGGAGTCTGGGCACTTTCACATTAGCAAGAAGTGAATAGACAAAGTGGTTCAGGAAACGTGCCAAACAGTAGCTCATGCATCGAAACACAAAGACCTGCAGTCTTCGGGGAGCTAAAGAAAAAATACAGTAGTGTTTGGAATTGCTTCTTGTCATCATAGTTACTTTCTTCTTCACTTTCTTTCATATTCCTTCATGAATAGTCCTCAAACTATAAAATATATACACGTTTGTCTCTTAAATTTCACTTGCAAATAGAAATCAGTCTCGGCACTGCCTTATCCCATTCTCCATGTGAGACAGAGGTTTTTCCTCTCTTTGCTGTGGGCCTCTTCTGGACATGTGCCACTTTTATTATTATCAGTCCCTAAGCAACTGTACACCATTGACTGCTACCACTTCATTTCCTCAGGGCTTTGGTTTATTTGGGTATTTAACAGGTCAACAATTGGAACTTTTCCTTTGGGGTCTATTTTAAGAAGGTTTTGTTTAATCAGATGCAATTAAGCATTTAAGATCCAAGATAAGTATTTTTCCTTTAGAACTGTAAAGGCAAAGCATATTATTTGGATTTGGGTAAAGAATGTCACGATTAACATCAAAACATGAAATATAAGGGTTATGGAAACAGCTTTTCTTTTTGAAAGAAAGACATGGCAAAAACAAATTCAGGGTGGTTGAAGAACCGATTCATGAGGACAGAGAAGCTGTAGGGTGGACAGGTTTAAGTATGGAATCACAAGGTGTATCCAATCCTCAGTGCCCAGTAGAGCTCTGGAAGGGACCGTGCCACCTTTGTTCACCTACCTCAAAACTGGTGATGGGAGCAAGAGGAGCGCACAGCATGTATGTGTGGTACCTTCTCGTGAAACAGCAACGCACTTCAGCACGCACAAAGTTGGCCACTCCTGACATCCACTGAAGGGAATATGAAGGTGGTGTGGACTTCATTGGGAGCACCTGTCCCTCAGTCTTGTGTGTATAGTGGGGCAGAGAAAGGGAGCTTGTTGGGAGGAAGATAACCGATAGAACCCAGCCCTGAAAACCCTTGTGACAGAACTAGGCTGATATCTGACGGTTCAAGTTCAAGCCCGAGGACAATTACGCTACTGCTCACGCTGGTTTGTAGATGGTCAACTCCACCTCCTGTGACAATTACTTTAAAGAAGGAGCTTTTATGTCAACATCCATTTGGGTCTAATCCGTTTATTTTATTAGAATTAGCCAGATCACGAGTTCAGCTCAGAAAGTCATTGGTCGTGCTGCTGAAGTGGTTCCCTCTGCAACGGGCCACTCAGTGCCAGCAGCCACCAGAGGGCAAGCGGCCCCTGTTCCAGCCCCGGCACCAACCCCGGAGCCCTCTCCTGACACTTCACCTCATTTTCTTCAAATAGAGCTGAGCAAGTACAGTTTTGGACTGAGCTAGGGCTGGGAGAAACGCAGGAAGCTGCCAGTGTTGCTTGTGGTGAGAGAAAGATGAACCAAACATCAAGAGTCCCCCCAACTCAGGCTCCTGGAATGACCCTATTTCAATCCATGTAGTTCCTTACCTGTCTACAAAACATTTGTGGGAGAGAAAGGTTGCAGACCTTCTCATTTTTTATGTTCCTAAACTAAGTCGCTAAGACTTGCAGTAAAAGGATAACAATGAGATCTGCTATAGGTACTGAAGGTCTGTGATCTAAAGAGGGTTTTGTGCTGAGCTACCAACCATAACATGGTGGTGGTGACGTGAGGCTCTGTCAGGAATCACAGCTACTTTGCCAAGAAAGCTCCAGCTTGTTGGGGAAGGTCAGTCATGTGACAGCCTACTTTTGTAACTGTCTATTGACCTCTGGGTTCAACCTGAACCATTATCCCGCTGAGTATTTCCTAGCATGCCTGTGGGTGTACAGGCACAGCCTGTCAGCTTGCTGCTCTACACCCTTCTCCTGTCAACAGAGACCGGCCAGCAGAGCGCTCCACAACGGCACCCAACCTGCCGCTTCAGAGGTGCTCAACCAGAGCCCTCCAACTGTTTCATACCACGTCCATCACTGACGGGGTCGACCTTAACACCGGCCACAAAGGCATGTCTGCGTCCTCTCTAGCCTGCCTATCTTTTTCCTGGAGTCTTACTGAAGACTCAGGTGAGTCTCACAAATTCAGATGAAGTGCAGAGGAGCAGCCGAACCCCTTCCCTGTGTCCTCTTTCTGCAAAGCGCTTGAGACTCCTATGCTGGAAACCAGCCAGCACATTTCAGCTCCACAGCCCCACATCCCTTCACCCCCACCCATTGCTAGAGACCATCAGTTTGCAGACAAACAGCTGGCATGACTCTGCTTCATGACAGAGATGCAGAAAATTGCATTAGTGCTTTCCCTAAACTTAATACAGCAGAGAGCAAATCAGGTAGCTCAGGCTGGTTGAGAACAATCCACAGTCCAACCAAGATGAGTGAATCCTTGCCTTAAAATTCCAAGGCAAATAAGTGAGATTTGGGTCTCAATTATTCTACAAAATTCCCTACTTAGGAAAAAAAAAAAAGGATATAAATCACTTTGGAGATTTAGGGACTATGGGCAAAGAATATAAAATAAGTCTTACTGTCAAAGCAGTCTGATTTCTGCAGCCTTTACAGCTATGTGAAGTTGAACCTTTGCCATTTTGGGGTCCTCTCCTTCTTGTTTATTTGTTACAATAAACTAATTGAACCAAAGAAATTATATCATTTTCTCTTTTGGACTAAATGAATGGATAATCCTCATTTGCATTTGGCAGGCTAGCACAGACCATTCTCCAGTCTTGACAGATATTGCATATAATGGTCTCTTTTTTTGTTCAGCTCCACTGTCCAAATGTTGAAAGAGTCTCTACACATTATACTCTGTCACTAAAAGACAAAAGCTAAACTGTAACTGGGGTTCTGCATCTAGGCAGCATCTCTGTGCTCTGCTAAACAACAGCTTGTTCCCCGAGCGGCACAACTAATGACGCTTGGTTTCCTACAGATTTTTGTCCCCCTAACACACCCTCTACTCACCACATTAGCTCTGTTCCCACCCATACTCCTTACACATTGTCCTGTCGATACAGAAATGCTGACTGGCCAGATGGGACTTGTCAATAAAAACCCACATGAGAAGAGTTCCCTTAATATGAGCACTAATTTTGATGTTCCTCATTTACTCAGCTGTCAGTGGTCATGAAACTTGCAGGAAGCTTTGATACTTCTACCTCTCTTTTAAATATGGTTAAAAACTGTCAGTAGTTTCAAAAACTACATGCAGACAGGCAGACAGGCATAGATCCCTTAATTACCTCATTTCCTTAGGTATTAAGTTAAAAACTCACTAAAAAGTGATTCCTGAAGTTCTTCAGGACTGCAAAAGATGGTGCTTTGCCGTTTCAGAAGTTAGAGTGTTCACTCAGGTAGTGGGTACAGTTGCATTCCCTCGTTGCCTGTTCTGGGGCGGTTAGCACTCCCAGTAACCCACTCCTTTCACAGATGTGACGGCAGCAAAGCTTAATGGATTGCATGGATTGCTCTACACTAAGGACGCAAACACATCCATAACTTCTAGGGATGCAGATTTTGAGAAAAACCATTCCAGCCCCCCATGGAAAATAATTTTACTAAGTTCTGAACACTGAAACACTTTCAGTGAGTGTCAAGAAATGATTAGGAAGTTTGAAGGAGTTGGAAGTGATGTATAGTGATCTGCAAAGTGTGTGTGTTGTCTTACTTAGCATGTGAGTTGGAAAGGCCGGGCACTGGCCATTTCAAGTACATAATACCTTACATTAGGTGTCGGAGACAGCAAGCACTGGATTCTTAGCGATTCTCTTTGTCAAATGAATGAGGGAGATAACTTTATACACCTTCACAGATTTGCTGCAGTGTGTTGCACTGCCACAGGCTGAATGTAAGTGTAACACAGACACGCTGCAGACATCAGCATGTAAGGAATAAACATAAACGAGGTCTAAAACCTGAGAGTGTGCTCACCAGAGACAGGCTTATAGCAGCAGAATCTTCCAAGTCGATACTGCAGACTGTTGACTTTAACTGTTCTCATGAAATCCCTCGACAATGAAACAGATCCAGGACCTCTGAATTACTTGCTATCTTCAAAATGTTTTCATCTGAGTGGTGATGATTAAGCCTGGTTTCCTGATATATCTCTTGCTGTTACACTACACCAGAAGTGTTCACTGGACTGTAAATCTGTCTGGAAAGCAGATTCCCTATTCTCTTTACAACACAGCCCATGTGCATAATTACAGAGGGTAGCTGCAGTGTACTTGCTACAAACAAGCAAATATCCTGTGGAGTGTATGTTTCAGCACTTTACCTTTCAAGGTTTGAGCTCACTTTTTCCTTACTATAATCTGAAGTACCTCACATACTTTCACATACATACATACTATGTGCAGTCCAATGTCTCACAAAATGTTTCTCCAAGAAAACCCGGTGAAAATAACAGCTGAATAGCACTGTGTGATTGAGTTAAGAAGCCATATATCCTGCAGAACAGGCATCTTCATTATGATCCTGAATCTGCACTGAGTCTCCAGTGGGAACTGAGTGGGTATGAAATTCTTCATCCACTTCACCTAACCAAGACATTTCTAATATTCCATTTCTCACTGTTTCTGCTTCCCTGAATGCAAACCACAGACCAGTTCTAGTTTTATTTTAGAGAGAGCCTGAAGCTGATAATCTTGAGTCACTGAGGCAACAGCTAGAATTCGTAGGATCCACGAACAGTGCAGTCATACTCCTCAGCAGCCTGACTTGCAACGGACCCTGCCACCTAAATCCAAAGCTAGTGGACAAATTCCGATTTGAAACCTTAGGGGATCAGGTAAAGCACTTGATGGGAGCACAGCTTCCCCAGAGAACTGTTCATTTTGTCACCTGAAAGAAGACAGGAACTGAGTTCAGGCAACAAGAAATAAGACTTTGGATCCCCAAGTTAGCACAGCCTTGAGGGGATGTGGTATGTCTTTAAGCCATGCACTTTGTCCTCACTGAGGGACACCAGGGTGGAAAGACAAACAAGTTGGGCCTCCATACCATTGAACAACTGAGTCTTGCTACAAACTCTAGAGACTGAGAAAACTACCACTAGAAGTGGGTCCCTACCACGAAGGAAGTATTTTTATGAGCATCCCAGTGCTCTTTACATAGTGCCCAGCACATCCACAAACGGAGACATCAACACTACTGTAAACTGGTGATACTAAAATGCACTTTACCCCTGTGCTGAGCTAGGAGGAGCGAGGCCAGGTTCACCCTGAACTCAGTTACTGTTTGCATAAATTGCAGCAAGGTGGAACATTTCACAAAGGACTAGCAAAAGCCAGAGCAGCAATATGGAAAGGAAGTAGCTCTGTGGTCCCCTCAGGCTAACTCCTCGTCCTCCCTGACCGTGAACCCAGGGGATTACAAGCCAGTTTCTATAGGAAGTGATGCTCTGCACCAGGCAGGCAAAGAAGACACTGCACAGAAACAGATGTAAGAAAAAAAAAGAGGCTACAGCGCTGCAAGCTCAGATGTCATCCTGTAAACAGGGGCTTACTGTTGGATATATCTGCCTTACGTCTACTGCTTTGAATGGGTGCCAAGGAAAAGCCTGGGTTTGAGTCAAGTGAAAACATTTATAGGAAATAATATTGTGGGCTGATTTCAATTTTAGGGATTTATTCATTCCTAAAATAAAGACAGACATTATAAAAGTGTTGGGTTATCTGCATTCTGTTCCTTGCTCTGCCTCAGGCTTCCTGAATGACCTTGAGCAAATAATTCACTGTATCCAGCCCTCAGTCTCCTTTTGCTACATCACAAAAGATACTGGGAGACTGAATTCATGGAGGAAGCATTCAGACACCATGGTGATAAGTTCTACAAAAAATAAAAGTCCTATACAAAAGAAGTACAAACATATTTAACGGAAAAGATAATGCTGTCATGACTCTCTATAAACTACGTGTTCTCCTGAAGGTCTCCTCCTCCAGCTCTTTTGGCTTTTGCTCTTTACCATAAAAAAAAAAAAGTTTAGTATTTGCAAAGTAGCAAATTCTTTCTTAGCATTCACTTTTCCTTCATTGCAAAGGACACAGTCATCTTCTAAGTGCTTCTTTACATTAAATGTTAACGTAAGTGATCAGAAAGCTAACGGTGAATTTATTACATACCAATGTCACGTGTAAATTAAGTTTGGCCAATGACACAAACTCATTCTCTTGACTGCAGAGCAAGTATCTGAGAAGTATAATAACTGCATGCAACAATTTCACCTGGCATGTATAGTATTTGATGATGTAGAGTAAGAGCTCACCTCTATCAAACAGAAATATATGTAATGTTAAATGCTGACCTTTGCACAGAGGGCTCACGTAGCTCACTGCTGAGGGGCAAATATGAGAACTCAGGCTCTGCACCTGCCACTTGTGGAGGTCAGTCCTACAGCTATTTTCCCTGCACAGCCACACTACACTGACAGGAGATTCTACAAAAAGTCTTACAGTTAATCTCTGTGTATCTCCTCCCATGCTTGCTGCCAAGACAGAAACACAGACTCTTTCTCCACCAGAAACATGCTTGAAATAAATGTAGGCTTTTCATATTCAACACAACACATATTCAGGACATCATTATTTATATCAGATCTTTCTTTTCTATTACTTTAAATGTCATTGAGCAGCTAGAGGCATAATCTGCATAGTGAAAATCAAGAAGGCAAAATGTGAACGTCCTCTGTGGTTAAATTTCACTTCCCAGACACCTAGGATGGCTTCAGAGGTATTTCACAGCTCTTTGGAGGTTTCTCATAGAGTGTTTCACAGAGGTCATTGCTTTTTTAACCCACTGGCTGTCACTGCACCACTGAGAGGCCTCTGCTTCCCTAAGAACTTACTACATCCCAAAGCACAAGCAGAATGAACAGTAAGAAAAGGAGATACAGAGGACAGATGTTTGTGCTGCATCAGATGGATTTGCTGGTGATTGGTGGGAGCTGTTTGGTCCCAAGATGCTAACTCATTTTACTCCATCTGCTGCACTAGCTAGAAACACAATTCAGCATTTCCCTCTAGGACTGCAATGGTGACTACAGGGTGATGTCAACAGAAATGGGACAGGAAGAATTCTGCCTAACAGAGGAATGGAAATAAACATTATGCTCTCTGTTAAGATTTCCTGAAACACTGAGAATATTCTCTGGTGAAGGCATATCATCAGTCCTTCACCTCATCCTTTAGGAACAGCTCCAGTGTGTGAGAGACAGCTGAAAACCAACTTGGATGCAAATGACACCTGTTCGAAGCTTATTACAAACCCCCGTCTCAGGGATCCTCTCCCTTGAGCAGCAACACAGCCCTTTGCAGAAAATAGCCCCAGCGCTAATTAATGCCAGCGGGTTGACCACTGACACCAGGAAGGAAATACTTCCTGACAAACAGGATGGCATGTGGCGTCACTCTCCTCCCATGCCAGGGACAGGTCCCTCTCTGGCAGCTGAGGGCCTGTCTCTCCATTGTCCGCTTTAACTCCTGATTTACGCTTCACCAAACCTTCTCTGGCAGCAGAAAGCTCCATTGTGTCACACGCCTCGATGAGGAAGACAGGGAGCTGACAGGAAACCCCCTTAGTTAAACAAACCCCAGTCAATGCCAGCTTGTCATTTTTCACATCCCTGTCATCATCTCCCTGGTATGTACTAATGACTGGACAAGATCAAATTGCTGGCAATGGTCACAGAGCTGGCTTCTGAACTAGCCCTTGAGTAATGGGCTAAATCATCAGCACCTCAGAAACCACCAGCTGCTCTCCGAGATGAACGAAGACACATCAAGGCAAGGTACTAACCAGGACATGGTCTATGTTTTGTTCCATCATGCCATGGACTACAGGAATCCCACAGCATTAATGCACCCCTGGCTTTCTGTTCCCTAGTAATATAGCCCAGAGAGCAGGGGTGCTCTCCATCCAGCAACAGCTCTTCCTGTAGTGTAAGGGCAGAAGAAAAGATGTTCACTTTCTGCTGCGCTTTGACTTGCATTGTGGACTCTACTCCCACTCACAGAAGCACTGAGCTTGAATTTAGTAGTGATGCTTTAAGTCCAAGCTGAGAAGAGACAAGTAGCTTGAGAGCCACTGACTTGCAATTTCCCTATTACAAACAGAAAGTTGGACACCGAATTACTACCCATCAACTGCAAGCTCAGTTCTTCTGCAAATGGAGTCACTCTATAAGGTGGCTGGTCCCAGCACAGTGCAGTTCCTGCTCTTTGGAGAGGGCACTGACTTCAACTGAGTAGCGGAATGGAGCTAAGGATTGTGGTCTCTGCCAACTGCCTGTCTTTTCCCCATCTGGTTCTTAGCTCCAGCTGCCTGCTTCCAGTCTTTGAGACCCCGGACCTTGCCTTTTTGACCTGTAGTCTCTGCTGTGTGTGTTAATGTCAGATTTACAGTCAAAGTAACCAAACCGAACTAAACAAAACAATTGCTTTAGGAAGTTTTTTGCATCAGTCTATACATCTGGCACCAATCACTCCAAGTAAATTCAAGTGTTTAGACTCGTACATTAATCTCACAGTTCTCTACTGCTGTGTTGATGACCAAATGCACCCTTAAGCGGACAACTAACATTTAAAACCTGAAGACTTTGTTATGACTTTTGCCAAACCGATTTTGGGGTACTGGGCAGGTATTGTCCCCCATAAAGCTCACTGGTCTCCCCTCTTGTGTTAGAAAAGAGGAACTGAATGTGCTGTATATGGGTATACTCTGAACAGAGCACTCCAGCAGGCGAGGGCTTTACTTCTCCATGAGCCTCCCTGTTCATTTGCTTGTGAATAGCACGGAATATGAAACCATGGCTCTCCCCTTCTGTGCAAGAGGTCAGACAGGTCAGCTACAGCTGGGTAAAAGATGTGGATTTTTTTCCTTGGTCACAGGAGCCCAAGGTTCAGTGTAACTAATACAACCTGACTAAGTCATACACAACAAACACTTCAAGTGCCACAACTTGCAAACATTAGAAATATCCCAGAAATTAAATGTACAAACCTGGTATAAACAAAAACCTGGCAGTGGGGAAATCGCCTTCTTTCCAAAGACCGTTTTGACATCTGACGACAAACTATTCAGATCCTGAAAGGGAACCTCATTTCCATCCCAGTACTCTGTCCTCTTGAGAGCCTGGGATTGTGGGTGGAAGGATGGTAAAGGGAAGAGACTGAAAAATGACACACACAGGGGGAGTAACCTTCCAGAGATAATCAATGGCTTCCTAATGAGCAGCCGACTCTACTGAATATTGATTAGGTAGCGCTGGCAAGGCGCTGCTCCAGGGAGGTCAGCACTCCTGCCAGCTGCCTTGTGTGAACACAAAGGAGGCCTCAGCAAAAGGCAAATTGTAAATGGCAGGTTTTATATGACAGGCACCATTCAGGCCCTCAAGAGAGGAAAAAAAAAACACCAAAAAGTGTGGCGACAGCACTGGCAAGCACAAAGCATCAGCAGCCCTGCTAACTTCTGTCAGTACACTCACTGCGCTATGAAGTGCAAGCCCTAAGAAACATGTTTAAAAGACTAGCACTTGCAAATCTGCCTGATACTATGAGTTGCTGCAGGTTCCTTTTCCCTAAAGGTTTCACAGCCCTGTGAAATGAGGTGCTCTCACCGACATCCGCCCTCAGAAGCACTGCCCAGCACCACACCTCAGTATACGCAGGGAGTGTGTATACACCTCAAGATGATGTGATCCCTAGGCCAGCTCTAAGCATCCGTCACGCACCTGAAGCAGCTGAGCCGTCTGTTAGTACTCCATCCCTCTCACACTACTCTCTGTTCTCACTGTCCCATTCAATAAATAGGATTTTAAGGGTTTAGCATATTTTTTTTCTATAAATAGTTAGATATTAATTTTATGATTGCAGGCATCGGTAGATACACACAGAACTTAGAGTGCTGAGGAAATTTGCTGTTAGTAATTGAAAGGTTATCCTACCTTTTCAGAAGCAGAGAGTCTTTTCTCATAGGCTTTCTGTGGAAAGAGAAATTGTGACAGTCAGGGTAAAGAGATCTGGAAACTGTGCTCTTAGAAAAAAAAAAAAAGAAGAAGAAAAGAAGAAAGTTCCAGTTCCTGCCTGGTGTAACTCATCTGACTTCAGTGGGGCTGTCCCAGGATAGATTCGTCCCTGCGTCTTTGCCAAAAAGAGAACAGGAGCCAGCCAAAGGCATCTGCTTTTGCATTTCCTCAGTGAATCCGTTCATTATACTCTCATGATAGAGAAGCTGTAAACAAAGGCACTTCATGATGTTGCATTGTGCTATCCATAATTACATTGTATGGGCTTCATCAGTATACATGCTTCAGGGCACATTGCAAACGCTTTTTATGTATTCAGGACTCTTTCTGAGAGGGTGGGTTAAATGAAGAGAGGGAAATGCCAGCAGTTAAAACAGAAAAGGAAAATGTAACAGCTACTTAAAGAGGAGTTCAACATAAAAGGGAGGACAAGAGGCTTTACACACACACACACACACACATACACGGGGAAAAAAAAAGACAGTCAAATTCCTGCCTAGCAGCATCCCAGTTAGTTTGCATGTTTCAAGACTTTCATTTACCTTTTCTGTTTAAGAATACAAGCCCTCTAAAACAGTAACCATGTTTATACCAGTGCTACCACACGAAAACCTCAGTCTGGATGGGCACTCTGAAGAGTTTTGTAAAACAAAAAGCTCCCTTTGGAAGCTTTCTGAGACTATCTTTTATATAAATGGCCCAACTGTGCTCTGATTTCAGAGTGATATAAGTCAAGTGCAATTCCCTTACTTGGGAGCATGAGAAAATTCTAATGTCAGATCATAAGTAAGTCCTAAATCCTTTATTGCTTAGCAGCTTGGCTTAAAGTAATTGGCAGTATATAGTGCAAATCATTTTGTCTGCGAGAAGAAACTGTTCATCTTGTAAGAATTTACTGCTCCCACTAACACTGTCTCAGATGTAATAAGGTCCAGAAGGAATATTACACTTCTGCTGAGAGTTTTGCTTTCCAAGGTTCAGAATCTGCCACCAGAACGTGCATAATTCACACCCTGTTTAGAAGTATTTGTGTTTGAAAAGAACTTGAAAAAAAAAAGTCCTTAGATAACCAACACCCATATGGGCATGGGAAGCAGATTATTTGAGGGCTGGAAGCTGAGACTGGTCTGGGAAGAGAAGCACAGACAGAGGTAACCAGTAAGGCTGAACACAGAGGTTGGTGGAGAGACAAGTTTTGTGGCAAATTCTATCTTATATTACCTGCATGCACATATAATGTATTCTGCTGCAGAATCACAAACTTAGGTTTGTCTGGTATTTAATAGAAGTAATTCTTTGGAAGTGAAAAGAGATACTAGAAATGTGACCTGTATCAAAATACACTAAACATGACACTCAAAGTTGTTTGAAATGCTAGATTTCACTGTGCAGTACGGAACAAAACAGTTTCAAAGTGCACATATCAAGGCAGCATTTGGATATTTTAACAGCAAACTGAAAGGTTTCAAACCTCTGCAATCCCACTTTAAAAAAAAAAAAAATTACTCCCTGTCCCAAGTTTTCCCCTCCTATTATCAATTACTCCTCTGCTACAGACCATAAAAGGAAATGTTCAGACAGTTCTGTTTTGAACATTTGTTACATAAAGGTAAAAACTGTCAGGCTTGTGTTACTTGAAAAGTGTTTACAGATGAGTAATTAGAGCTAAACAGTAGCTCCATCATCTAGAAAGGACTGGACATACACTTGTTGTCTTAGGCACTGCTCAGGTGACAAGGGACACAAGCTACAGGGGAGCAGCCAGTGCTGACTGTCAAAGTCACAAGAAAAGTAACCTACCAGTTCCTCAACTAGAAAACCAGAGCCAAAAACTCTGCCTCACTTGGGCCTCACGGTTTAGCACCTTACATAGAGCATATCCCAGGAATCCTCTAACAGGAGCTGACTCTCAAGGAAATAAGTACATAGCAACTCTTTAAAACCTTGCCGTAAGAGCTGTAGACTTACTCCTAATGTTATAATTTAAAAGGTGTTTGCATTTATTTCCCAGCCATCTCATTCATGAGCTTGCCCTTCACAGAGGAAAGCAAGCCAGCAAAGGACATGGACAGATGTTACCATCAGAAAACTCCCAGCCACAGCATCATTATTCCACGTAAATTCAGAGAGGCTGGAGACTTGCTCAGATGGAGTTTCAAACTCAATTCAAACAACTCAGGGTACCAAAGATGAAAGCATACCCAATGTATCGATAATAGTAACTTTTTACATTAATAATTATTAATAAAATCTTTAACTCTGCAGCTGTCAAAGTCTTTAACAAAGAAAGGACCATCATTTGTTTATTTTACATTACCTAAGGTCTGACCCTGCCATCACGGCAGGTAGTCATAGTGTGACTACTGGCACAAAGAAAGCCATGAGTGCTGCAGGAACCAACATGTGGCTTCTGCAATACGCAGAACTGAACTGAGAAATATTTTAGACTTATGTGAAGGAATCTACTTCTATAGTTCAAAAAGTCTTTAAGGATTTTTTTTTTTTTTAAATTCCTTCGGACTAATGAAACCAGAAGTAATGCTTAGGAAGAGAGCCAATGTGCACCCTTTGGAATTATTTTGGCTTTCTCCAGTCTTACCGTAGCCCCAGGAATGAGTTTGTTCTGAACAAAACTACCTGTGGAAAACTGGATGAGCCCCACCTGTTGCCTTACCAACTTTGAAGCTTAGACAGCTGAACTGGAACCTAAGTCATCCATCCAAGACAAGTATACAACGCTTCCCATTTCTGTGCACTGCTAAGACTCCACAGGTAGATGTACTCTACAAGTGCTGTATCTTGAAAAGTACAGCAGGCTCCACTTGCAGGGCTGGAAGCAGAAACTTCACACTGGGCAAGTCTAGGCCTGGGCTGCAGAAAGGCTGAAATACAAAGTTACATGCAGCCAAACTGCTGTGTTTCAAGTGGCTTGGGATGAAGCCTATCCCGATTTGCACCCAAACCATATACCATTTCAGGCTTGCTTGAAACTCAGCCAACTGTTGCTGAAGGGTTCACAAACTTTAGTGAACTTGTCCTGAACTTTGCATTGGGAATGAAAAAGTAAAACAAAACTTTGAAGTTGAAGGTTTTGCCTTAAGACATTTTGCCCATCTCTGATACTGATGGCTTACAAAACAGTAATTGGTGGCCTAGTCTACACAGTAATCCCAAACCCCACTCCTCATACGCACTTTTCCCAGATTTCCTTTTCTATGTGTCTAAGGACTTCTCCCACCTCATCAGCTTCACAGAAACAATGATCTTTAAGATGAGGAAGAAGATCTCCAGCTGCAGAGACACTGGAGACTGCATAATTCTTTCATTCACAGGAGTAAAATCCCTCCATCCCCAAAAGCTTTATTTAAGTAATGGTAGCAATACATTCTTAAAGGTTTTTCAAGGCCCAATGAAAAATTACCTCCTATTTTTAAGGAAAGTCATAAAATAATATAGAAGAACTTTGAAAGTTCTTCATGGTCCTGCCAGTGGTAGCAATTCCAAGGTTTGATTCACAGATTCCATTACAAATAAGGGAGAGTAAACCATCTGTTCCTATATGCAACTCTTGATGCTCTGTTTAAATAAACAGGATTTAATTTAAAGCAAAATCAGTCTATCCCTGAACAATGAAGTTTACTGACATTTGTTCTAGAATAGCCTTCAACACTACTCACTTTTATCCATGCTCATTTTTAACCTGTTGTAATTGTCAGATCCTTTTTTCATGTGACTTTCTATTTTTGACAGAGAATTACCATTTTTGTAGTGTCAGTATTAAACTATCTCAAAAATGAGTTCACACAAACCTCACTCTGATATTCTGAAAATAAAAATCAACCAACCAAAAACCCCACAACATTACTAACTTCTAAATGATTTCACATCAGGAGGATTGCATATTTGAAGACAAATGAAGATATCAGATTCCTGAAGAATACACTGTGAATTCTGCACACTTCTGTTTTTCTGTACATCCAACCGAGAGTTCTGTTGCTACGAGTGTGTGAGTTGGGGGAAGAAATGGATTAGTAAAC
The DNA here is from genome assembly GCA_013396935.1 of Baryphthengus martii. Lineage (NCBI taxonomy): Eukaryota > Metazoa > Chordata > Aves > Coraciiformes > Momotidae > Baryphthengus > Baryphthengus martii. The sequence continues at coordinate 1,240,072 of VWZK01009451.1, read as the reverse complement.
AAGCAGTTAGGAGTTGGAGACGTTCAAGGCATGACTACCACAAAAATATGCATTTAAAAGCCAAAAGAGTTGTGAAAGCTTCTCAGCAATGTCTTACCGCTTTGATTACATAGCTCTAAAACAAACCTGAAAACTCCAGTGTTCCATTAATTTTAGATGCTTTTTAACTCACAAACTGCAGATGTCATTCATATTTCAATTCTTCCCTGCTGCTAACAAGTAGCCCTTTTCCTCTTCCATCTGCTATTTGTCAGTAATGCAGTGATAGCTACAGGCCACTTCCCACACTGGAGGCTTGCTACATAAGGCCCATGGGCACAGATCTTCTCCCAGAGAACTGCGTCCTACCAATGGGAATAAGCAAGTATTCCCTTAGAGATGAGGAACTGATGCAGAGATGAAGCAGTTTATCCAAGGCCCTACTGGGAGCTTCAAAAAGAAACAGGAATGAACATAGACCTTCTGAGTTTTCATGCATGTTTGCACACATTTCTCAGTCTGGAAAGGATGGAGTCTACTGGTTTGAGTACATACAGCAAGACAGTGTCACCGGGACACACATCGACCCACCACGTAGGTTTCTGGAGATGAGGGATTGCACAAAGTTTGGCTGCAGCCAGGCTGCTGTTCCACTGGGGATCCCCGTTAGTGGTCCCAACACAGACAAACATCCCTCCCGCACAGGACTGCTGAACACAAGACAATGAAGTCAGAGGTGCCACTCTCTTGGGGCTGACAGACAGCTGGAAGTAAACAGGGTGAAAAAGGGCACACGTCCATGAAAACAAAGATGTGTGTGCAGCTCTAGCTTCTGTAAGATTGGAAATACTGTGAGATCGCATTGAGGTCTCTTTTTTAATTAATTATTGCTCCCCTGTGTTGTCATCTTCACCTCTCTAACAGAGGTACTCAAGCTAAGACATCTCCTACAGGGCACTGATGTGCTGCAAGGAACAGTGGTAAGTCAACAGGCCACTCATTCCTCTCCTTGGGAGAGGGGCAAACCCAGGCTTTCTGGACAATGTGAAACATTCCACCATTTATGACCACTAAAATTCCCAGGATGTTTTGTGTGCAAATTTGCTCTGAGAGCAGGAAGCAGCTTGAATGCAAATTTAGTTTAAATTTATTTTTTTTTTTCTAGGAGGCTGTCCCCTGCTTCCAATGCATTTTGCTGATGTCAGTCCCCCTGCACTCTCTCTCTGCTGGGCATCCTGGCTGGTTATTTGTGTGGGATGTGAAATGAAAGCCAGCACTTTCCAGATGAACACTGCTACACTCATGCCATTTAGAATTTTTATTTAGATGAAGCAAGGCACAAACGTCAATCCACCAACTATTATAATCAGCATCTTTTACAAGTTGATCCAAGCTCTAAAACACTTGCAAGATGACTGACAATTCCAAGGATGAAAGATTCATTGTTTGAGAACTTTCAATTGCAAACTGGTATTTCAGTTTTCCTCCACTGCTATAGCGCCTGAAAACTTGTTGGTTGGTTGGTTGGGTTGGTTTTTTTTGTTTGTTGGTTTGGTTTGTTTCATTTTGTTAAATCAGACCCTCGTGCAGGCCAAGAGAAAATTCCAATTTAAAAACTGCAGTTGCCAACATGATGAAAGCTATTTTCTCCTGAGCATTGACATTAATATTTCTTCCACATTCTAGTTTATCACCCACGCGCTTCTCACCACACCTTAAGGGCCCGGTCTCTTTTTCAGCAGGGGGAGACTGGCTACCAAATTATACTAGGGGTGTCCATTTTGCTAAAAGGATCATAGCAAATAATACCAAACTCCCCAGTTTATTCATATGGAAACAACATTAATCCATTCTGCCTGCCCCACCCCATAACTTTCTGTCTGCACACAAAAACTATCTGGCTGCTTTGGCAGCAGAGAAACATTTTCAAAATGTTTCCAAATACTAGGAGGTTATTTCCCCCCCCATTCTTTTCAGTTTAGCTCTGCAAGAACACACAGACAAAAAGCGTAACAAAGACTACGACTTTCTCTCTCATATAATCAATACAGGGCATTTATATTGCTTTCTGAGGAATAAGATCAAATATAACGACCAGGAAAAGGTGAAGAAAATACAGAGGGAGCTATAAACAAGCTGTACATTTTATGCTGTTGATTTTGCATCTCATACAATGCCACCACAGTGTGTTACTAATCAGTATGTAAAGTTTTAGTGACTAACTTTGCAACACAAGTTCTGAGGCCAGTTTTCCAGATGATGTCCACAGGATCGATTCATAGCACCACTACAACACACTTGGATGTAATACTGACCTTGCCTGACTTTGTGAGCCTCACTTACGTGAACGTGGAGCGTCAGCTGGAATGGCTAAAGAAACTAGCAATGCTGACTTCAGTCTGTTAACACATCCGGACATTAAAATTCGTGGTTCAGAGGGGACAGATTCATGTCCTATCACATGGCCCCTGTGCCAGAAGCAGCATCCGCTGGCAGAGTGAGGAGGGGAGAATTTGGAGTGGTAAACCTGGACAGGCCTTTCTTGAAAATCTGCCTGTGAACTTGCGACTGTGCTCAGAGCTTGCACCTGAACAATGGTAAATAATTCTGTCTTGATTCCCTCAGTACCTGCAAGTTCTCTAAACCACATGACTACAATCCTTTGTTGCATAAGGACACAAAAGGTGAGCTACCAACATTTATCCTGCTATTTTCTTTTGCCGGAATCAAAATGACAGCCCACTTCTAATGACCATAATCAAAATTATACTATTTTCTCTAATCTACAAATGAAACCACTGATTCCATACTAATGCAAGGCTGAGAGTTAAAGAACAAATCCTGCTTTTGACTAAGGAAAAAATGCGATCTATTAAAACTCGAAGCAAAGGGCTTGCCTGCCTTTTTTTGTTTTGTTTTGTTTTTAATTAGCCATAATATTCTACAGCACTTTTGCAGGAACTGGGGTAGTATGGTTGCTCCTGAGGGGCAGAGTGAGCTGGCTAACTTTTCAAACTGCCCTGCCCAAACACCTTTGTGGTTATTTACATATTGTGCTATCTGGCAAAATGTTATTCAAGCTTGCTTTTATTAAGCAGCTGTAACACCACAAATTCTTCAATATTTGCCAGTTTTGATCCAGTTCTGTAAATAATCACACTTGGAGTGCCGTAATGAAGCATCACGTGAGAGTTTTTATTTCTGGCTATCACCAGCTCTGGTTCTTCTGACAAAAAACACTAGGAGGAGGAAAAAAACCTGCATCTTCTTAGATGCCTGTAATAGAGAGAAACTTGCTAGGAAGAGCATCAAATATTCCAGCATACACAAGAAGTAATCTGTTCTTAGTCATCTATCTCCAGGTTCTTAATCCACTCTGGGTACTCTACTTGTCATGCAGGATTTCAATCAGAAATTTTTCATAAAGTCACAGTTCAGCAAGAAAGTTCTGCCCTGATTCATGAGCTCCAGCACTGCAGAAACCTGCAGGCTCGCGGCAGGGATTGGGCTTCAATTAATAACATAAAGAATACAATACAGCTTTGACTGTGATAGCCCAGAAAGACATTTTCACAGAAAAGTAGCTACTGAACATAAACATAAACTCCCCTGTACAAATGAAGGTGTGGTAATTTCAAGAAAATGATTGTAAAGAAAGAGATGTGGAGGCTTTTCCAGCAATGATACTCCAGGCATTCGAGAGGATGTTTCAGAACTGTTCTGCATTTCAGTCTTTCACAGCCTGTACTCTCAGAACACACTGGTTGTAGCTCAGAGCTGGACCCAGGAGATGGCTTCAGGAATATTACAGATACTGGAAAAATTTCAGTTCTTGGGTTTTTGGAGTGGGGAAAGGAGGAAGTCAAACTCCCCAGCACATACTGAATAATTTACACTGCTCATGTAGAACTGAATCTCTGCCTAGAATGTGAAACCAATCTGAAGCAAGCTTGATATCAAGTTCAATACATTCCAGTTTTCCCTCCACTGTTTTCCATTTCTTTGTCTCTCTCTACAGCACTTGGTCCTACCCAATATAAAACAGGCTGCTTTAATGTTTCTGGCCCAAAAGAATCCAGAAAATCTGGGCATAAACTAAAGGAAAACTGAATCAGAAATATTTCCTATGAACAAAATAAGCCCCATAGAACAGTTTACAATGTTTTAGGAGTTCAGAGTGTATCTGACCAGACTGCTAACCCTGGCAGCTTGATCCTAACTAAAATATCAGTAGTTTTGACCAAATAAGTTAGAGACTGACTATTCTGGCTGACACATCTGAGACAGTTTAAACAGTCAGTGTTCCAAGGGGAGAGGGGAGGGAATGTTTAGGGCTTTGTGAAAAACATCCCTCTTCAGTTGTCTCAAATTGCACATCTCAAAAATCTTGGCTTTTACTCTGTGGACTGAAGGCTGACTGTAAGTTCCATTAACAGCCAAATAAAAAACACTCTGCTGAGAAAACATGTATTTCTGCAAGCAGCTGAATCAACATAGTCCTGTTTCGTACACCAGTTCTCCAGTGTAGAAATGGAAACATTTCACATGTTTCTGATGTTTAATAAGGGATCAATTTATGCAGGACCCTTTCCATCAGGAGAGGGATGACCTAAGTCTCTTGCTTCGACTCTCTGACTACCTACTTCTGCCACCCTGATGATAACTCTGTAACACCTACCTCACTTAAATTTTGCTGAGATTGGCCAGAGTGTTCAAAAATTATTAGGGAGGAGTTACAGACACAGCAAGATCATGTAAGCTTATTAAATAACTAAAAAATCTTGCTGTTTCCAGCAAACACTTATGTTAAGGTAGCTGGAAAATAACTGTGAAGAGAGCCAGCCTGTTCCCATTGCAGGCCAGGCCAGGCAGGATGGACCATTCACTGGTTAAGCCCCTACCTCACACACTGTATATCAAGATTCAGCTCCCTCCTCCTCAAAATCTATGACCATAGTAAGTCATGTTGGGAACAAACTAAAAAAAAAAGGAGATAGGAACCTCAAACTGGATTTTCCAGACCCAACTTTCTGGTGCTTAAAACTTATAGTAGTTAAGTGTTCTCAGGAGAGTACATGGAGAGTTAAAAACGGAGTAACAGCATGTTTGGCAGGTAACAACCCTATCTCGCCACTGGAAAATAGCAATGATGAGATGTATCTGAATGCCCCTTTTCCCTTCACTAGACAATGTTCTTAGGGCTCCTCATCTGGAATCCAAAGAGAGAACCCTCTCCTGAGGAAATCGAGTAAAGAAATGCCTAACCCTCCTTTCTTTGCAACTCTCTGATGTTCATAAATGAGGCCTGAAAAGGAGAAATGGCTGAAAGGAACGTGGCACATGGAACTTTTAGGTCTTTCCTCTCATTCCCACAAGTTGTGGTGATTCCTAAGAACTGAAGCCTACTTCAGGGACACATGAGTGACAAGTTTCCCAGGTGGTAGTCTACAGAAGACTGGGTGGCCTAAGTGGCTTTCTCCACATCACTTACAGAAAGGCCACGTAATGCTATTTCCCCTTTTGGGGTAGCATTGATAAGGAGCCACAGGGAGCTCCTGATAGTTTCTGAGTCAAAGGCACTTGGAGTCCTCTCTGTAGGCAAGAACTGGAAGAGTTTTGACGTATCAGGGATGAACGCAGGCTGCACAAAAAGTGCCTCTGCAACACAGCAGCACCAGCCAATGCTGCTGGCCTCGCCTTCCCTCCCACCCGGGAAGGCTTGTAGGGTTTTGCCAAGCTGCAGAACCTGAGAAAAAGCAACATTGTGCTGCTTTTGTTCTTGTGAGAGAGGAGAAAAAAAATAGCACTTTTTGAACAGATTAGGCTTTGGAAGAGACTTAAGTCATGGAAGAGTGTCAGGAAATACAAAAATGGGGTCTCAAATCTGAAGTCTTCAGGAAAGCTCAGCAAGAAAGAAGTATTAATAAATTAGAGGTTAACTTATCCTCTCAGCTCAGCCAGGGCATTGTAAGGTTCTCGGCAAGCTTTCTGAAGAAATCTGCAATTTTAACAGAAGCTACATTACCCCTCCTCACCCTACTTTGATGCAATGTGTATTGTTCCTATCCAACTCAAAAGAGTTACATGCACTGTGTAAATATAATGGCATATACAAAAGCCCCTCTCCTAGCTTATGTATTTTAATAACTCTTCCTGTCATTTAAGAAATTATATCCACACAGGAATGGAGCAACCATAGCATACTCCAGACATGAGCATCTAAAGAAAGTCCTGAATGATACTGAGCAATCTGCAGTTCTGTTCACATGGAGCCCCCACAAGTATCGGCTTGCTTGGAGAAGGAGCTGAGTGAGCTGTTACACCCTGCCCAGTCCTGCTTCCCCTCACGGTAGTGACATTTCATCTTCTTCCTTGCATCAAGTCGTAGTTTCTTTGTAACAGTCCAGCCCCAAACACTTTGCACTAGACAGGTTTAAAAACAATCACTTCTCATAAAGGGCAACGTGTGCACAAGACCATTGCATGCGTGTTTCCTGCACATACCACAGTTAATGCCCCAAAAAATCTACACATCGACAGTGAGCCCAAGGTATGGACACTGTTGCACACACCCAAGCCGACTACTGGATGTACACCCACTAGCTCTGGCTCATTCTGTTACACAGGTATGGCTCTTAAAACCTACAAATTCAATGGTTGCAAATAGGTCAAACCACAACAAAACCATTCAAACCAATTAGAAACCAAAGAAGGTGCCACTTTTTCCTACCCTGGATCAGCAATCTGCAAACCCTGTCCCCCAGCACTTGCCTCACCTGAGGGCTCTGGCTCGTGGCTCTGACATCTGCCCTCAGGCTATTTATCCTCCTCTGTCTGTATGGATTCCTACCCCTTTCAGTCAACCTCACAAAAGACCCCTGGAGCTAATGTCACAAAACTGCCAGCATGTGGAAGTGCCTGTAGGAGAAGGTTTGTTGCTGCTGAGGCCCCCACCTGGCCCCAGATCTGTGGTTTCCACCTCACCACCATCATCATGCCGTTCCTATCTGGCACATATTTCAGATGAAAAACCAGCCAGCGAATGCTGCTTTGACATTTATTTTGATTTGGTGGTCAGATTAATCCCTACATTAACTAAATGCCTACAAGAGTAAGACTTGAATATGATAATACAAAGGAGGACATACTACACCTGCTAAATTTACTAATATAGCATAATTATGCATGAAATCACCAGCATTTTAAGCTCAGATGTGTCAGTGCTTCTCTGCTTAAATGTAAAACCTTAAACCAATCGCTTTTGCAGGACAGAATGTTTCCTTACTTGGATCTGAATATTAAAGCAGTTTTCTGCAAGGTGAAATGGAATGAGCTATAGTGTTTATACCTGCTCCAATGCCTTGTTTCTTCCCTGTCCAGTAATACATTAGGCAAAAGTATTTTAGTTAGATGTGCCCAGCTCACATTTATAATAAATCCCATCACAGCCTCAAAACAGATTCCCCATTATATTTGACAAAAATATTCCAAACTCCCACTTCTGTAACGTTCACATTTTTAGGACTAAAATACATTCTGTTGCACATCCAACACAAGAGATGAATGTAAACCAAAGAAGAGCGCTACAAGACATTTCAGCCAGCAATTAACCTAAAATAATCTCAAGTCCCTTGCAACTACAGAACAGTATATGGAGATAATTCGCTAGCAACTACGAGTGCATTGCTCTGTATAGCCCCTACAAGTTTTCCCTTGTTGGATCACTTGTTTCTGGGTACGCTGGCAATACTTACAACACTCCTTTTAGTAATAAACCATGAAGGTAACTGTATGGTACATATTAAGGAACCATCAAATGTTTCAGCAGAGACTTTCATCAATTTGTCTTTTAAGTGCACAGGAAATTAACTAAAAATCTCACATATTGGTACTAAAATGTCTTACCTTGCAGAGCTTCAGCAAGAGCCAGCATGTAAGGTACGCTGTCAGAGTGAATTTTGCTTTCAGGTAACTTTCATGCAAACAGGTAAGGTACATTTGTACCAAATCCAGCTCTTCACAGACAACACTACTGCCAGCATTATTCATATCATCTTCCTCACCCTCTTGTCTTCTTTTTTCCTCTTCTGCTGATGCACCCAAACATCTATTGAACTCCATTTTTAAAACGTTTCTCCCTGTCTCCCCCTCCTCCACAGAGCCCTGATCTTTCCAGAGACAACTCAGGAAAGTTTTTATTTCATATCAGTAATGCTATTCCCTGACCTTCCAGAAGTATGTAGCCTTGTATTTAAGCCAACCCAAAAAGTCAAGACGAGGGTAGAACAAACTCTCTTTAAAGTGCCTTGGCTCTTTGCCTTTCTCTTATTGAACGACCTCCTGCAAATGTGCGTCCAGCTACAAGATAAATATAGCACCAGCCAGCCTTGTCATACAGCACAAGAATACTCCTGCCGTTGCCAAGAGGGAAGAGAAAGATTCCATTGATTTAAAGAGCAAGTCCTCGGCATCAGTACTCCCTTGTTCATCCGGAGGGGGAAAAAAAAAGATGAAAAATCTGTTATCTTTGCAAACTTTTTTTTTTTCTTGCCAACTGTGCTTCCTCAGAACAAATCTCAATTCTGTAAAAAACCAAAATTATGTTCTTACGGAGGAGGGTTTTTTTAATTCCAGAGACTTCTAGCCACAGTAATTCATTGTCTGTGCTATCGTAGATGCCAAGCTTGTGAAGGCTACAAATTTCAAAAGAATAAATGAGGCCCTGCAGATGGACTAGAGCCAAGACATTTTGAAACAACTAACAGCCCTTTCATAGGCCAAAATATGAAGAAAATATGCAAGAGATTAACTAAGTAATTTTTAGCTAAACATTTAGGCAGCTCATCTGTCCCTTGTGACAGCTCAAATTTGTACGTTAAAAACACTTTTAAAGACCTTCAGCCTACTCTTAAGTGACAGTTAGAAAAGACCTAAAGGTTTAGGTTTAATTATATCAATTATGAGAACTCAACAGCATCAACAACTACAATACACCATTTTAATCAATAGTATTCACTTTACTGGTAACTCCAGGCAGAAAGTTATGCTCTCTTGAACTATTTCCCCCACCACAGGGGGGATATTCAAGTAAAGGAAGAGATCACTGTTACTTGCTGAAAAACTACTCAAGAGCTCCAGTATCTTGGAACACTGCCCTTTAAAATGTATGAAGGATCTAAAGATTCCATCATCTTGGACCAGTCTAAAGCATCAGACATGGCAGTTATTCATTAAATGCTTAACATTCAATGTTATGATCTTTAATCATATTAAATAGCACCTTGACCTAATCTCAATGATTTTCATACGACTACCTGTGAGTTCTGTACTGTAGTGTTAGAATGAGAGTTTCAGAATATAAAAGGTAAAACCAAAGCCACTACACGCCCATATACAGTCTGTCCACAAGAAATGGTAAATGAAATGCATAAAACCTAACACATTTGTTTTGTCTGATGTATTTTGCAAGGTGTCTGGCTCACCTGGCTCCTCTGATGGGTACAGTTGCCACTATTTCCCTCTCTTTTCACAGGCACGCAAATTTGAGAAAGAGGGAAGACAATGAATTACAGAGCCAAACGTTCCTGTGATGGCTTGTTATAATAATACAGAACATCACTTCTATTCCTGCAGGCAATCTCAAGTACAGATGTTGAAGGCAAGCTGGCTCTAGCAACTGCAGAAGAGCTGGAGAGCATCCCAGATAGCACTCACTCCTCCCAGCCATATTCCTCTGCTATCAACAACATGTGCCTGTGATTCCCACATGATGCTCACTCTGATATAACACAACTTTTGAGCTATCCTCAGGAGCAGCCCCGACTTTTCCTACCTGCAGGTGATGAGGGTGCCACTTAACGGAGCTTCAAATGTCAGCAGGCAGCTGCCACAGCCTTTGTGGGGTCGGCCTCCCTGTGCTGGGGTGAGCCAGCGCTTCTCACTCTTGAACACGAACACAAACTAGTTATGTGGAGGAGAGTTTCACAACTCTTGCCTGCTCTCTTGTCCCTAGAGGTGAGTAGACTACGATCTTTGTGTGAAAGCAATTGCGGCCATGCCAAAAGCCTGTATCACCATTGCGGCCAAGTTGAAACACAGTTAAAGAACACGGCATAGGAAAGAACTGGGAAGGAGAAGTGAGCTGAGAGAATCATAAAAGTGGATGCAGATGAAAACTGTGTATCTCATTAAGGTACTTGCTCTTAGTCTGTTCCCAGAAGGCCATGACATTGCCACATGCTGGCAAAGTTATATTACTTTCAGCTTGCCGTTACCTCACAATTGTCTGATTGACCACTAAGGAGTTTCTACACAATGTATTTTTAACTCTAGTATTTCTTCTCTAATCCATGTCATTTATCATGTGAATAACCACATATGAACCCAAGATAAGTCTACCGGAAGCTATTTTCTGGGTTTGGTAAAGGCAAATTAAATGACAGTTAAAATAAGATCCACTCTCACCCTTTAGATAGTCAACATTCCCAGCATTTCTATCCTGAGCAGAAACCATGACAGCAAGTCTCGGCAATTTTAGGAAAACAAGTCATCAAATCATCACTGAATCATCAAATTGTTTTCGTTGGAAGAGCCCTTTCAAACCACTGAGTCCAACTGTTAACCCAGCACTGCCAGGTCTTACACTTCAGCTTTAAAACCTTCATGATGGTAAAGGTGTATTTCTGTGTCCCCTCATACCTGCTGAGACGCCTTCCCTCACTCTTCCATGGAGAGAGCTTTTATGACTAAGTTGTTGACTGCCTATTTGGGAATTTAAAAAGCAACCGTAGAGCATTAGGGCTTCTCTTGAATATGCACGCTACAGACTGAAAAACACCTAATTCTTTAAATAGTTTTAAGTCCTGAATTCCTTCCAAATTTTCATCATTAAAAAAAGTATAAAATCCCTTTACTCACAATAATTTCCTGTTGCCTCAAATGGTGATAATATCACTTCTCTAGTCCCCATGTCTACCCCTGAGCAGACCAGCTCCTTTTCAGAACTTTTCAACATGAAACAAAATCAGAATAATTTGTAGAAAGTGAATTAAAAAGCAGTCTGCGTGCATGTGGAGATACCTCCACAGCCCATAGTCACATGTCCAATTTTTGTCTTGTCTTGGACTACTGATTCATATTTGGAAACAGCTTTTCTTGCCAGGTATGATTACAGTGCAGCTCGTGCAAGCTTCTTCAGCACAAAGTGTAGCGTGGAAGAACAGGTCCAGATTTTTTGTTTTGCTGTTTTAAATTAAAAGTGATTCATGGCAGAAGCATGATGCTACACTCTAGAGGAGTGTGTGTAAGCTCCTGGCAAGCCATACCCAGTTCCCTATGCAGCTCTGCCCAGCCTGAAGAACAGCTGCTCACAAGAGCTTTAGACAGGACTATACTTCCAAGATTTTAAAACAACAACACCCCCCCACACCCCCCACAAAAACCAAAACCAACAGCAAAAAAAAACAAAAACAAATCCAAACAAAACTAAACCAAAACAAAAACTAAAAAAACCCCACATCCCACAGTTTTTATTTCTATTACCCTCACCTTCCCCTCATTTCCCCACATGTTTCTAAGCATATTGTAAGAAGGCTTTCGGTAAACTGGGCTCAGAAAGTGACTTGTGCAATCCTCAAGCCAGTATTTTGCTGCCATCCTCGGGCAACCTACCCCTGACCTGTGAACATATTCAGGATTACTGTAGCCTTTGGTAGCTACAGTCTAAGGTACTTAAGAGATCAAACCTGTTTGACAGTGAAATTGTCACAATTCCATATTAACAAGTAGCTAGAGGCTGTATAGTGGAAGTTGAGAAATTTCAGCAGAAGGGGATTTTTGAAGGGCAAGCTGCTAAGAAATAATGAATTGAAATGTGAGGTAACAGAATTTGCAGTCACAAGATAACACAATGCAATGCAGTTGAGAAGCTGTTCCAATTTTGAAGGACAAATTGGTACCAGCACTGAGATGAATTCTCAAGGTAGGTGATGAGATACACCGACGTCACCCAATGAGTGGATGGAGTTGTTTAAATCCTACGCTCTGCTTGTCAGATTCTACAATGATATCTTTATGAGATGGGGAAGAGAACACTCAGCACTGACACTACACTTCCCACCTTCAAAGGCTACAGCAATTTTACTTAATTAAATCTTAGAGCCCTGGGAATGCAGTTAACCATGACTTTACCCAGAAGACTGATTTTTCCCCCAGAGGGCCCATATGGCTTGAACAGATATCCTGTGGTTGTGCATCATATTAAAATTCCAGTTCAGAATGGTGTATAGTAAATATCTAGTAGCATATAGAGTACTGTTTGAGTTTCTATGTATATACTCTCTATGTATTTACACTACTTACCATATATATGTAGCTGATATGAGCAGGTTTTAGATGAGGAATTGATGGTCACAGGCGCTAGTAGCGCTCAGTCGAAAGGCCCACTGAAATAGCAATAAACAGCATTTTAAACTCCTATAAACTGTTTAGAGTCTATATAAATAAGATCTTCAAATGGGGTATAGCCCATTTCAGTCTTATCACGGCTGATCAATCACTCTTTTTATCAGATTTGGCTCTAGCAACAACAGCAGCAATCAGACACTTTTAAGCTGGCACTAACATGAATGGTACCTAGAACGTCTGCAAAAAATAACTCTACTTAAATCACGCCACCTCTCACTGCGAGTTATTCTGTCGTTAGCACAATGGGGATTTGCAACCTTTTGCTTTCATTGTTACGCTACAGGGACAGGGGAAAAGACTGCAATAAATCCTTCTGGGATGAGACTTCACTTCTTCACCCACCACAAGAGTATTACCTTTTCCTGCTCAGTCAGTGACCAGCCCCAAGCGCCCAGTGACCACCAGTCAAGCTTCAGAATTGAGAGAGAAATGCTTCCCATCCTCCCACCACCAGCAGGGACTTCTGTGAAACCGTATTTCAGAGAATTTGATGTTTACTCCCAAGATTTCTTCCGGGATGGTGATGGGCAGAAATTTGTTTCAAATGAGAGCCCTGTCTCCTTATAAATCGTTTGACTGTGGATAGGGAGGCAGATAAACTTTTTTGGAGACAAGAGTTTTATCATGAGTGAGCAGTAGTGCTGCTCCACACTCCTGCCAGCACCTCTGCAACTGGCGAGGACTGTCTCATGACTCTCTCGAGATTCCAGGATCTGTCATCCTCCAGTTTTGCCTTAGTCCTCTCTCCTCTTTTATTAAGGAAACTTAACATGCCTTAAGGAAACAGGATGGAGCTAATCTACTGGAAAGCTGTTGTCTTCCCTGCCCTTCTCACTGCCTTTTGATAAACGATCACAATTTTGCTTTGTTGCATTTGTCTCACTCAAAATTCTACTGCTTCTAGCCCTACAAATAGCAGGCTACCACAAATCCTAAAAGGAGCTACAGGGCTCTGAGCAGAATCCTTCAACTGTCTGAGCAGTCTCCCAAAATAGACCAGAACACATGATATTTGTGATTGTTTTGAACCTGCTGGCAGTCCTGCATTAGTGCTCAGAGACTTATTCAGCATCTGAGAAGACAGAAAAGCCACCCTGACCTGCACAGTGATCAAGAGATGCACTATAAGCAACTGGGTTTCTTGTGGTATTTGATGGGCTGTTTCCATCTGGCTGGACTACTTGTCATCACACTGCTCTGAGCTTTGTAGCACTTCATACTTCTTTGCAAATGCACTCACTGCAGCACTTAGAGCCATTTCTTGCATGAGTTAGTAATTGCTGGATGGCTATAGCTTAAAATCTCCACTGGGTTTTAAACAGCAGACAGATGTCTGCACTGGAACTGAAGGTGTGGCTACAACACATGCAAACTCACCCAAGCTACTGCTAGTTAATTCCCTGGCGTGTCAATTGTCATCACCTATGGGCTTCAGCTTGGGCTGTACAAAAAACACTGAAGAGCTTTGGAATTAATCTGGTAGCCAACCTGGTGTATGAAGATACATCACTGATACCAGTGAGAGAAAAGCCAAGATGGGCAGAGCTCTACACACTGTGTTCTGGGGAATATGCAGCTTTGTGTACATTAAAACAGCATTTTCACTCATATTAAGGGAAGAAACTGCATTGCATGAAAAACATGAGGCTTTCTGACCTATATGTGAAAGGATTCACAACTTTGGTTTAGCTAAACCTAGATGACCAAAAATGTAGCGTTTATGTGAACCACATAGACCACGCGAGCCTCAAAAAAAACCAAACACCAAAAACCACAGAAATCTTTTGAAACAAAACAACCTTTTTTTCGTGTACTCTCTGTTTCTACATGCTGCTCGGGATTGGGTCAGTGATGTCCCAAGAATAGGAGTTCACTGTGTGTTTGTACATCTGGTTCTTGTCCCAGCAAGTTTGGAGAGCTGTGAAAATGAAAACTGGCTGTGCTGAAAAGTTACCCGGGCCTCTCTGATCATCAAGGAAGTTCAGCTCAGGTTCCAACCAGCAGCTTGCGGTTTGGCATGAAAAGACAATTCGAGTTCATAGCAGGATGTAAACACCCTGCGTGAGCAATTACTCTTCTTTGGAAGACCTCTGGCCACCTGCTTGAACATTCATCCTTGCTCCTGGTTTATTAGAAGTGCCCCAGGATTTGGTGAGGAGGAGGGGCAGTAAATACACGTTTTGTTCTCTGGTTTAGATAGTTTTGAAGTCTTTGCTATATATGCCAAAAGAGAGGGGAAAAGTCAGCAGGTTTGCACACATGTTGCTGAGGCTGTTGTCCAACAGCATCACCCCACTTTACCTCAGGGTGTCCCAGCCTGTTCCACCCTGATCTACACCACACAGCCCTCCTGCCCCAGCTCTGAGCACACTGGAGCTGAGCTGGTAGACCCCCCGGGATCTCTGAAATAAAATAAATGTGCCCCCACAGATGCTGCCTGCACATCGAGTGCCTTAAGCCAGCTGAGCACTGTGCCCCTCATGTGGCCTTCCAGAACAATCCCCCTTCGTCTTTCTGAAGGGTCCCTGTGCAGTCTTCCAAAGGGTCTGAGGGGTGAACTGCGCTCTCTGCTGATCCCCAGGGAAGAGCCCCGTCAACATCACCTCCTCCAGGCTGTGCTGGCCCGGCAGAGGCCTTCCCTCAGCGAAACGGGAGACTGGGCCGCTCGGCCGGGCTGCTCGGCCGCAGCTCCCGCTGCTGCGACGCCGCCAGCTTGAGGCTGTCTCCTCCCTCGAGGCCCAGGCGCGAAAGGCGGGTCGGCGCCATCAGGTCCTTTCAGCGCCCCTATCAGGCCCTTTCAGAGCCCTCATCAGCCAAGGGGACGCGGTCCCCGTTCCACCTGGATCGCGATAGGGCAACTCGGCTCCCTTCTCTTCCCTCCCTCCCGCTGCCACTTCGCCGAGAGTGCATCGCTCCGCGCCTCCCCCTCCCGGGGCCGTTCCCGCGCGGCCAGGGGCCGCGTTGTTCCCCTCAGCACTACAAAGGCCCTCTCGCTGCTGGGGTAAACCAGTTCAAGGTGGCCGCTCCCTGCTTACCGGTTAATCGGTGCCGTAAAAAAAAGGTGAAATCGGAGGCACAAGCTGCTCAGCTTAAAGTAGCGGAAGCTGTTTGTTTGTGCGTCAGGGATTTAAGCTGTTGGTGTGTAAGAAGTGAGCGCTCCATAGGTGAGGAGCCCCAGGAACCTGCCCGTCGGGGAGCAGAGCAGAGCAGGTGCCTGCAGCCTTCTGGTGAGCATATCCATCAGCACTCTGCTTCTGTTCAGCCCCGTGGCCTGGCCTGCCTTGCCCTGCTGCCATCAGTACCTGGAACCATCCAAAAAGTATGTAAGACCGTTGTGAGTTTTTACCCGGCGCGTCCCTGGTGCATCGCCACACATAGGTTTCCTGGTGTTCTGCGTATTTCTGTAATCACAACAATATGCCTTTCCTTGTTCCATATGGTATTAAGAAAAGTGCTCCTTGTAAATGTGTTGACAACTACATTGTGGCTTCTTGTTTTTGTTATCATGCCTGTCATCTTCCTCATTTGTCAAGATGATGAGGGTTCTCAGCTCCTGCTAGAGGCCTTAAGAGCATTAATGCATGAATACAATTATATTAACATTAAACAGATCGTTGCTTTAAAAAGTCCTTGTAACTGAGTGACAGATGCCTGTGACTGAATCCATTTAAATACTCAGTGTAAGACTAAAGTTACTATTCAGGGACCTGCTTAGCATCCTGAGTACTCATTGACTTTCAAGTGGAAATCCCTGGTGATCGGCACCACAGAGAGTCAGTTTGGAGCTCCCAGCTTACAAAATATACTGTTATGCTACAGAAGCTCAGGTGGCACTTGCAATGTGTGTATGGATGTAAGTGAATCTGAAACTAGGATAGAATATGGATTAATACTAGTTTTATAGTCGTATTTAAACTATTTTCTTTCTAATAGGCCCTTTATGATAACAATTAAAGGAACTTTTCTGCTAGTTCTTGTTGCCTTCTATTAAAATATTTATAAAGCTGAGAGCTGTATAGATATATTCAAAACATAGCTACAGAAAACTAATTTGAGAGGTGTGTTTTTTCAACTTAAAAGATGATGCATCTTTATCTTGCTAAAGTTTTGATGTATTGGCAAATTTCCTTTTACTTAAATGTTTTCCCACAGTTAGGGAAAGACAAGTCAAATATAATGTGCGTATGTACTTAGTGTTAAGCTTCAGTCTCTAGTCTGTGCTCTCATGGCAGATTTAACTCATAATTTACTTCCTTTATTTCTTCAGACAGTTAAGACTTAGAAGATGAGATACTTGAAGATATGCCTGGAAAATAGTACTTTCTTTCAAGGAGGCAGTGGACCAGCTCCTTTATAAAGCATGTTGGAAAAGGTAGGAATGAGCTTCTGTTGAATAGTTAGATCAGGACTAATTCCTCAGAGAGGCCTAAGAGAGGCCAGAACTTCCCTTCTTAAACCTGGCACTTTTCAAAGCAGTTAGTGCCTATGTTTAGAAACTAATCCACTTTCCAAATTGCACACACTTGATAATCCACTAACTTCCTTAGGATAAGATTACAGTAGGTAGTATTTTGATCTCAGTATTCTGATTCTCCCCAGTGTTGACTGACTGATAAGCCAGGTTCTCCTACACAGAGAATCATTAGAGAAACAGGGATTTTTGCCTCCACAAGCCTCCAATATAGGCTGAGGATTTTAAAAAAAAAAAAAAAGATAAATTCTTCACAAGCAGTAGGTGTTGGGTTTGTTTGCTGAGTATCGAATTAGAGGTGCTGAAAAATAGTGATTCATTATTGTCATGTAAAACAACAACGTCATACTGTAAATTAGAGACCAAACATAATGTAGAATCCAAGTGACTTTAATATGCAATGTAGAATATGGTAACTAAAATATAATACATAAAACATATATACATCAGATAAGACATATATGAAAAATAGTTAACAAAATACGTTAAACAGCATATAAATGCATGTACCTTAGTTACATAATAAATCATATAGGTACTGAAAATTTTATTAATCTGCTACTTGGATTTTTAAATGGTACCTGCTTCAGATTTCTTCCCTATTCTTGAACCTCACAAGTTTGCACAAACCCTCTTTTTAGATGCATATACACACTCATTATGCGTATATATGTATATGTACCATGCACGTACATTGTCCATCCAAGAGCGCCACTGGTCTGTATCCTCTTCATTAAGTAGAAGCTGGAACTTGTCACATTGTTGTCTCTTAAATATCTCTCAGTTTCCTGGCAGCTTTATTGTGCATCCTGGGCAGTTGCTGCAGAGCGTAAGCATTTACAGTATCTTGCCACTTAGAACAAGGAAGTATTTTAAATGAAGCCAAAGATTTGTTGCTAAGTGCACGAGTTACATTTGACTGGAATACCTGAATGCCATTTTAATACTTTGCTTTTGGAAGGAACACTTACCTGACAGTTCACATGGCTCTCAGGTATCTTTCTACATTTTTTCAAGACATTTTTACTAGGGTGAGGTTATTTACACTCCCGTTCTGTTAAGTGGTTAGTGCTCTCTCCATTCAGAGCTATAAGTGGGCTTTTATTAAGGGTACTCAGGTAGCTGGTCTATGTGCTGGAAGTTCCCAAACCAGCTCTGAAGCTGCAGGGAACTCTGCATTGAAAGAAGGAATGCCAAGGATTAATGTCTTTAGCAGAATATAGCTTTTTAAAAATAATTTGTCCAGGACATTTTTGTACATTTTGGCAAACCATGAGAGGGAAAAAAACCCCAACATGTTTCCTCTTTGGAGGTTGTCTTTACCGTAGAGGTCATCTTCTTTCAGTTACTATTCCGATCTTGTATGGGGACACAACTGGTCACTGCTTCCATTCTTGTAAAAACAGGAAATAGACGAGCAGTTTCATACAAGCTGATCTGAAATTTTGTAGCCACAAAAGTCTATCAAGTTTTTTGTAATTTGTCTTAATTTTCTGTATTATCCATTCAAATGTTAGAAAGTCATCTAACACCAAAGAGGAATGACAGTATGTTAGGCTGGGAACAGACCGAAGGAACTTATTCTCAGAGTTACACACTGCCTGGGAAACTGAGTATTCACAAGTATGGGTTCATTTCACCAGCGTGCCTTCATTTCCTAAGGAGACATTGCTCATGTCATATTACAAGTTTAAAGCAAAGATTTCCCTTCAATCTAGTTTACAGCCAATCTCAGTAAACACCTTATTCGATGTGATCTTAAGAAGGTAGCTTTTCTGCTAGGTCTTTGAATGGAGAGTGATTAAGCCCTGAAGATTTTTGAGCTTCCCCTGACATTGCACTTGCAGTCATGCAGCTCCACGGGGAGAACTAGAATAGACTACCCACAGGCATGTTTTTCTGTGGTGTGTAATGCAGATCCACAGTTGTTCTTTTGGCAGCATGGATTGAACCCACGAACCTTTGAACCTCAGAGTGCAGTTCACTTACGGCTAGAACTGGATGTGTCCGTAATCTCAACATCTGCGGGTGGCTCATAAATCTACGTGCCTCCCCACTGGCCCCAACAGAAGAGCATGTGAAACTGTGGGCTGTGTGTGCTGATGCTGGGCCTGCTGGGCACTGGCAGTGCCCCAGAGCCCAGCTTTAAAGCCAGTGAGGAGAGCAGAAGAAATCCTACAGAGGAAAGCTGTTTGCTTCTCTCTGCGTGGAGGGCAGAGACCACAAGAAAGAAGATCTGGATACTTTCAGTGTAAACAGCAGCAGGGACTGGGTAGCTCTAATAAATGAGTAGGACTTCCAGGGAGAAAAGCAGCAGCAGGAGAAAAAAAGACACCAATTTGGTAGATAATTAATGTTAGACAAACCATTTGTTGCTCCGTGCCTGTAAGGCCCAAGAAATAATAGCCTCCTTTGAAATACTGTCTCCTTTGCTATGTGGCAGCAAAGAGACTTTTCTCATTCTGTTGCCTTTCTCTTCCTCCGTGATGTTGGCTACTCAATGTGAAATCCAGAGGAGAGATGTGCCATCCACTACAGGGTTGAGGAATTCTCCCTGTGCTCCCGCAAGGCTCTGGGCACTCTGTTGTTGCAAGAGCGCGTTAGTAAGTGAAGGTAGTGAGGGAGACTGGTGTAGAAGCTGCAAAAGCGAAGGGATCACTTGTGTGAGGAACAATCAGTTTTTGTACAGACCATCTGTTGCTGGAATGTTAAGCTCCGTGTTTATTGGTATTTGGTTAGCCCAAATTTCTTGTATCCTTTAGTATTTCAGGAAAGAATGTTTGATGAACTGATTGGCATTTCAGGCTGTTACAGATTAAATGGCAAATACTTAGCAGTCTTCAGGGACATAGTTTTGTGCCATGGAAGAGGGCCTTGGGCACCTAGAATCTGAAAGTCAACTTGTATTGACAGTCTTGGGGTGTTGGAGAGAGAGAACTTCTCCTCTTGGTAATCATAAAATAATACTGAGAAACTGCACACTATTTCCAAGGGATGTGATTTCATCTTAGAGCGTCATAGATTTACTGCATTACACTTTGTTACAATCCAGATTCTGCAAAATGCAGACATTAGCTAAATACGGTGGTTATGTATTCTTGGCATTATAAATGATTTAACGTAGAAACCATCTTACCTTTAGACATAAAAGCTCAGGCATCTAATCTAAGCTATTTGGAGCCTTACATTGTCAAGAGAAAGCGGAGTATTTCCAGAGGGTCTTTCATTAACCTCTGTAGTTACTTGTCATCTTCTGCTTACTATAGACACAGCACGGACAGTTACCTTCATAAATAAATCTAAGTCAGATTAATTCCTCCCCACTTCATTGATTTTTAGGAATAATGTTACCCTCTTCTGTAACAAGGCGTGAGCTCACTGTGGAGTCAGGAAGGGATTATTTTTCCCTTGCTTCAATCCCCAGCCTCATAGGTCCTTCTTGACCTTTCCCCATGACAACACATCTCAGGGCAAAGATACTTTCTTTAAATACTATCTGAGGCAGGACACCAGATGAGGAGGTGGTTGGGATTTCTTCAAACATACCATGGCCAGACGGGGCCATCTGATGATCTGGTTCCATCTACAAAGCATAGTTATTTTTTTTGGTTCATTCTCAGAGTATAAGACAGCCAAGACCAAATTTGAACTGGGGTATGAAAATACTGCCTGTTCTGTTAAATTGACTCCAAGAATGCCACAAAAAAATGAAAACTTGGTAAACAATGTATCCTACATAGTACTTTGTTTTTTAAAATGGAAAAAGACTGTGTAAGATTAAGTACAGGATATAAGAGCATGTTTTCTCTCCTTTAAAACAGAATGAAAGAAGTTATCTTTTAAATGGTGATTTTCAAGTGTACCTCTTGATCCTATTCACCATTTCTGCTACATGATAAATACACGGCTTTGAACAATATATAGCATACTATATTATGCCTTCTGATGTTTTTATTTGTAAATTTACAAAATACCTTTCCCCAGGCAGTAACTCTTGCCATACTACTGTAATTTGCAGTCTAGAACCTTGTTCGTTTAAGATGGTTAAACAGTTGACATAAAATATATAAAACATTTCTGTAAAATTCAAGGAAAAAATAGTACAACAGAAAACAATTTTACTTTTTCATAACAACTGCCCAAGCGAATACTCATTCTGCACATACCTGTGTTTTAAAAATATAGTGGTATTTTCAGTTGTTGTGTGGCACAATGTGACAGAAATATGCTATCCTTTTTTCTTAAACGTCTTTGTTGTGGCATGACTTTTTCCAGAATCCCACTGAAGGTTATTTCTTTTTTTTAAAAAAAAACCCAGAGTATTAGTTACCACCCATCTGCAAACATGGCTTCAGGGGCATGTGGTTGTCAGGAACTCCTAACTGTATTAGCCAGTTAGACAGACTAGCATGATTTCCTGCTGCCAACACCTCTGGTGCGATCCCTAGAGAGAAATCCTTGTTGATTCTGATATCAATATAACGTCATGGAACTACGTCATGCTATACTACATGTGGCAGGGGCAGCATCCGTATCTACAAATGGATTCCTCAGCGTTGCACCTGCAAGATAAATAAAACCCGCTTTAAGTGTTCACAGGTTTATCTCAGGTTTTTATTTAAGAATATATTGCTGGAAGAGTGAAGAAACGAAAATAACTAAAGCCAGAAATAGAAACTGGCTACTGCCAGAGTGCCACCAGGGCCAGATTAGCAACGACATGAGAATTTCCTGGTTTGTTGACTCCCAGTAAGTAGTGTTTCAGCCACAGAATACCGCAGTGCTTAGCACCAAACCCCAGCTCTTCCTGGATCCCCACTAAGTCTGTTACTTAATGGGCATCAGGGTGTCCACTGCTGTAACAGGCATTGAGGATACTCTCAGAGAGCTGAGGGTGCAAATGCTGTGACAGTGTCATTGCCTTGAGTAGTGGCACAAGAAATTAAAGGAGCCCCCCACCACTCGTCAGCCAGATGCCAGCACTCCTCTGGTTTTGTCCTGTTTTCAAAGTTCAAAGTCAAAGTCCCAGTGCAGTTTCACTGCACCCTTCAAAGCTACATGCAGTGGCTCTTTGTGGAACAGGAACTGCATCTTTCATGCTGGTGAGGACAAACAAGTCTAGAGTAACTTCTCAACTTTGTACCACGTGCCATCTGCATCTACCTGCAAGTGTCTTTTTAGCAGGAGTTTTGTCATTAAGCTTTTGAATTTTCATGAGATGATTAAAGCGCCTCCCCAGAGTCCTCACCACTCCCAAAATGTGATTATATTTTTCTCATGGTTCTTCCCAGCGATGCAGCAGAGTGGTTTCCCAGCAGTTTTGCAGAGGAATCTCACCTTGAGGAACTGAAGGTAGAGATCTGTGATCAGTTTTCTTTAGCATTCTCCCACCAGCTACAGCTTTTCCATCGTCCCTTCTACCCAGCCCAGCTCTTCCCTTCCTTTGATGGTCTCCTGTTTGCTTCCCGTGACATCTCTGTCTCCTCTGCTGGCTCACACAGCAGTGATACTGCAACTCAGCAAATAGACTAGGACAGATCAATCTGTTTGTCTCTGGTGTCATTCATGCGTCGTCTCCCAGGCCTGGCAGAGTCCTTTTCCAGAACTCATCTAGGTGACTTGCTTCATGGGTCAGAAGGTACTAATTTAAAGAAGTCCAGGATTAGATGTTGAAAGAGGCAATAGAGGAAACAATATGCTTCCTCCAAACAGTTCTTGTGAAGGACCTGCTTTAGGTACTTCTGAAAAATCACACCAGATCAGCTGGAGTGGACCTCTCTGGTGTACTGAAACTTAGGAGCTCTCGTAGATGTAATTCTGATTATGGCTGTTGTTGCACTCTTCCATTCCCTCCTGCCAGCTGCCAACCTGTGCCAGTTGTGAGGAGGAGAGCGCAGAAATGTGCCCAGGCAGGCAGGGGAGGGCAACCTGCCTGATGAACAGGGCACGGCATCCCCGGGAGGGGACACATTCTCCACAGTCACCTCTCCGTGAGGAGAAGGAGCTCACTCGTAACATGTTCTCAGTGCAGGCTCTTGAGAAAACATGTACAGCGGGGCTTAGAAATTCGACTGATAGAAGAGAAGGTCACACCAGGAACAAGAAGGATCTTCTAAAGTGCTTGCAGGTGGCTTACTGAAGTAAAGAACAGTTATTGCCCTCTTAATATCTTTATTTACCTTTCAGTTTTTATAAATGGAATTCACCTCTGTAGTCCTCCAATACTGAAGTGGTTATTCTGACTCAGAAGCTGATGCTGAAAGGGGTCTCCTGTACACAAACCTTCAGCTTCCCTGGGCAGCAGCATAAACGGCTCCCCAGTTTGCAGCCACGTTCCCAGTGGCTGGGAATAGCTGCATTCCTGCCTGCTCCCTGCTCCGGGCCCGCTACCCAAGCAGGGAGGAGGCTTAATCTTTCGAGAATCCCAAACACAAACACCGCGGCGGTATTTGCCAGGCCAGCAGAGGCATATGTGGTATCCACAGGCTTACTACCGTTTATCTTCCTTGATGTGGAGGCTGGTTTTTTATTTCTGCGAGTTAAAAGAGAGCGATGAACCCGTTTCCCTCTCCAGCGGCGCGGGCCGGGGCCGGCGGCGGGCGGAGCGCTCCCGGCTCCCGGATCCCGGGGCAGGAGGTGCGGCCGGGAGCGCCCCGCCCCCTTGTGGCGGCCAGGCCTGGGGGCGGTGCCTCTGCCTGCGCAGCTGGAGCAGCCTCAGGCGGATGCAACGAATCTGTTTCCGTGGATGGATTTCGTGTGCCAGGGCTGATGCGGGCACGTCGGCTGCAGCAAGGAATTTATCAGGTTGACTCCCGAGTTGTGTCGTTCCTAAGAGTCTGGGTTTTTTTGCTAACAAGCGCAGATTCTTTGCCATGCCCCAAGTCATTCATGATGCTTGCCTTGAAGGAGAGAGTTTTGGCACCTGAAAATCCCCACGTCACCTGAATGTTGGCAGCCCCTGCAAAAATCAAGGAGGTTTAGCGTGTGCCTGGAAAAAGGATACAAAAAGCTGCTAAGTGCAAAGTCCTCCTTGAGCTATTTGGATGCTGTGATTTCCTTCTGTTGAGTGTACTTTCCTAAGCTCCCAGTGTGTGTCCTGCCTTCAGAGAGGTGTTTCTGTCAGCACAAGAAGTAATGTAGTTTGCAGATCTCTAAGGTCCCATCTGCTGTGAAAAATCACACCAAAGCCCTGTTGCCCTGGAGAAATAAATGTCATGTTCATTTTACAGTGAGGTAAGTGAAAGACTCAGGCTGGTGATTTGCTTATTCAAAATACTACATGTCAGCATCAAAGCTGGTAACAGGATAGGGAAGTTCTTCATGTGTATCCCCTGCTCTGGGCCCTGGGACATGCTTCTTGATAGCCCAGAGGACAAGGACAGGAGACAATACAGTGGCTTTGGAAGCAATTGTGAACAATATCCACATGTCCAGCTGTGAGAAATGAGATCTTACCTGACAATCTGAATTGCTATAAACTCAAAACTCTACCTGTAGTCCCTGAGAAATCTGAAAACATTTGTGAGCATCTTGGCCTTCACAAGGATACAGAAAGAATTTGGATAGTACTGCATTCCAATATCCATGTGTCTTGTTTATAGCTGTGTTACATGGCATGGACTGACGTGGACATTTTATGGTCTCAGAAAGCTGAAGCCAGAAGACCTTCGCTGGTTCTATTCTTGTGCAGTTCTTTCATGCAGCAGTGTGTCGTCAGCACAAGGTGGCAGAGCAGAGCAGAGCAGGAGGGCTGGTCGGTCGCACAGGAAAGGGTTCCAGCAGGGTGGTGGCTCTGGTAAGTGGCTTTTCAGGTCCTGACAGTGTGCCTGGCAAGGCAGGAGAGCTCTGCAGCCTGTCGTTTCGGTTTGCCATCCTTACTGCTAAGTCCAGGTCTCTGGTAGAATGTCTGACTTTCTACTATTTCCTCTGCAGCTCAGTCATTTAACCTGCACAGTCCCTAGATTTTATGGGAAAATATCAGCTCGGCCTTTATAGGCATTAGTTAATCAGTTCCTTCTAAGCAGCAACTCTTTTATGATGCCATTTTCATGACATCTCTGATGTACCTGCAAATTGAAGCTGTGGGATAGTCTCGGTGATGTCCTGACTCTCAGTTCCTTCCTTTTACAAGCACATTTGAAGATTTTTCAGTGTTTCTGTTGTGACTTTTTTCTTTTACCAGTTGAATTTCTAAGCCTTGTTGTACACGCTTTGAATTTTTCAGTTATTTTTCTTGTTTTGCATCATAGAATTTTCAAGAGGTTACCTGAGGAACACAATCAAATCTTTTGTTCACTGCAGCAGAATACTGGCCCTTTAAGGCCAGAAGGGATGTTTTGCAAGATCAGTTGCTCATATGCCTAAGGAAATCTGTTTTAAAATATTTGATGTAGCCGCTGCTAGAGAGAAGAGTGTCTTGGGAGCTATTAAAGTCACTGGCAAGTTAGAATGTAGAGCTGCTGGTCCCTTAAGGGCCTGGGATGAAGCATCTTGTAGTAGGGCATTGTAAGGTCTCTCCTTCTGTCATCTGGGACAAAGATATGTCTGTGTTATCACCCTCAGAACTGAGAGTGATTAGGTGAGTGAAGTTAACCCTGTATCTGAAGGAAGATTGGACTAATATGGAGTAACAGATCAATAGAGACTTCAATGGTTCCCCCTTCCCCCCCCCAAAAAAAAAACAAACAAGCAAGCGTATTAACTTAATTTAGGTAGACAGTTAGAAAGGGAAATCGAGGCAGGCTCTTTGCGGGAGCTGTTTCTGCCCTGAGGGAATGCCCTGAAGCATTCTTTGTCTAGCCTGGCCATTGAATTGCTGTAACCTTAATGCCAAGGTTATTTAATAGCTCATCTATCCCTCAGAGCTGAGTGCTCCAGCTGGTTGTGTAGATTAGAATTTAGCTGGGAATTTTCTGAGGAAGTGATTTTCACATGAGGAATACACTAGTTTTCAAAAGTTTAAATATTCTTTGTGAAAATTCAGTTTCACTGGGACAAAATAATCCTCCCAGGGAAACAGGAAGAAATGCCTCACTGCCTAGAAGATTTGCCAGTTATTAGAACAGAAAAGATCATAAGCAGCATGCACAAAACAGAGATTATCTATCTCAGTGGTCTGCCGTGGCGATACTCAGAACTGCCATTTCCATGAAAAATATGGTTTTAAAATACTTTAATCATTAACTGGCTCAGTTTTTAAAAAAGAAAGCACTTTACAGGGAATGCTTTAATTTCCCAGTCACATCAGTTTCTCAGGGCATGTACAATTTCAGCACAGGGCCTTGAGTACACTATTGCACCCTGACAGAATTAAGTACAATGATTTCTATTCAGAAGCACATTTTTCAGAAATCTCCCAACACCACTGGCAATAGTAGGTTGGATTTCAGTCCTGCTGGAGACTGACCATCCACAGAGAAAGAGAGTAGCCGTGCTGGTGCCCTGTGTGGTTAAGAAGAACTCTGTGCCACGAGCCAAACAATCTTGATGTTGTAAATCAGTCTTTTATGTAGTATTTTATCTCTGAACATTGCATTTTTGCTTGCTTGTAGACCTACAATTCTCAGCCTGTGTGAGAATGAGCTTTAGATGGGGAAGAAATCCAGTGCGTACACCCTGTCCTCCAGTCTTTATGTACCTGGAGATCCTCTAAGCATGCGGAGGAAAAGAGGGTTATCAGGAGTAGTCAGTATGGATTTGCCAAGGGAAAATCACGCTCCACCAATCCCATAGCCTTCTATGATGGCATGACTAGCTGAGTAGATGAGGGGAGAGCAGCGGATGGTGTTACTTTGACTTCAGCAAGGCTTTTGATGCTGTCTCCCATAACATCCTCCTAGGTAAGCTCAGGAAGTGTGGATTAGAAGAGGGGACTATGAGGTGGGGTGAGAACTGCCTGAACAGTGGAGCTCAGAGGGTCATGATCAGCGCTGCAGACTCTTGTTGGAGGCCTGTAGCTTACAGAGTTCCCCAGGGGTCAATTCTGGGTCCAGTCTTATTCGACATCTTCATCAACGACCTGGATGAATCGATGGAGTGTACCCTCAGCAAATTTGCTGCTGACACACCAGAAGGCTGTGCTGCCATTCAGCGGGATCTGGACAGGCTGGAGAGTTGGGTGAAGGTGAACCTCATGAAGTTCAACAAGGGCAAGTGTAAAGTCCTGCACTTGGGGAGGAATAACCCCCTGCACCAGTACAGGTTAGAGGCTGACCTGCTGGAAAGCCGCTCCACGGAGAAGGACCTGGGAGTCCTGGTGGATGAGAAGTTAATCTGTGCCGAGGAAAAGCTGAGAGACCTGGGGCTGTTTAGCCTGGAGAAGAGAAGACTGAGAGGGGATCTGATCAATGCTGATCAATATCTAAAGGGCAGGGGTCAAGAGGATGAGGCCAGACTCTACAGTGATGGGACAAGGGGCAATGAGCACAAACTAGAACACTGGAAATTCTACCTAAGCATAAGGAAAAACTTCTTTACTTTGAGGGTAGACAGAGCCCTGGCCCAGGGTGCCCAGAGAGGTTGTGGAGTCTCCTTCTCTGGAGACTTTCAGAACCCGCCTGGACGTGATCCTGGGTGACCCAGCTGTAGAAGGAGTGCTGGACTAGATGATCTCCAGGACACCTCTTCCAGCCCCTATCATTCTGTGATTTGTGCCACTCTGGAGATCTTAAGAAGCCAAAGCCAGTGCTTTCTGGATAGAGCAGAGGTTCCTCCATAGCTCAAAGGCCAGGACTGCACTACAG
This sequence comes from Baryphthengus martii, assembly GCA_013396935.1. Taxonomy (NCBI): domain Eukaryota; kingdom Metazoa; phylum Chordata; class Aves; order Coraciiformes; family Momotidae; genus Baryphthengus; species Baryphthengus martii. Next base: position 1,212,415 of record VWZK01009451.1, on the reverse strand, counting down.
GTTTTGCTATGACGCAGTTATGTCCAGATCAGCACACTGGCAAACAGGAATGTTGCCAGAAGCCACTTGTGTGAAAAAACTGACTTGTCATTCGCGGGAAATCTAAGAAGTGGTACTGTAAAAACTTTTTTTTTTGCTGTTCTAAGCTGCATCTGCTTTTGAATGCTGTGCCAGCATAATGTGCTGCGTAATATACTACATAATACCTGTGCTGGCAAAGCGCTCCGCTCCGAGCGTGGCCCTTGCCTAACCTGCCAACCCCTCCTTCCCCCGAGCTACACAACACAAAAGGCACAGAAATAAAAAAAAACAGAGCCTCTTGAACTGTTTCTTGCTGTAGTAATATACTCAGGTAGTAGCAATGTGGTCCCTGGTTGTTCTGCGGTTTTGAGCAAACTGTTCAGCTCAGGTTGTGTCTGTCCACATAATTCAGTGGCAAACTGCAAATGCTAGGTGGCCACTCTTCCCTGCCTTTCTTAACTGCTTCAATGTGTAGTTTACCAGAGACCAGTGGGGTTTTCTGCCTTTATGACAACATTATTTCTTTGAATCTTTTCATGTCTGCAGACCCATCTGAAAAAATTTCAGACCAGGAGATGAGATGAATTAGCGGAGGTATTTCATGAGCATGTGAACAAATGGGTTTATCACAATGTGGTAAAATACCTGATATATTGTATAGAAATTTATCTTCCTTTTTTTTATCACAAGTGACTTGAATAACATTCTTCTAAAATACTATCATTGAGAGAAATAGTCTGTGTTGTCCTTTCCTAAGTACCCAACTGTCCCTACAATTTAAAATATCATCACATGTTTAGTGCACTTGATTATGGGGGCAGAGTGAAGCTGTCAGAATTTGTCTGTAATCTCTGATTCCAAATAGTTTGCAGTTCTGCTGTCTGCAGCTTGTTCCCATCCTCATTGTCTGCTTCACAGCTCACATTCAACCTCTGAGTCAAGGTCACCGACTGAAAATCAATTTTCCATGCCTGCATTATGCCTTCCTCAATCTTACTTCTTTTCTTATCTCTCTTTATGAAAGAGCTGTCTGCACAGACCTACGTCTGATGCATGGGGCAAGTTCACATGTGCAAAATCTTTGCCAAATAAGAAGCCTATAATAAAATAGTCTGTAAATAATCTCTTCCCCTAGCTACCATGAGCCTTTCAGATTATTTATACTGGGTAGTCATTTGAATCCTGTCAGTGCTGCATTGTGCTGCTGTCGATTGAAATGGTAATGAATGCAATACAGTCAAATTCTTCATTTAGAAAAAAAAAGAAGATATAGTTTATAGGCAGTTAGGAGTGTTGCAATTGCATCTGGCTCATTGATTGCTAAGTACAAGCTGGCTGTGTCTGCAGGGCACAGGCAATCTGGACTGCAGTGAATCCTGTGTCATCTTTGCGTTGCACATCTGTGGTGCATTTGCTGACTTGCTGAAGTTAGGGTCAGCAAACAACACCCTAGCAATCATTAGTAAGTACCAAACTGGTCTAAGTATGTTTGCAATTAATTTTCCTGAGCCAACTCCTTTTTTTTTTTTTCTGAGTACAGCCCACTACCCTGCTACTCGCTGCACTGCTCTTTGACTCAAAATTTTCTCTCTGTTCTCATATCCAGACTGTGTCTGCATCTGGTCTATTCTGTACATAAATCCTTTTATCGGTATGACTAAAGCTGTAATTCATGTTCTGTTCATATTGCTTCCAAAGTACCAAAATTTGCCTTTCCTCCAGCCTTCATAAGCACAGTCTCGCCTCTTCGGATCCACTCAGAATGTTGTCACAAAGGTGATATTTTTCTGTCTGCTTATGTTAGCCCAAATACCTTTCACTTTGCATATATTTGCTCATTTCTCTTACTCTCTAATATCTGTGGTTGACCTCCCTCCAAGGCTTTTGAAGACCAATCTCCATCCTGTCAGTTATATCCTCGTCTACCTAATTACAGATTCTTCTTCATGAGTAGTCAACAATATCAGGCTACATTGTCTCCTTGATACGCTGCCAAAGAAGAAATTTAATGTTTCATCCTTCTTATGTCTGGAAATCTATCCTTAAAAGTATGATAACACTAATTGAGACTTCTGTTTCTGATGGGCTGACTGGTGCTCTCTCATTTCCCTTGTACTCTTCCATCTGTCTGGATTCATCTGTAGATATTTGCTTTGCATTGTCGTTCCTAGAGATCACTTGGTACAGACCCCAGATCTCATCTTTGTTTATATAGCACTGAACATGAGGGGAAAAGGAAGGTAAAGGGGAATGAAGTCAGACATCTGGGTCTGGAATATATGAGCGTAGTAGCAACAGAAATGATTATATGATCTTTTTTCTTTGATTTTGCAAAACTGAAACTGAAATTTACTCTTGCCTGAACATTCTCTGGTCAACTAACCTTGACCTGATAGTTTACAAAGTCGTACTCCTTTTTGCCTCTTTGGTGTATTTCCAAGTCCAATTGCTGTTTGGGTAGTAAGCAACATTATATAGATCTACAGAAGTTTTTGCTAAACTTCACTGGAATGGAAATCTACGTGAAGCAGTGATGTGACACACATTGGAACAAGCTTAATTTTCCATCTGGAACAATTCCAGATTTAAAATTAATGCTTCCACTCTTCAGGAATGAATGAATTTCAATTCCTCTTATTGAAGAGGACCAGACAGCAAGAAATAGAGCTGGAGAAAAATTGCCAAGTGGTACATACAATTTTATTGGCTTCATTTTGAGCCATGGTGAAATAAGGCAAATCCTTCACTTTTTCTGTCATAAAAAGTATTGGGTCATGTATAGTTTTCCAAGTGGTAAAAATAAAATGGAAACATTTCCAGTTCAGAACTTAGGTAACTTGTTGACCCTTCAGCAGAGGAATGAGGTTGACTGGGGTAGCCTCTTATGCTGTGGGAGGAAGTTTTTCTTCCGACAAGATGTAGGAAGGGTCCCATCGCTCTACCTCTGCATCCAACAGAATGGAAAGGCATGCAAAAGAAATAGCAGCTCTTTGATGCCAGGCTCACGTGTACTACTTCATGGGAGAGGGCTAAAAGTTCCTGTCTCTCTAGTGTCAACTCAGAGGAGTTTTCTGTGCCACCCTTCAGAGGAGATGGTGCTTGTCTGAGCTCAGAGGTTATGGAATCCTCCTGAAGAGACTTCTTGACATGGTCATCTTTCCCTAAGGTAACTGTACTGTTAGAGAAAATTAAACTCTTGAAGGGGATTGTTCGCAGAGGAGAAAGTCTTGCTAACAAAGTTCTTGTTTTTCTGCAAAACCCTAATTGACACTTTGCAGGAAAGGTAGATTGAGGAAGACATCTATACCTCTGGGGCTTTATAAACTGTTGTTTATAGAGCTGGTCTTTATCTTTCTGCTCTTCAGCAAAGTCAGGCATTGAGGACCCCACCATTCAGTTTTCCTTTACAGTCCTACCAGTCTAATTTGTTTTGCTGGCAATAGGAATAATGTGACCTTACCACACCTGGTAACTGTGTTTGTAACCACAATTCACACATTTGACCTCCAAACAAAGAGCATAAGCATTAAAAATATATGAGGCCCTGGTGAAGGGGGCAGCTGAATGGCTGCATTAGCACCAAAGCTGAATTATTGATAGAAAGGGTGATTTTTACTTTCCTTTTAGCTGTTGAATAATAGATTAAAAGCTGCACAATAAGATTATTTTCATTACTCACATGAATTACTTGTTCAGTTAAGAAGAGTGAGGAGAACAAATAAAAAGAGCCCTGGGGTGGAAAATGTATTAGGCTTAAAATTTTCATGTTCTAGAGTATTTATTAATTTTGAACATATTTTCCAGTAACTGTTTTGATTTAGCAGAAGTAATAAGGAATGTTTTGTATAATTTAGGAGATAGGAGTGTAATTTGTTTTCTCTGAATATAACTATGATACTATCAGTGAAATTTATCATTAGAGAACAACTGATGTGTTTTGTATTAGCTGGTGCCCATGCTAACCCAAATAAAAAATGCTAAACGGCTGAAATTACCAGACTGACTAATATCTGGTCCTTATCATTATTATGTTATTGAATCCCTCAGTCTTCCTCTGTGTGGTATGGCACACTGAGGTGTCACCATCTGTGTAGCCCTACAGAAGTAATGAGTTTGTTTAATTTTACTTTTCCTATTTCGTTTGGTTGTAGTAAAAATAATGCCTATCGAATGCCAATTCTCAGGGATTAATCATCTTTGGCTTTCTACCCTGCCTTTGGCTAGCAGATCTCCTGGCTGCTTCATTGTATACCCAGCAAGAATCCCGTTTCACATTTCTGTTGATCGATCAACGGCACTCTTATGGAAGGTATTAGATGTCATGGTTGCTCTAAATTTTGACTAGACAGTTGCTTCTGCATTTCCACTTGTGCTGTTTTCCTGCAGGGCTGGATGATGTTGACTTTGAACTGGACAGCTCCTTTTCAATCACCTTGGAAAGTTTTTCGGCACAGACTCAGCCAATATCTGATAGGCTGACTGGACAGCTTTCTACTTAGGTTGCTTCAGCAACAATTTGAAAAAGAGGAAGAAAAAGGTTCCTTTGAGTTTTCTTTAATTGAAATTATTCAAATTCATTCGTTACAGCCTCTGTGGAAAAGTGGGACTTCCAAACTAGTGCATTTCCATTCTTCTATTGGTAGTTTCTTAGCCAGAGAACCAAAAGTGACATAGTTATCAGTATTGCTTCATGTAAGCGTCTCAAAATGTTATGTCTTAGTCATGTGTTACATATTGATTTAGAACCCACTCAAATCTCTGGAAAAATCTCCATGGATTTGCAGCAGCCCTTGCAATTTCCATTTGATAGAACAAATCAGGATTAGATTTACATAGAATTATACCTTTTAGCAGCCACACGGGCTTGTTCCCTTACACACCCCTGACTGCTAAAGAATAAGCAATATCAATGCACTTCTCAACACAGCCTTCCTGGCCGACAGCCTTCAACTATCCACCTTCAATCCCTCTGCATTTCTCAAGAGTTCTCAAGTAGGGTGGGAGAATTTGGCAACTTTTGTGCTGCTGAAGACTGTCTGGTAGGAAGAGAAAGGAGCCAGTCTGAGTTCACCGTGAGTGGGCTGCTGAGTGGCTCTCTGAGGGTAAAATAGAAAATATGTACCACTGACCTACTTAGTGCTGAAAGTCTCTGTATTCCATTATTGATGAGCTGATCTACTTAATGCCCAACTTGTTGCCTGCAGTTAGTTCAGTGGCAGGATGATCTTATCTGTTCCTTCGTTTCTACATTAACGTAATTAGAACTTCCCTGGTTTATAGTCTGACCCAATGGAGTCTGTACAGCTGAAGTATATAGGCTGAGTCAAAATTTTGGATCTGCTTTTAAAATCTAAATTTAGGCACACAAGACTGTAAATTTTAGTCTGCAGGGTTTGATAAGGTCTGTAAGGAAAAGCACTGATTGTGCTAAAATCTGGCACTTTGAGCTTGCAGTTTAGAGCTGATCCATTTTGGTAGGTTTTGTTTTTTTAAAGACGATTTCTGCAGGATTCCAAAACATTGGTGGTGTATTTTTGTTTTTTTATATTGTAAAGTAAACTCCAGCAATAGATCATGCTTTTCTTTGTTAAAGAAACTCAGTTGTGTCTGGAAAGCTAAGAAAAGCAATGGTGATGCAAATAAAACTAATAAAACTAAGATTTTGTTCTAAGAATTTAATTTTTTTTAGGGTTGTTTTTTTTTTAAAGAGCTATTTTCAAAATTTGCTTTTAGGTTGAGTATATATCATGGAGGTAACTAGAGAGATGAACGCAGAGTTATATCTTAACTAGTATAAGTGATGGTTCACGTTGCTGAAGGAGGTGATTTTAATTTTGGAAGCTAACTACTTTTTTGAACTGTCAAGGCAGGGAATCTGATAAATGTAGCTGTCAGCCATGCGTGGGGTGGGCAGGAAGGCAGAAGGAAGTCTTCTGTGCTACGGTTAGTAGTGTTCATGATGTAAAAACAGCAATTGGTCCGGACTGTAGTAAGTTCTCTAAGTTTTACAGCCCTGTTATTTAGAACTCACTGTGTGGCTATATGGGTTCAACTTAATAGCAACCTCTTAGGAAAACAGGAAGGAAAAACGGTGACTCAGTCTCAGACAAGTCAGGTTAAACACCTCAAAGTAGACAAAGGGCAAATGCCCAAATTATTTCCTTTGTGCTATGTAACTTCTAGGTTCCTGCCAGATGGGATAACTTGGGTTGCCAGTGGCGGGGTACAACAGATCACAGGGGCCGTGAACTGTGGAGCACGTTTTATGTTGAGAGATGAGCTCATTTCCCTTCCTGTTGAAGGGAAATGAGTGTCTCCTCCAGACTCCTGTAGAGCGCTAAAAAAGTTAAGCCATCCTTGGCATTTCTGCTAGATGAAAACCTCATGTTAAATTAGATATTCTGCAAACCCTTCTGTGGTTTAACAGACATTATGCTTTTTTTCTTAGCACTAAATGTGAAACACACCATCTCTGTATGAAGACTGGCAGGTCTTTTTGTTAACAGTTATTACCAGGAGCTTGGTAGTGTGAGCCACAGATGTTGAATCCAGGCAGATCTCCTTGGATAATGATGGAAAACACCAAAGGTGCTTCTGGTGTCACTGGCCCTGCTCTACAAGCAGGCTCAAGCCAGAGGTAAATGAAAAGATGGAAGCACAAATGCAGCTGAGTGTTCTGCAGTAACACTCAAGCTGTGCCCAGCACTGCACTGAATGGAGAAAACAGTATTTCTGTGTCATCTTCCCATTCCTGTCAGTCCCTGCTGTAGGCTGCTCTGATGCTCTCTTGTTTCAGAACCTATAGACTTGCTCTGACTACTGGAAATCAACCAGTCAGCCCAGAAATGTTGCCGATTTTTGATAATACCGTTAATTTTGATTATACTGCTAATGCTTTTTCTTAGCCATCCAAGCATTCCCTTTCCACACAAGCAGTCTTTGGAGAGAGGACTCACTGGATTTATGGTCCTTAATCAAACCTCAGAATCTGTCCTGTGATTTACCATCATCTTCACTGCCCATTAAGGTTGCTCACCCAGCACTTTGTCAGAAAGTGTCGAATCGCTGACCTGTTTTCATCTCATAACCACAGCACTGGCTGCTTTGTTGTGTTTCCTGCCATGTCCAAAAATTAGGACACAGTCTATTGTAAACTTGCACATCCATTAAATGATGTGAATGTAGAATGGGTTGGAGTATCTGGGAAATTAAGTCCAAGGGTGCTCAACTGCAACACGATCAGCTGAACAGTGCATTCTTCTTGCTCCTTACTGTCTGGGGAAGGGAAACTCTACTTGGTAAAGGCATCTGACTTACTTACACGGTTGTAATTTGTGTTTAGTAAGCATTTGTATGCTTGCAGATGAATCATTTAAAATGCCACTACACTGTAACAGCAGATCTACACCATATGTGGACGTCTTGTTTTATTTAAAAGAAGAAAAGTGGCTACTTAGACATCATAACTGAATAATTTGTCACATTTTCAAGTTTGCTTTTGCATCCCCTTCAGAAAATCACTTAGAAGGACACAGTGAACAGGATTAAGTTTTCTCTATTTTATGGCTAAAATTTCTAATAAAAAGTTGGAGAAGAAAGAGGAGAAAATGATACCATATAACACCTCAGTTCCAGTATTAGATAGCATACTGCTATGCTTTCATCATGATGAAAAATATTAAGATGTTCTATAAGTTGTGTAAGTTTCAAGAATAATTCATATTCCTGTTGTATAAAATCGTAGAATCGTTTCCATTGGAAAAGACCTTTAAGATCATAGAGTTTATTAAACACAATGGCATGAATACTGTTTGCCCTTAGCTTAGGTAGCTTAATACCACGGATTGCCCCTGTCGTCTTCTCTTCCATCATGGTTAGCTTCTGGTCAGTACTGGGGATAAGGTAAATAGGGCTTTCTTCTGCTCCAGGGTGGATAAATGCAATTGTTTAGTGTCAGATCTATTAATAAAAGTACCCACACAAAAACCTGTCTATTTTTGTCTGTCATAACTGTCTGTGTATCATAACTGTCTCTGTGCCTCTTTTCTCATTTATGAGAACAGAATTCCTCAGAAAGACTCTTGAATTATGGAAGGCGTTAAATTCAGCCTGGTAAAATACTGTGAAGGAATCCCAGAATCTCATCATTTTTGTTAAAATTTTTTGTTACCAATTGAGTTTAAGCCTTCATGCCTTGCTACACCGTAACGCACTTCAAAGTGAACCTCACTGACACCATGCATGAGATGAGCAGAGAGTTTCCAAATTTGGAATTTTGATAAAAACTCCAGGATTTTTGTGAATGTTTCCATCTTAAGAGACTGTTTGAAGAAAGGCCTGAGCCCTTTAAGCAAAACCTAGATCTGTTGTTTGCCAGCACTGGTTGGTTTACTCTTTTCCCTAACACTGGGTTGATCTTCAGCATTGTTCAGCAGAAGGGAGTTTAGCCTATTAATTACCAGTAACAGCTTTAAATGTGGGAACCTGCAGGAAGAGAGATCAAACGGTGGTCACAGGAAAGTGGAACTGAGTTTTCTTGAAGAAGTAGATGTAACAACACTGCCCATTAGATATGTCACTTGAGAAATCTCTAATTTTTGGTGAAAAGTTGAGGAAACTACTAATTTTGCCAACTAATAGAAGGGAAATTTGAAAGCATATTTGAAAAACCTTCCCGGTACTCTAATATGGGAACTGCACAGGTGGAAAAGCAAAGAAAAAAGTGAAATTTAAAGCAATGAGCTTTTCTGATTTTTTGAATGAACACACATATTTTTATTCTCACTGAGGTGGATTTTTCAGGTTTGCCCCAAAACCAAAAAGAAATATAGAGTGTCAATTAATAACTTAGTAGAAATTTTTTCAATTGATTGTGCTGCTTTGGATATTTATGTTACTGTAGGGTTGTGTCTAAAGCACTAAGTAACTAGTTCCTGTAAAAAGTCAGGAATCTCCTGTCTGAAAGCAGACTAAAGGGAGGTTTTCAATGGTCCTGTCACTTAACTTGATAGTTAGGCGCTTAATCAATGTAAGGATTTTCTTCCTGGATGCTAGAGAGAGCTCTCTTTATGGTAGGATTTTTTCCACTATGAAATGGTATGTATTTGGCCATTTTTCATTGTTGTCTTGCCCTCACTTTAAATTTTTGTGCCTTTAATTGTAAGTGGATTGCCATGTGATACGATGAGCGATAAAGTGCCCTTAGGGGAAGCGTATTGATTTACGTTCTGTGGATGATTGCCATATGACATTCTCATTAGATAACAGAATACTTTCCATAGATTTCCTGAGCTGATTAAATAAAACGAGAGCTCAGACAACATCACAATGGCTGCAGGTCAGGTTAGGGGTGAGATGCTCTCTCTGCTTTGAGGCAAAGAGCCGCATAGTTAAGAGGAGAGCGGATGCACTAGTGGCAGCAGAGGAGGGTCTGGAAGTCCCTTCCTGGAAGTCTTGCAGCTTTGTGTCCAAACAACACACAAGAAAAGGCAGAGGGAGGTGGATAAGGAGCCGTTCTCTCTGCAACCTCTTTGCTGTGGGAAGCACGTAAAGTAAGTTAATGGTGCTTCTAGCGATGGTATCTTCAGGCCTGCATCTCTCCCCCGCCTGCAGAAAGGAATCGGTGCTAAGGAACTGAAAGAGGCAGTAGCACAAAGTTGTGAAGAGGTTGATTCTGATGTTAGAAGTGAGAAAATTTGGCACCGCATCCTAATGGAGAGTGCTAAGGGTCTGTGATTACCAAAAGGGATTTTTCTTAAAAAAAAAAGAGTAGCTTTGCTGAACTGATTTCTTACGGACCAATGGGGAAACCAGTCTACAACATACTTAGGAATCCTGTCTGGTTGTTTTTCTGAACAATAGTTTGGTGCCATAGAGTTGCAAATAAACTCATCTATTCTAAATACATACTGTCCCAATTTCTGTTAATTGAAAATATCTTTTATATAGCACTTTTCAAAAGCTTCATGAGTAATTAAAAAAAATAATAAAAGCAGGTCAATGGTAGTTTACTAACCCAGTAATTCTTATAACTCCACATTAGGAGGTGGCAGCTCATTGCTAACAATGCTACTGTTGTCTAAGTCCTTCTAGGCAAAGAACCAGAAAACATTTCCAAGCTAATTGGAAGCTACATGAAACATTCCCTCTTTTAACGCATGTAGCATCCCATCAGAAATCCCTGTGAGTACTGGCGCATTTATTAATAGACCCGGTCTCAAAGACTAAACAATTCCGCTGAGTTGAGCACTGCCATTCCTGGGCCAACGCCTGGGCCAACGCCTGTGCCCGCGCGACCCCGTGGACATGCTGGTGTGAGGAAACTTGGAGAAGGCTGGGCAGTGAAGCGGGTGGTGAGAAGGGGATGCGTGGCCTGTGTGCTGTGGGGAGCTGCGCTTTTCACCAGTCCCTGCCCAGAGTCAGAGGTGGCCAGTGGGTTTGCGATTACAGTTAACGCTCCATGACCCATGGGCAGTTACTCAGAGTGGGGATTAAGCAGGCTGTGCATGCAGGGCTAGCTAAGGTGCCTCACGATGTGAGAACCTGCTGTGCCTGATGCTGTGCTCTCCCAGAATGTAGGTTGGTCTGGCTTTCTTAGCTGCTCTAGCAGGACAGGCCAGGTGGAAGTTCTTCCATGCAAAAACATTTGGCCCTAGTGCAGTGCCCATATTATCTCTTTCTTTTTCCACTATCCAGGTCTTCCAAGCCCACTGAAAAGCTCAAATAACAGAGAGCTGTCAGCACTTGAAGAAACCCGTGCCTCTTAGGAACACAGGAACAGATGTTGTGTTGGCTGGGGAGGACCAACTGTCTTGCACGCTGCCTGTGTATGCTGGGCGTACGCAGGGTAGAGGTATGGGATCTGCAGAAGTGTAACGAAAGAAGTGCCTATAGGATAGCTGAATCGTGCTGCTTGGCTTGTTGCCAGTGTCTCACTTGCCATTTCCCAGATACCAGTACTTTGTAAAAAATTTCATTGCCTTTTTTAAGATTATACGGATTGCAACACTCCTTTAACCACCTCCCTCAATGTCAGCTTAGCTCCAGTAACAATAGCTCAGGGCAGGAGGTCTGGCCACCACTTCCGTTTTGGAATCGTATCCGTGGCTTCCTGAACTGCCAAAAGGACCATCTGGTACACAACATTCATCCTGCCCTAGCCAAGTGGTGCTGGTTTGCAGGGGCCTCTCTTCCTCCTCTCTTTGCTGATTGCTCATTGCTGGCTTGCTTGGTTCCCAGTACAGATGAAGAGTAACCCAGTTTTCCATTCTGGTTGTCTCCTGCCTGTATCTTCCAGGCCCTTTCTGGGTAGCAATAGTAAAATACATAATTTTAGAGTGCATTCCTATGGGAGACTGGTTGTACCTTGCAAGAATTTATCTATGAAGCTTGAAATATATAACCAGGGTCAGTGTAATGATTTATTATTCACTGTTGACTTACAGTGTAAAGATTTTTACGTTTGCTAGAGGAAAAATCGTAATAATGATCTACGTCCAGTCAGGTGATTTATGTACATAAATCATTATGTATTATTTATGGACTCATTTTTCATTCCTTTTGGTAGACTGTAAAGTATAATGTTAGATAAAGAAATGGAGAAAATGGTTGTTATTCTTTCTTTTTTTCTTTTTTTTTTTTTTACATCAGCACTATCTGACAGTGCAAGCAGCTCTGAAGTTCAATCATCTATCTGTACAGAAGCCAAAATACAACCGAGATCACTCTGTTAGGCCAGGAATGGTTAGTATCCAATAATAGTTACTGCAATTATAGACTTTTTGATTTTTTTTTTCTTTAGAAAATAAAGGCATAGCTCCTGCCATAGGTCACATTTCAGCTCAGGGGAGAATCCTACCCTGCCTCTTTGGGAGATCGACCAGAGCTCAGTGCAGCGTAGTTCCCGTGAGCTACACATGATGAGGGGTAGTGAAACAGATTTCTGAGGAAATCCCACAGGTACTAAGAGCAGTATCCTATCAGTTTAAATCAATCAAAATTCCTAATGGTGTTTCCTGACTGTTAGGCTGCAAATGAACTATGGGAATTGGCCTTGCAAAAATACAGCTTCCCTAACCACAGTCAAGGCACAGAGAGGAAGAGCAGAATGGGAGTGGTGTTATGGTACACAAGGGCAACTGATAAGGGGTAGAACTAAGCTAGAAAGAAGAAGCTTTTATTGGAAGGTGACTAGAAAGATGACACCTTCCTTTTCTAATCCTGAAATCTAGAATTTTTGGAGGGCTCAGAAGTACACTGCAGAGTGGCAGTTTGAAGTTTGGGATTCTGAGGTCTATAAAATATTAGAACGCGGCTAGTAAAACAGTTGAGAAAATTAAAAAAACCAGCATTTTTTTTCAAGAAAACAAAAAGTAGGAAAATTGAAGTAAAGTATGAACAGTCAATATTTAAACTAAATTTTATTCAGTTAAATGAAAGTTGCTTGGTCTCTGGATTTCTTTTCAAAGCCTGCTTCATCTTTGGATTTCTTTTGAATATTTCAAAGACTAAATGGCCCTTTAATTAAATTTGAAACACACTGCAATAGAGACTAGTCTTACTTGGGAAACAATAAGCTGCCCCAGCATTTTCTGTTTATATATTTTGGTAGCTATTGGGCTGAATACACTTGGGTCAAGGACATTAAAATTTTTATTTACTCTGATGAGTACACAATCTTTAATAATATAAATTGTGTAAGGTTCAGAGGTCAAGGGAGTAAAGCAGAGACTTCTTCCTTTTAAGCGTCTGTAAATATATTTAGTTCTATAAAATCTCATAACATAAAGCCTCCACGTTTTTATCATTTGCATCATACAGCCCACAGACTGCAATAAATGTCATTTTTAAATGAACCTCATCCATTCTTAATTTGTGTTTCGAGGGTTGTACTTAATCGTACAGTTTAACTGTCATCTCCTTTAATAAACACCAAAGGGAAAACTAACATACCTTCCTCCAACAGAAAAAATATTTATTCGTTTTATTACACAATTTTTAAGTAAAACAGCTTTTAAATTGTGGGGAAAAAAAACCCCAAAGGGCATTTTTGAATTTATAAGTAGGATTCATTAGGTGTTCTGAAATTTTGCAGATTATAGTTGAAGAGCTCTTTTGAGAGCTAAGATGATTCAAGCACTATCTTGTTATTGATTGAAGCTTTAAGAAATCTAAGAAAAAAAACGCCTCAAATTGCAACCCTGCTGTTTCCTGACATCTTTCTGCTATCTCACTAGCAAATTATTTCCAGCTACCTAATCACTCCTGTAGACTAACCTAACCAACCTTGCCCTGAGCAGACAGACTCACTGTAAAAACATTCAGTTGTTGCTCAGGAAGCTGTAAACTTGGGTTTTTCACAAGATGTATTTTGTACATGGTTAGACCACCATCTTAATTATAAAAGGGTTTCAGGGAGTTGGTTGCTATAGCAACAGTCTACTCAGTGCTCTTTTTCAGAGCAGAACCAAACTTGCCTGTATCTTCGAGGGAAGACGGGATGAATAAGGAAGGGAGATAGGGCTTGTAATTCTCCACAAGCCACAAATTGTGGCATCCTCTATTTAAAGTACATAGACAGGAGAGCTGCTCCTTTTCCTCCATGTTTTTCCGGCCACTGACAAGCTCCATTTGCTGCTTGTGTAAAATACAGCCTTCCCTTATTTCAGAAATGCAACTGTACCAGGGTTAATTATGGCTGACACCCAGTCAAATATTTCCTAAAAGCGCAGCTGAAAACAGAGGGCAGAATCTCTTGAAAAGCTGGAGCTGGGGACATTTCTGAGGCAGTGTTTTGTCTCAGGTCTCCTGCCATAAATAAGGCTCCCTCTCCAGTCCTACTGAAGTCAGATAGAATTTGTTTTGCCGCCAGTTTCTACGCAGACATCTCCCTGGTTGTGTCCCACAGCCCAGAAGCCACCTTGGCTTGATTTTTTTCTCCCCTTTGTTGGCTCTGAGATGGAAAAACAAAGGGATTTAAGGAAGCAACAAAAATCCTTAATCCTGCCTAATCTTAGGTTGTGATTCTCCCATCTGTGTGTCCGACTGCACCTCTATCAGTGTGAGCAAAGCACAAAACCCAAGGCTCAGTTCTGGTGGAGTTAGAGCTTGACTGGGTTTTGTGGGCCTGGCAGTGTGGGTGCTGTGCCAGCCTGTCTGCTCTCAGAGTGTGCTGAGCACTCGATTCTCATTTTGTGCACAATCATTTACAACACGCTGCAGGTCGGGATTCTGTAGACTCAGCACGTTTCCTTTGCAGAATAAAACAGGGAGGAGAAGAGGAGCCTGTGATAGCAAAGGGCCAGTTCTAAATTATGGCTCTGCTTCCTTTGTGTGAAATTCCTTTCCCAGCTATTCCCCACTGCTTCACAATCAGCCGGTGAGGTGGGGAGGAAGAGATCTCACCAGTCTGGGGAGGAGGCTGCCTGCATGAAGGGAGATTTCCAGGAACTTGAGGGTGGAGAGAATTGTCTGGGAGGGGTAATTTGCTGTGAGAAGGTGTCAGCTTGGCAGGCATATGGGAAAGGGAAAAGGCTTTTGAAATAGGTTCAGATTCAGTCACCAAGAGGGAGCAGAAGGGACGTACAGCATGTGAGAGGATGGAGTTGAGCCTGATTGGGGCAAGTTAAAGTTGTCATGAAGGAAAACAAGGTAGAATTGGAAAGGAAGATATCACAGTCAGAGAAAACTAATAAAGAGGAGATGGGGCAATAAAATCTATCTTTTCCTACCTTGTTCACTGCTGTGAATTGAAAATAGTTTAATGGGAAGCAAGGACAAAGAGGACCTTCCTTTTTCTTGGATCTCCAGTAATCTTCCCTGTATCTTGACCTGCAGACTGACAGTTTCCCCTCGGATGATACAATCACCTCAAAGGAGGGAATAGGTGATGGTGGGAAGAGAGAAGCTTGCTGGCTGCAGTATCACAGTATCGTTTGTGCAGTTGTCATCAGTGGCTGCCACCATCATTAACTGCCACAAGATCTTCTGAGCTTTACTTGAATAGGTCTGCACGGTGCATCTGGAGAGAGGCTTGAATTCAATACCTCATTCTGTAGGAAAAAATCTAACATATGGTACATTTTGCTTCTCTCTGTCCTGAGTTGTATTGCTGTCCAAGATCTGCAAACATCTTTATCACCTTCAAATGTAAACGAGATGCAGTCCTCATGATTTAAATGGCATAAGAAACTCCTCACACCAAAATCAACAAGGAGAGTTTGCGTAAAACAGAAGAGCCTTCCATAAGACCTGATGGGGAATGGTGTTCATTTTGGATGTTTCCTTCAAAGAGCACAGGCTGCCTGTGCTACTGTTCGTGAGCTCATGACAACAGTGCTTCATGCCTTTCGCTGTGATAGTAACTTTTTTTGCTCTTAATTTAGCCAGATTTAAAATGTTATTGTTTGGGTTTGGTTTGGTTTGGATTTTCTGGGGTTTTTTGGTTGATTTTTTTTTGGGGGGTGGGGGCTGAGGAAATGCAGAAAGTCTACTGGTGCTGAGGATTTCTGTGCTTTCTATCTCCCTGGACTACGAGTCTTTGTTTACACAGAGGCCCCAGGCTGACATGCTGAAGCACGGCCTCTGCCCTCAGTATACAATCACAACAGTGTCTGTAATCTCCCACGTGTTGCCAGACCACAAAAAGGGACACTGCCTGTTCTGGGGACAAAACAGCTGTCAGAAAAGCGAGAAATTCAAAAGGAGTATCTTGGAAGTTTTACAAAGCAAAATTGGTATGTACAGAGCACTAGACATCAGTTTTTGAGAGGTGCCTGAAAGACACACGCTGAACAAACTAAAGGTTCGTAACACAAATGAGAAGATTTTGAAGTTCATACACTTGAGTTTGGAGAAGGGAGCACTAAACCCAGACACAGAATCATGGAATCATAGAATTGTCAGGGTTGGATCATCTAGTTCCAACCCCCCTGCCCTGGGCCGGGACAACTCCCACTAGATCAGGTTGCTCAGAGCCCCATCCAGCCTGGCCTTAAAAACTGATAGGATGGGGGCTTCCACCACTTCTCTGGGCAATGTTTTCCAGTGTCTCACCACCCTCGTGGTGAAGAACTTCTTCCTAATGTTCAATCTAATCTCCCCTCCTCTAGTCTGGATCCATTCCCCCTTGTCCTATCACTACCTGACACCCTAAAAAGTCCCTCACCAGCTTTCTTGTAGGCCTCCTTCAGATATTGGAAGGCCACAGTAAGGTCTCCTCACAGCCTTCTCTTCTCCAGACTGAATAAGCCCCTCTCTCAGCCTGTCTTCATAGGAGAGGTGCTCCAGCCCTTGGATCATCCTCGTGGCCCTTCTCTGGACACGTTCTGGCACATCCAGATCTTTCTTGTAATAGGGGCTCCAGAACTGGACGCAGTGCTCCAGGTGGGGTCTCACCAGAGTGGAGTAGCGGGGGAGAATCACCTCCCTCGCCCTGCTGGCCACGCTTCTCTTGATGCAGCCCAGGATACGGTTGGCTTTCTGGGCTGCAAGTCCAGAAAGGAGGAGCCACTGTCTAGCTCAGAGAGTGCTGGTTTTCAGGAGATAGGAGGGTGGTTATTTCAGGTTTCAAAAGTCTCCATTTGCTCAATTTCCAGCACTCCTTTTCCAAGCCCCTACTGCAGCCCACTGGCAGAGGTAGGATGCAGTGTTGTTTGGAGGACTCCAGTTCTGCCCCTGTCGGCATGTTCTGACGGGGGGAATACAACTAGAGATCTTACACGTGAGGTCCAAAGAGCTGAGGTTACCAGGCTTTTCCTCCTGCTCTGTTTTACTTGCTGGCTGGTGAGTATAAATACGTCAGATTCATGCAGAGCATTTCTGAGCTGAGGATCTGCTTTGCATTCAGTGTCTCCACGACTGTGCTCCAGATGGGGCAGGATTGTCTCCTGTTCCCATGAAGAAGCCTGCTCTGTGACTGGATACTAGTCTCTTGCTCCCCCCTTGCCACCCTGGTGGCTTCCTGGCCATCACAGCAAAACAGAAGTGAAGCAGGTTTTCTTCAGAATGGTAACAACTGATTCACCCCTTCATTTAAACAAATGGGGTGCTATTTGGCCCAATTCCATGCAGGTAATTATAAGGTCTTCTATAACCAAACTTCTATAAGTAAAATATGACTTGTGTTTTTGCAGTTAAGTGTCAGGCAAGTACCTAAGCCTCTGAATAAACAGTTAAATTGTCTGCATTCTGCCGTTACTTCTCCCTATCTCTCATACAAAGGCACCGCGTTTGTTTCGTATGTCCTGTCCCTCAGCTCGTGTTGCTGTCCACAGTAACTCTTTTCTTTTTTTCCTCCTTCATCGCCGTCTCCCTGAAAATCTCAAATTCAAGCCCATAGGAGACTCAGAGCCAACTTCTGCTCTCAGGGTTAGATCTGGAATTGTTCCCCTGGCTTCAAATTTATACTGATGCAATGAAGATGAGAATTTAGCTTTCTGTACTGTTGTCAACAGGGGGAAAGTAGAGTCTCTATAAGACTGTATCCATGGAAACCATCCTCTTGCAATAGCGGGGAAAGCAGCAAATCAATTTCTTCAGTTTTAAAATGAAACATTTAACAACATTATAGTTCATCTGCCATTTAGAGAGATCATCTGTGCTGATAACTGTGTTGAGAAACCCTTTTCTAGCAAATAAGGTGGCAAGAACATTTCTTCCTCCTGACAGAATTCTGATTTGGGGTAGAGTTAAGTGTTGGTGACAAAGTCCCGTGAAGACAGTACAGTGAGACAGAGCCAAGTCCGGAAGCAACAGTGGTTAATGAAGGAGAAAATTGTTTAATTTAGCATTTAGCCCAAGTATCTGGGCACACGGTGACTACCACTCAAATGTATTAGCAAAGGCAGTGCCCTGTCACCTCTGTCTCCCTGCTCTTCGCTTTTTGTGGTACCGTATGTGACAAACTGTACATTTGTACTTTGTGATGCATTTGTCTGAACAGGAGCGTGTGTGTGTGTGTGCGCGTGCGTGCGTGCGTGTGTGTGCGTGTGCGTGTGTGTGTGTGTGTGCGCCTGAGGACTGCCAGATGGGACTGTAGTATCTGCTTCAGTGCAAGATGATCTGGGCAATTCACGTTACAAAGGTGTACGTTTCAGAGCCAGAGGCATTTCCAATACAGAGAATGTGCTGGCTGTCTCTGCATTTTATTGTTTTTCACATTTCATCATTTGAGACTTACGAGAGGATCTCTTTGCTGTGCCATGGAGGGAACGTGGAATTACATGGATTTCTTATCCCAGGCTTTGAATGTGCTACCATACTCTTTCCCGGCTGTGTGCAGAAGGATTCTGCCTTTATTTTTTTATTTATTAAGGCATCTCTCTGGCCATTTCAATAAATAATACCATAATTTATCAGACCATTGCCTGTATACAGCTGAGGCTCCAGTCTGCTTTTTCTTTATATCAAATCCGAATACTGCAGTTTGCCTTCCCTATGCCTGGCAGATAGAGAGATATCTGTCTGGGAGAAATGCAACCTTTTTTAAGACAAAGGCAAGGAAATTGAACCAGGAGGGAGTGAAGTTGAACCAGGAGGGAATAAGAAGCATTACAGAAATTGTCTATACTGCGAGTAGCTCTTCAGTTGGTGAGGATCAGATACACATTCCTCTGTCACTTTGCAGAATCTGGGCTGTAATTTATCTGCTTCTGCATCTCAGTTCCTCCATAACAGCCATCACATACACCATACTCTTTTATCTACAGCTGCCCTATCTATTATGGCCATCCCTCTTTGATTGACAGTCATCTATTTTCTTCTGACCTGAGGGCAAGCTTATTGCAACGTGCTCCTTTTACTGCTATCACTGACACAGCCAACAGCTTCAACTGCTACATAATGTGGTGGTTCAGCATTTGAATGAAGCGAGCAATACTGTTGGGAGCACACGTGGGTTTCATTGCTCTGCCGCCTCTACCAGTTAACGGAAGACAGTTCAAATCCACATTAAGTGGTAGAAATGGCTTCGGTGGCCTGAAACACTGTTGTTTGCAGAGTGCTTTGTTCTACCTGTGTCCAGTTGCTGTGACATGCAGTGTTGTCTCTCTGTTTGGTCAGTTCCAGAGATTTTCAGTGTCAGGAAAAGACAACCTAACTCACTGCTCTAGGACAGTGTTGCCTTGTTGAGGATGAAGAGTTTCCTGCTGGAAAACATCTGATCAAAAGCCACAAACTCTCTGCAGCTTGGTTTCTGTGGCGCATGAATATACAAATCTAGGAGTCCTCCCCATTTTCAGGGGACAAATTACATTGGCTTCCTAAGTCCTAGACTTTTGATACCAAAGAACAAAAATGATGCCTTTCATTGCACTTCCTACTGGTAATTTCCACCTTCTACATAACCCTTCTGTATTCTCATGTAAGGCTGCCATTTACCACTGGAGTTCTTTTACCATCAGGGTTTAAATTTCTGGTGAGCTCAGATATGAGGCATTTGCAGATTTCTCTCTAAAATGTCAGAGAAGGGAGAAACAAGGTGGGAGCTGGGACTGGCACTTCTTGTACCATCCTTCATCACAGTTGTGCATCTGTGGCCATCAGCGTATCGAAGGCTTGGAGACCAGGCACACCAGTTAGAGCAGAGAGAATGGGCTCACTTGTTCCTGTGGGTACTGGGACATGTGGAGATGGGGTGAGATTTTAATGGCTTTGATACCAGCTTTTCTTCTACCTCATGATAAATGGCAAGATCAACCTTCTCCTTCCCGGCTCCTCCAGGTCAGGCCTGGTAGAAGCAGGGGCTGCATTGGAGGTGCTTATGATGCATTTGTTCTGAAGGACAAAGCAGGAGCTGCCTCTGGATCTGTCACTTCTTTCACAGCTCCAGAGTGTGGCATTTTATAACAGTGAGCCTTGGACCATTCTTCATGTAAAAGCTCTTGGGGTTTGCACAGTCATGCCCAGTGTAGGAGTGTTTCTGGATGATGTCTGTCTCCATGGATTCAGAGGTGACACCCTGCTTGTATGTTGCCTCTCTTACACTACCACCCCCATAATTAAGTAAAAAATCCTGAGTCACTTTCAAAAAAATTAACATTTCCGGCAAGCCTGTAGGCCATCTGCTGATGTGGGCAGGCAAGAAGGTACTGGGTAGGAAAACTCAGTCACGTGGCAGTGTGTATATCTGTCACCACAGCCTTTTCTTTTAACCATGTTAAATGCCATTTAAATTATTGTCTAAATTCTTTTTCCGTAAGAAATTATAACAAACAGCAAGCTTGTGGTGAAATGATTCCTCAGAGTCACTCAATGAATATGCAAATCCCATCTGTATTTTAAACTGCCATTCATTTTACTTTTAGAGAAACCTCTATCAAAAATCAGCAGACCCCTTTTGGAAAGAATTTGAATTGTCTTCTCTGTGGAACTCGGGCGGTGACGCGTGGACTGCGTCCCGTTGCTGCCACCGCAGGTGTGACAGGCGGTGACGCGCAGCAGCTGTGCCATGTGATACAACGCACGAGAAAGTGCCCCGAGTCCAGCAGCGTCTACTTGTGATGTGTCTTGTACAGCATAAAGATAACAGCCTGTTGCCACTTGTGACGGTCATGTCAGCGATGACTCCCCTCTCCGTTCCTACCAGAAAGCGACTCCTCAAAATGAGAAGTCCTTTGCATCCCTTGCCTGCGGAGACAGCGATATTCTTAGCAGTACCCTGTGGATTAATATTCACCGCAAAGTGTAATTATCAGGCCAATGCATACGTTCGTCTGCTGTTCTAACCTTAAAAAGCTTCTAGATGATGTGTTAGTAAAGGGTACTGAAGACTGACAGTCTCTGGCCCTTAACTTTGCGCAAACCCCTGAAAAATATCCCTGCCTGCAACGGGAGACTTTTAGTGGGGAAAGGCACTTTCACAAAGATGTAAATAGCAAAGTGGGTGGCTAAATCTCTCAGGACTGGAAAACGTGAGAGTATTTTTGCCTCATGCAGAGAGGAACAGTGTCCTTCCTAGTTTGTGCTGCTTGGAAGCCTTTAGAGCCGATGAGAAAGCAGTCACACTGCTGTGAGCAACAGGAGCCAGGGAAGTGGTGTGTTCCCTGGGTCGAGCTGTTCCTTAATTCTCTATCCTGGCCCTTGCTGCAGCCTCCTCTCCATCTTCCACCACCTCCAAAGGCTCCTCCTCAGAGTGCCAGGACTGGGCAGAGAGCAGCCAATCTGTCAGATTTGGCAGGGCACATGATCGAGAATTTACAGTAGTCCTCTACTTCTACAACAAATTCCTCCCAGCAACTGGAGGACAGAGGATTTCTCAGCTGGCACGGAGTTAGGGCCATCTGTACAGGTAGTGTCTGCTCTGGCCTGGAGCCTCATGTGGCAAGCAAATCCAAACCAGCACAGTGTCCATGTCCTTGATCAGCTTTTTCTGTTTTACAGCAGAGATGTTTTTTGCCCTATATCAGAGACCAAATTCTGGATCTCCCTATCCTGTGTAAATGTGGCTCAAGGATTTTCAAAAGCTTGAGGTGCAGCACGGACCCTATATTCCCTCCCTGGAGAAGCCTGTCAAGCCTTGCATGCAGAGCAGGCTTTGGCTTCAGCTCTTGCTCTGCCACAGTGCAGTTTGGCCAGAGACCAACTGCGCTTACTGGAGAGAGACTTTGGGCTTGCAAGAAGGAAGAACATCCTTTGGGTACCCTTACAGCAGCAGCAGCAGAGTATTGGGGGCTTTCCCTTGTGCTTGAGGGCGCACCGTACGTATGGACCTGCAGGACAGGGTCTGTCTGCCTGCCTGCCTCGTGACTGAACGTTGCACATCTCTAGCATTCTGGTGTGACCCTCTGCGTAGCAGCTCACACATCAGAACTCCAGTAGAGAGCTCTAATATCCAATTATCACTCCAGAGGGGAAGCAGGGCATAATTTTTATGCTGTCATTATGTAGCGAGAGGATTTAATGAGCTAGTAGTGAGGAACCTGAGCAGCCATATCCACTGTGGTGTTCCAAACATGGCAGATCCTGGAATAGGAAAAATTTTCCCTGCTTCAGCTGATGTGAAAACTGCTGCACCTGGCGGGAAGTTGGGGTTCAGCCTTTGCATAGGACTTGTAAGACTCTGAATGTGATACCTACTACACGTGGCCCCTGGTTTGGGCAAGTTGTGGAATTTAAATTTGGATCAGTCTTAACTACCACGCTGAAGTGAAGGTTAAGAACAATGGAACCGGCAAACTGAGAAACCCCAAGTGTAGCCCAGACTCCACTGCCGTAACAGTCCCTCTGTGAAAAGGGAACAGATGCTACTTACCTCACGTTTCATTTCAGGCTTCCCATAAGCACTCACCTTCCAATGTGGGCGTGTTACTGGTGGTTCCTCCCTGTCACTGCCGTGTCCGAGCTTACTGCCTTTGGGTGAGGGGACAGAGCGGTCCCTCCGGCCGGGCCTCTGCCGGGGGTCTCTGCAGAACTCCAGGGCCCTGGGCTGCACTGCTTGGCCTCTTTGGGCTGCAGTGAGTCGGCCAGAGAGGCGGCGGTGCTCTGGGGAGTTTGGGAAAACGTAGCAGGTATTTCTGAGCGGACGGAGTTAAAGAGAGGTAAAAATGTTGGTCTGCTGAGAGTTGTAGCAGGGGCAGAGTCACTTGGGCTGAGATCAAACGTAATGTCTTTTAAGTAGGAGAGCCCTTGATTATTTAGCTGGGCGTATTCAAAATTTATCTTGCTTCTAGTGAACTCATCTAGGATTTTTGCTCCACTTTTCTGATCTTCGGAGCAAATTTGCTCCCCGTTTTGCTTCAAGTGATATAGACTGCTGGATTGGAAACTTGTCTCATAGTTGTATTGGTTTGTGCTGGCAATACTGGAGTATTCTGGGTTTGGGCCAAGGCAGTTGCTTTCACTTTGCAACAGGAGCTTGTTTTTGTACTGAGACATCTTCCGAATGATATTGTTCATTTCATTCCCGATGCTTTTGTCTTCCAGGCACTTGTTTTCATAGCTGATTTTTAGTGATGCCACTTGTGTGACACAGCGTTCTAAGAGCTGCACTATGTTGGTGCTGCTCTCTGTCGGCGTGGGGCTAACGTAGCTCTGGAAGTGTCTGAGGGTGAGAGGCTTCAGTGGTTTGTCACAGGCAAGAGAGAGAGAGTGATACATCGGTTTAATTCTGTCCTCCCTCTCTCGGGGATCCAGGAGCGAGGTCGCAGCGGTCTTGTAGGAGTAACATGATTCGACTTCGTGATTATCATCCAGCAAAGGCTTTTCAGAGCTCTGGGAGTTGCTCTCTCTGTTCAGCTTTTCTGGCAGTGGGGTTTTATATCCAGATGTCTCACATCCTTCTGAAATTGTCACCTCCTCCTTCTCAGTTGAAGATATCTGCAGACTGTCTCCATTGGCCTGTGACTGTGGTGCATAACTTGATGGTCTGGTGGTTTCCACAGTCCCAGGCACTCTAGATGAATCCTTGTGGTGACTCCCTTCCCTTCCTTGGAAATCCAAAGTAGATGTGTTAGGGCAAGAGTCCAGGCTGTGGTCTCTTTCAGCAGCGTTCACTGAGGAGGCCTGGGTTGCATGTTTGCTGTCATCCAAAGGCTCACGCAGATTCAATGTATTCGATTCTTCCTTGCTTGGTTTCTCCTGCTGAGCTTCTATGCTCACCTTCTGCTCCGGGCTGGGGCTGGCCGGGATTGAGGAATCATCAGACTTTTCTGGCTGTGATTGAGGACTTGGAAGAGAGCCAGGGGAGGAAACGAGTCCCGAGTGTTTTCGCAGCCAGTTTATTATCCCCATGGTCAATGAAAGCTCAGTATCGCAGAGCTTTAGCAAACATTCTTTGCCTTTCCATGTGCTGTGGAAAAAACCCTGGCTGATAATGTCTAGAGCTGGTTGGGAAGCCATGTTCTCCTCCGCTCCAACATGAAAGCTGTAAATGGACAAAGGGATTTCAATGGCTTGTTCTGAAATGCTTTCAGATGTGCACAAGTCATCATCTAGGACCGGATTTATTTTTACTTCATTTGGGTCATAGAAGAGCTCATAAAGGGCATCTCCACTGTAGCTGTCTCTTGGAAATCTACCTGGGACCCCAGGGGTCTGAGCTTCCTTCATTTCATCATCTTGTCCAGGAGAGAATGAATCGTAGTAGCC
This sequence comes from Baryphthengus martii, assembly GCA_013396935.1. Taxonomy (NCBI): domain Eukaryota; kingdom Metazoa; phylum Chordata; class Aves; order Coraciiformes; family Momotidae; genus Baryphthengus; species Baryphthengus martii. The sequence continues at coordinate 1,188,310 of VWZK01009451.1, read as the reverse complement.
TTCATCACTTGTGGATGTGGATTCCTGGTTGTCACTTTTCGGCGTTCCTGTTTCCGTGGAGCTCTCTTTGGAATTGTCACCGTCTTTATCAGGTGACACTTGGGGATCTGTCACAGGTGCAGCAGCCTGGCTTCTAGCCTTTTCCATGTCAGGACTAGGTATCTTCGGTAACTTCTTTTCAAACAGAGCACTCTGATGCAGCCTCACTGATTTGTTGATGTTGTCCCAAAACTTTGCAAATTCGACGGTCTCATTCTGGCCGGGAGAGGCCAACTGCTCCACACCCCCTTGGAAGGAGCCCATGACGGGGTTGTCTTTGTGCTTGCTTCGTCTCAGCAGAACTTCTTTACTGCTCTCCAACTCCAGGTGAGCTGAGCTCTCATCAGCAAAGATTTCCCCACAGCCAGTGAGGGAGTCAAAGCTCTTCAGGGAGGCGACATCTTCACACAGGGTGTTGCAGCAGTCGAAGGAAGAGTCCGACTGCAGCTCGCTGTCCGAGCAGTCCTGTGACAAGCCATCAAATGTTTCTCCGGTTTTGAAAAGATACTTTGCAAGACGCCCAGAGAACTCACTTTTGCAGCCTGGAGAGGACAGATTCTTGTCCTTCTCAACCAGGAACGCGAGGCTCTCCGTTTTGTTTTTTTTTATATGAAATATATCTCTGAGCCCTTTCTTAGATCTCTTGAGGGAAATCCTCTTCCTGGGAATGGTTTTTGCGACAGCTGGTACAAAAGGCATCTGTGGCACAAAGTTCCTGTAATCAATCATCTGACTGCTGCACGCAGACTGACTGGGGCTGACCACACACTCTTTCTTACTGCTGGAGCTGGACATCCCTGAAAAGCTGATGCTATTGACAAGTCGGCCCTTACCCTTGCCAGGAAAAGCCTCCTCACAAGCCCTGCTGCTGGGGCTGCAGTGCTCTGTTTTGTCCGCCTCGGTAACGCACTCGTGGGTTTTACTCTTCCTTACAAGTTTGTAGGAGGACCCAGATGGTTTTTCCAGGCTGTGGTCACCAACTCCATTCCTCGCTGCTCTGGTAGAAAATCTGTAGTTCTTGTGCGTGGCCAAACACGCCAGCTGGACTTCAGCTATGCTTTGGTTTCCCTCCAGAGCCGCCTTTTTGTCTTTCCCCGCATCCTCTTTGTGCATAGGAACGGCGTACGCTGGTGGCACTTTCTCGTGTTGCACAGTGGATTTTATGAAGGTCTTTCCTCTCTTGAGTTCCATACTGCTTCCTCACACTTGTTTCTGTAACGAAAACAGCAGAACAAAAATATCATGAGGTTGATGGCTGAAAACAACCGGAGAAAAATGCGATGGATATTAAGCATTATAGAACTGCTTGTGTCGCCAGAAATTTCCATCCCTGAATCAAGGTATTGCGCAAGAAACAGAGCCAGTGCGACCGAAGATATGTTGGCAATGGCTGGAAGATCCAGCAAGGGGAAGACAGTGCACCTTGTGGGTTGGTGACTGAGGCTCAGAGAACATTTTGTCTGCTAGAAATGAGGGGGTTTGGGTTTAGGATTATGAGTGTGAGTTGGCTTTTAACAAGACAGAGGTCCTGGTCTGACAGTAGAAGAGGAATCAATGAAAAGCAAGGCCTGAGGAACTTTAACGGGCAAGGAGGCAGCAGGCAAGGTGTGCATCAAGGAGGCAGCAGTTCATAAATCTCTACCTTTGAGGAGGACAAAGAGCTTTGCATGGGAAAACTTCGGGGAAAATGGAGCAAATATTTGACACATGATGCTCACTTTGTATTAAAATAATCCTTACCCGTGAGTAGAAACCCTGTAAACTTGGTACTGCCCTGGGGAGCACGCTCAAACTGAACTCCTGGTTTTGCTTCCTCCTGAGTATAATGTATCATTTTCTGCGCTGCTGCTTTTATTGTAAAAAGTCAAAAGTGCCACATTGCAAATCAGGGTTAATGGTGACGGAAGCGTCGTTTGCGGTTTACAAAGAGCAGAGCAGCACACCGAGGCACTGCTACGTTGAGTCTGCACTGTGCATCGATTAGCTACTTCTAAAAATACTCTGTTAGCTGTATCAATGCCAATTTTGGTCTCTGCCGATGCGGTTTAATATTGAATCTGTTCTATGTTTTCATACATCTAATTAGTCATGAGTTATTTCAGCCATGACACTTTCAGTTTTCCGGCAGTTATTTCATGGACACTCTGATCCTTTCCTGCCTTATATCAATTTGAATATTGAATAAGTCAGTGGACTTACATAAAGGTAGGTCAGGGAAGAAGCAAGCGCTTCCTAAAAGCTTTTAGAGAAATGAGATTTTTACTGGATGGGGAGCAGGACAAAACCTTCAAGTCCTGTTCTTGAAAGAATGTGCATGGCTTTTTCCTTCATGAGACCTCACTTAATGATTTATCTTGGTTTGAATAGTTTGGAGTTAACTAAAACTCCTTAGAGCCATCGAACTCTGCAACACACACAACGAACACGGTCCTGTCACAGCTGTCTGTAGCCTTCACAGGCTTTCCAGTTGCCGGGGCTTGCTGGGAACAGCAGCACTGACCAACACCTCACAAGGTACGAGTCTGTGTATCTGGGAGTTGTGTCACCTGCAGCACTTGTCCAGCAGGCAGCTCCGTGACAACCTGTTTCTCAGAGCCACTGTAAATAAGCAGGTGATTAGCAATATTTACAACTAAATGTAGGTCAGTGGCAAAAGGTAGAAAACATAAGGGTAAATTGGGAATATTCGACATCAAGGGTATGGAAAACATGGTGGGTATGAACGAGAGGTTGGCACGTTTATTTATGTTTGATACTGCATGTGAGTATTGCAGAGCATTCCTCATGAAAAACAGTAAACATTTTACTATTCTGTCAGGTATCTGGAGTTCATAGATGCTGCAGGAAAATTGTTTGGCATAGTTAGAAATAGGTCACTGGGACATCATTACACTCCTCTTCTGAATAGCAAAGTGTGATTGAGAAGAAACTCGGTGTGCAGAACTCCAGCCGAGTTGTGAGAATGATGGGAAACAGCTGACGCAAGGCCTATTGTTAGTATCCCAAAAATAAACCCTCTGACTTCTCAGTCCTTTGCAATGGTCGAAGCAGGTACTGTGTCCCTGAGGGAAGCGTCCTGCTGCTGCAAAGCTCCCTAGAGATCTGTGACATGGCAACCACTGGCCTTCTAACGGTGTTATGTAGGACTCTTTCAAGTCCTACAGCTGTTTCTGCCCATTCTGAATATTAAGCAAGGGTCTTTTTGTAGGAAATTGTGTATTTGGGGAAGTTTTCTGTAGATGTATTAAGAAGGCCTTTAGAGGTCGTTTATTGTCAAGTATGAAACTTATGAAAGCTAAGAATTCAGGACATCAGTAGATAATCTTTTGAATAAAGAAATCTTTGATCTGAGCTGTATCTCCTTGATAAGGAGCACAGTGGGCTACCAGTTTGATAACTGGGTCTAGAAACTTCAAGGCTTGTTCTGGCTTTTTTCTTTTTTTTTTTATAGAGTAAATCAACAGTTTAAACATGAAAGCCCAAATGGCCTAAATAACATCTGTACTGAGAATATATGTAGTATAATAACATAAGATACACAGATGGTAGCCTGTGCTACCTTTTCAGTTTCCTCTGATGAGGCAAAAAACAAGTTAGTTGTTGTTTGGTTTAGGGGGGGTTGGTTTTGTTTTTTAAAAAGATCTACTATACATGTAATCACCAACTTTGTATTCTAATTGTTTAAAGTCCCCATTTAATCCCATATATTCTTTTTTTTTTCTCATTTTCCCCCAGGATTCACGCCAGACTAATTAGTATCTAGTTCACTGTGTCATCCTGCTTATTCTAACACTGGCATAGCTTTGGGAATCTTCCCCATTAAAAATGTTAGTAAAAATGCACCCCAAGAAAGGGATGATCTCCTTGGCCAATTCTTTTGAGGGCTCTTAAGGGCCAACTACCACAGTCTGAAGATTTTTAACAGTATTTGTCACAGATGCTGTTACGTAGCTTCCCATACTATGAGTTCCTCTTCGTCCTCACATGATATAAATTATTAATGAGCTTCTTTCCAAATATAGAACAGAAATATTTATGCACTGCCACTCTCTTTCTACATCTATTAACATTTTTAGCACTTTTGGTTGTAATGAACTATACCATGATATCTATTTCTTTTCTCTCTGCAGGGACATAAGTTAACATCTCTAACCCCAGAAGCTGTACCAGTGAAGTTAGAAACAGATTAAAGTGTCATAAGAGAAAGTTACCCTCCAGGGGTTAGGAAAAGCTAAACAAAATTCTATGAAAAATCATTCTAGACATTTAAAAAATGGTACACCTTCTCTGGGATTTCTTGACCCATCCACTCAGCTACTCTATTGCCTCTGCTCCTTTTTAATTATTCTCCTGTGGGACTTAACTTGCAGTGTTATCTCTTCTTTCACAGGGATAAAGGGGCTGATATGAGGGACTAGTTTCCACCTCTGCAAAGAAAATATAATTTGCAATTAAAAATCATTGTAAAGAACAGAAACCTGTGGAAACTAGCAGTCAGTCTACTAAGGCTGGGTTGTTCCATTTTCAACAGGCTCTGGATGTTTTGTTTGTTAATGTTACTTGAACTCTTTTTTTAATATCTATGAAATTACTTGTGGAACACATTTAAATAGAGGACATGCTTGAATCTTATACTGGGCTACAGTTTAATTGTCATTTACAATAATCTTAGGTGCAGGAGCATTGAGACTTACCATCTCCAGTAAACGGTATTTTTTTGTGTCTTGATCATGCCAGCTGCTTATTTTTAGGATTTCATAAGTTTCTAAGCAGGCACTTAGATATGAATATCGGGCTTATACTATGATGGAAATAATTTTTTTTGTTTAAACATGGATAATATTGCTCATAAAATGCAGAGATCCTTCATGCTCAAACTGTGTAGGCTGTCTGACATTCTTTTCATATAAACAGAAGATTTTACTGTGTCTGCGGTTCATCTGAAAGTTAACTCAAGTTTTAGAATGCAAAGGTGAACGCATTTCTGTGGGCTGAGGAAACTCAGGACAGTCAAAGCAATGGGTTTGCTCTCTAGGTTATGAGAACCTGACCAAGCCTGAGTTAGGTAACTGTTCTGGTTCATAAGAGCCATATTCAGATGGCCTAAATTCTACCTAAGTCCAGGTCAACAGGCAAGGAGGCCAAAGAGGGATGCGGTAGAGCTGGACTGGATATTCTTAAGGAAGCAGGAGGAAGATGGATGGAGGCAGGATTCAAACTGTCCAACTATTGCCGTTGTCATGTGGGTCAGAGAAGAGAGGGGTCACACTTGCCTCTGCCTGTGGCCCCCAAAGCTTTCTGCCAGGCTGAGCTGGCTACGATTTTTCCTCTCTGAAGGAATGGGGGAAGATTTGCTTTGGTTTTTGGGCTGGTGTCAAAGTTGGTATCTTGTATCTTCTTCTCTTATCTCACAGTGGAAAGTTTGCTTAGGTTATCTTCAAAGAAAAGGTAAAATAGATTGTGCTTTAATGTTTCAGTAGCCGAAAAGTAGTTCTCTTGGATGTAACTCTCAGAAGATCATCCTACTGGGAAATTAGAATGTATCTGCATTGGTGAGGTTGCATGCATAGAAATAATAGTATTGCAAAGAGGAAATGTAGATGTAACTCTCTGTTTTCAGCAAATTTGGCACTAAAATTACTTTTGCTTAAGTAGGAAAAATTATAATTAAGGTCATTTATTCCAAAGTCTTATCAGCTGCCTGGCTTGGACACTTTTACTTGCTTGTTTGATGTGTAATTTATATATAATGGTCTCATTTGGAGACAGAAATTAGCAAAATTCAGAATACAGTTGTTTTGTATGGGAGATAGGAGTGCTCTTTCTGCTTCTTCACATTTAGATCATTCTTAAAATCGGCAGCTTGTAGAGCTGGTACCTGGCTCTTTCTTGCTAAGCAGAGTTCTGCATTGCCACTTGGAGACTTAGTTTGACCTCCCTGCAAGCGTTTTCCTTTCATTAAATGAAAGAGTTGATAAACATTGCATAATCTTTTTTTTTTAAGGCAAAAAACCACAAACAGAACAAAACCAAACTCTCTTCAGACTGCTTTTATGTTTTAGGATACAAGTTTGGAGTGAGTCCAAAATCCCTTTTCCACAAGTGGCTTCATATCAATCAGACTTAAGATCCTGAGTATCAGAATTACCTTTGAAAACATCACCCCTGCTTTTCAAACAAGAATGGCAGTATAATTAAATTTCCTGAAAACATATATCTGGTTTGGGCATTTGGACATGTATTATGCTTAAGATGGATGCACTTTAAGATGAAATGTTTTTTACAATATTTATTGAGAAACTGTATCTCCTTTTCTATGCCTAATTAACCTCAGGAGGATTTTTGCTGGGCACCAGTTGGAAGTTCTAAAGTGCACACAAAAAAAAAAGCCAAGCATGAGGTGACGAGAGTCATGGCTACTTTTGCTGTCAGTGGACAATCCTGATTTGTAATGCTTAGGATCTAATCAGTTAACAATGCAAAAAGAACAGCCGGTGCTCCCAGGAAAGTATAGATGGGTATTTTTGGAATAAGTCTGTTTACTTATGGTCAAAAGCCTTAACTGTCTCTCTCAGAAGAGAATAATGGAAATACTAATAATCAGCAGCATATATTCTATTCTGTTAATTTAAATTTTAATTGCAAAGCAATAAACTGCTTCCTTGCTAGAGGGTAGCGATGCCCTGTCTGCAGTTATGGTAACACTGCTTCTAGTGAGCAAATAAACAGAACAGTTCTGCTGCTGAAAACCAAAGAGGATTTTAAAGCAGGGCTCATCTTCTCACTTAAACTGATCACCCTGCTAGTATCTCATCTCCATTAGAAAACAGAGAAGAGTAGGGTAGAAAGGGTGGAGGATGTAATCAGGGACAGTCACGATTCAGGAAACAGAAGAATGTTTATTTTTAAAGACGCCTGTGTGACACACAAACCTGCATTGAGATCATTCCTCTCCTTAGGAGTACTCCCCTCATCATCGGTCCTGGCTGTATCTTATCATTCCCCTGAATCATTTCTCTCTCTTGGGTAAACCAGGATATCTAATTATTTGCATACACATTTAGGTCAGGCAATGGCTTTCTCCCAAAGAACCAGCAAAAAGCACATTGATGTGTTTTTCTTCAACCTTCATTCCACTGAGCACACAAAGTAAAATCTTCCACTCCCCAGCAGAATACTGGAAGGATGTGTAGTTAAATGCTTAATCTTATTAGCAGGGTGCTATAGAGAACCCTGAACCTTCCTTTAAAGCCCTGCCAACTGTTTCGTAGAGCTCAGGATTTTTCATAGTAAAATTAACCACGTTTCTACACCCAGCATAATATCCTGCTGTGTGCCACAGGAGGGATCCCTCGGGGCACGGCAGCACCTCTCACTTCCCTCAGCCCTGTGCGGGGCACCCCCTGCTTCCCCCAGCCCCACTGGAGGCGTGCAGCGGGAGGCTGAGACCATGACAAAAGGAGGCTCCTTCTCTGACAAAACCTCGGCACGCTTCGCTCAGTTTTCTTCTGTACCTGAGGCGGAAAGAAACACAACTGCTTGAAATGTTCCGGTTAATGCCATGTAAAAGGGCAGCATAAACTCCTGCACAGGGAGCTATCAAATCATCACTCTATTGCTAGGAGAAGGCAGCTGAGCAGAAATTTCCTCTTTGTACCTGAGAAGGAAATAGGGCATTTTTGACTTGCCCTGACCAGCAGCCTGTTGGTACTAGACAGCAAAGTGTTAATGCTGTCTGCTTTAGCTGTTTTCAGTAATTTATTGCTTTCCAAGGAGATAGGATGCACATTCATATAAATACAGGCATGCACTTGGCAGATGTATGGAAAAATAAGTAAAAAACAACGCTTCACAAACCAGCAGTCCTCCCAAAATAATAGTCCCTTGGAGTGGCTGTGTCAGAGCAAAGGCAATGCTGCTGCACCAGAGCAAACAATAAGGCAGATGGCAAAAATCCTACTCACCATGTTTTAGCACTGAGCAGAAATCCTCTGTCTCCAAGCCTTGCTCCTGAGGCTGGTCTTTATCCAGAGGCTCCTGTGATGCTTTTCGGATTCTGAGGGGCTGGACCACTGCTGCTCTCCAGTGTTACTCTCCACCCCCTGTCTTTTCCTCCTCCTTCCTTCATCCCCACCCCCTCATTCCTCCTGCTTGTAGCTTTTTTGTACCTGCTGTGGATTCTAGGCTTCCACATGTAGCTCGATTTAGGAAAGATGCTTATTTCAGCCATCTGCTTGATGCCATGGAAATGTCTCCATTGCTAAAGAATAAAAGCCCAGAAGGTAAGCTCGAGAGTCCTGCGCCAGCAGTTTGGTTCCTCTCTATGTGGCTGCTTATTAACTAGGGAGGAACACATCCAAAGGAATTTCATTTCTCACAGGTTTTTTTGTTGTTGTTGTTTCTGACAGGAAAAAGTGGTCCTAACGTTCTCAGGCTAGTGAGATGCTTTGCTGTGCAATATATGCAGATTATTGGAGTGTACCACCCTATGCAGGGCTTGTGTTAATGCTGAAGTTAGAGGGGATTTCATGAGGAAGCAAAGTGGCGTAAGGCTAGGGAGGGAATATTTCTGCTGCCCAAAGCTCGAGTGCCCGGTGTTAGCCTCATACTGCCTTCAACAAACAGGATTTAATTGAATTCTCCTTGCAGTCAGTCCTGCTTCTGTGTGCAGGGAAGTCAACATCTGATGTTACAATATTCTTTGGTATGTAGACCTTAAAGGTCTTTTCCAACCTGAACAATGCTACAATTCTATGAGTTTATTACCATCACAAACACCATTTCACAAAAGTGTGGGGCGTCCTGGCCCCAGCCCTTTCCCTATGACAGGTTTCCAACCTGATTGTATCTTGATTGTCCCTCCCCATTAACTCCCCTCTGAGTTCTTTACATCAGCCTCTCAAAGCCACTGTCTTCTCCTTCCTGCTTGTTGAAACACCTCTGCTGGGGGCACGATAGGAGCCCCTTAAAAGCAAAAGCACATGCCATGAAGCAGTGGCTTAAGACACTTCAGTAGCTCTCCTGTGAGCTGCAGTTTAGAGCTGCACTCCAGGATAGGGTAGTAGTTTGTGTACAGACTGGTCTGTCTGTGGGCAGTTTACTCTTCTGATATAGGGGATGACATCACAGTTGCTCTCAGGTAGTGAGCAGGCAGCTCTCAGACGACTGAGACAGAGCAAATTCAGACACATCCAGTCTATGCAGGTATTTAGAAAATCCTCTGGCTCTGTATGATCTGAAGATGAGCTTTCCCTCACAACTGGAGCGGGTGCATTGGTCAGAGAGCTGATGTCTTTCTGGCCTCACATGACAGCAGAAAGGGAACAAAAGCCTTAACCTGCTTCCTCTTCTTCCTTTTCACACTGTGCTTTAGCTGAACCTTGGAGATGAAGGAGAGAAGGAGCTTAAACTTTTGTGCTTTCTAAGCTTCTAAAGCTGAAAAATCAGCCAGTTAACCTTAAAGGAGGTGGAACAGAGTGCTCCTGCTCTGACTGCCATCCAGTAAGCCACTCAGGTGTACCCAGTGGTAGAGACTGGAAAATTACATCTGGGAAAACACCCTGGGTTCCGTCCAACCTGCCACAAGTAGAAAGCCCTTGTGTGACTTCCCTGAGAGACCAAGTTGTGAGTGAATCCTGGTAGCTCTGGCACATAAATTAAGACCAATCATGACAGAAAACACATTAATTAGAAATAAAATTGATAGGGTTTATTCCGCATTAAATATTTGTATTCATATAGGAGGAAGCCTTTCTTCATGATGGGTATGTGAAGCCACCAAGGTTTCAGGTAGTACATCCTTGCTCTGCAGTGGTGTTGCTTTTGAGAGCCTCCACTTAGTGCACTTCGTTTTGGAAAGAGGAAACCTTTAAAACTTTGAAGTCCTCCTTTGTTCAAAGTAACACCAAGGCTTGTTAGAAATGCTGATAGATGTGAGAGCCAAACAGAGGTCACTTCTGGTGCTGATTGGAGGCTGATGGCCGATGTTGGTATTGTCTGAGCAAACCTGGCAAAACTAGGGGTTTAGATGTTATTTTTTTCTTTTATAATTATTCATGCACAGGATTTCTGAGGTGGGTTTCTGAACTCTGAAGTGCAGGCATTAAAGTTAAAGGTACATCAGAAAAGGTGTTCCTGAATATGCCACGTGGAGATGGAAATAGACAGCAGAAAGCAGTTAAAATTGGATTTAATGCCTACTTCATGTTCAGCTCAAGCTCAGTAAGACCAGCCCTCCTCAAAGACTTAGAGAGGAGAATCTGGCCAGGGAGGAGCTCTTAGCTCCAGTAGTGTTTCAGTAGTTCCCACACCTGCTTTCTGTAGGAAAGGCCTTTGCTGCTCCTCAGGAACTGGGAAAGCTCTCATATGGATGTCCCTGTTTCTAACAAATGGCACCTGTTGTTTCTTTGCTGGAGGAGTTAGAAGAGATCACTCTAGACCTGAGATACCCAAATCTGTTCATGGTGACTCAGGTAAAGCAGCAGCTGCTGTGATGAGAGAACTCCAGATTTTCAGATGTTTACTTTAGGATGTCCATATGGACAAACATTTCCACCTTTAGGGACTTTTATTTCCCTTCATTACAGGAAGTGGCTGAAATCCACTGGCCATCCCTAGCCGTAGCTTTCCATGGCCACAGCCTGCATTGGCCTAAATCCCAGCTCATTGCATGCCCTGGTAAAAGCACAGTATGTTGAAAAGCAGCTGAACCACCGTAGCCTTTATTTACTGCAATAGAGCTGTTTGTTTTCTTTCTAAACAGTTCTCAACTTGTAGTTCCCTGAACTATCCTTTTCTGCTGTCGCTTCATTTTGGGCTATTTCACTGTGGCTGTTGATCAGGTTCAAAAGGTTAGTTCTTGGAAAATCTAATCATCCTCTCTGATTAATTCTGATTAATTCAGTCTGTCCAGAATTGTTTTGGGCACCAGTGGGCATAAAAGGGAAGGGCAATCAGAAAAGAGTAAATGAGGGGCACGTGGAACAGCTGCCATCTGTTTCGCAGAAGCACACAGCCCTTGGCGTGGGGAGGAAAGAGAGCCCTTGAGAGAAGAGGGACTAAGGAATGAACAATTCCTGGTGTGGCAAGAGCAGGGCAGCAGGGACTCTTGGTACTCAATGAGGAGAATTGGGGAAAGGAGGAGGAAAATCCACACAAGGGCAGGATGGAAACACAGGGAGGGCATTTTCAGCTGAAGCAGGCCCCAGGCTGGCAGAACTGGGAAGCCGACATCTCCCCAGTGTGGGGAGCCTGTGTTTGCATTGAGGGATTGAAGCTATTAGCACCAGCAACTCACAAAAAGTACACTATGATATTTTTTAATTTTCTTTCATGGAAGAATGTAGGAGGTTTTTTAACCCTGAAACTCAGACCAAAGTCATTGACTGAGACAGCTCTATTTGTTTCCACGGAATTACCTACAGAATGAATTTGACCCAGGCTATTTCCTGCTGGTGAACAAATGAAGAGTCTTACATCCCCGGTCCAGTTGAGCTTTCTGCTAACATCAGCTTAAACTTAATTATTCATGGAGTCTTATCAGTATCTCTTGGTTTTGCGTGTTGTAGAGAATTGGTAATGGGATATGGAGCTTTTTCTCTCCAGATTGCTAGCAGAAGACTGCCCTAGGTTGAAGACAACAGTCATTTGCTGCTTGTCTGACTGCTTCCCAGGGCTTATATTAAATTAATTGCTATCCTCTTCTCACTTACGTGGTGAGCTAGAGTCTGCTACAAAAGTTAGGATTGTGAATTTCTGTTAATAACCTCAGTACTTAGCAAAGGAAATAGAAGGATTGTTATCCGTGGATTCCTGTAAGTGCATTATTCCATCTCAACAACATCTGCCTGCCTTCCCTCGGGGGCACTCCTGTTGCCATATTTGCCGCCAAGGGGATGAGGCAGAGCAGGTAGGGTTGCAAGAGCCCCTTTCAGGACTGGTGTTAAAGAGCCTGGCTGTCCTGCCTGCTGCCAGCCCTTGGAGGGCCGCTGAGGATGCCCTTGAGGGCAGGAAGGAGTGCCGAGTGCCTGAGTGCCTCCAGAGTGGGACTGGCCACCTTCTCAGTCTCGCTGTTCTGCGGACTATGGGTGTGAATGGCTTGTTGCCTTGAAGGGGAATGAAAAGGAATTTTGAGAAAAAAGGAAAATGGTGAGGACGTTTCTCCAGCTGCTCATATTAAATATTGGTTGCCCTTTAACTCTCTGCTTTAAACGAAAAGCTCACAGGGAATAAATGTCAACCTATAAAATCAACTTGAGGAAAATGAGCTGCATTAAATGCTGTGAAGACTATTCTAGAATTGTTTCAGCAAATCATGAACTCCAAGGCTTTAGAGAACAGAGGGAACATCTGGGCGGGATGTGGCACATCAGGGGCCTGGCTACAGAAATGTTTAAATACAAGGCACATTTTCACAAGTTCCATTCCAGATACATGCGTCATAGGCATCTCTCCAGATGAGGCAAGAACACCTCCAGTTTATTGAACCGCTGCAGCCATTGACAGATGTTCTCTGTCTCAAACGCAGAGTAAACATTAAGCATAAAGCCTGGGGGATGACAAAATGGGCTGTTCCACAGACAGCCCAGTGCAACCTAGAAGCAGAATTTCCTCAGCTGTTGTGATGACTGAAGGGGAAGGTGATAGGAAATTTTTTATGACTGTTTTGTATGACTTGGTTTCCCTGTTGAACTTTTTATTGCTCTGTACTTGAATACATATAATTAAGTGCTCTGAAGGCTTTGCTAAAGGCTCAGTTAGGAAACCAAAACCAAAGAGGTATAGGTATAAGTAACCAATAGATACACAGCTTCAAATAACAGACAGACCATCAGTCAGGGAGAAACTATTGCAGTGGCTCTAGTGGGATAGTCTTTCAAAGGCTAAAGCTGGGATCAAAAGGGGGCTAAACCCCAAAAGATCTAGATAAGAGAAAAGTGAGTAATTTGATAAATTTAATGAGGGTGAGCACAATAGCAGAGCGGGCTCAGATCTGTGCGCACAGAGAGGGGATACTAAGCTGTGGGCAGGACAGGGCTGCTGCTCCTACTTCTGCCTTTCACTGTACATTTTTATTTCCAGTCTCAGTGAAAAAATAAATTGTGTGCTGTGCAGAAATGCTTGCTTGCTCAGAAGAAATACTTGTCATAGAATCTTGCAAAGGATTCCTCATGAGTGGTACGGGGGCCATGAACCAAATCACAAATCCCATTCTGAGGAAAGCAAGCTCTTGGCTGAGTGTGTAGTTGGTGGGACCTCAAGGAAAAAAAGCCCTGCAGCCAGTTTGCTAACTGTGACAAGTAGCTCCTTGTGCAAGTACGTAAAATCCCTCATCTACCGGCCAGTATTTAAAGATGGATGATATTTGGAAGATGGATGATAAATGAAGCCTTTGAAATCTCCAGCAATGCAGTTGGCACCAATGCCCTTTGAAATGCTTATGGTTGATTTACTCAGTGGAACATACATTTTGGAAACAAATTTCCATGTTGGATTTACATTATTAGTGGCAATGTCACAGCCAGATTTCATTTTAAAGTGGCAAAGAGAATAAAATACACAGTTTTAAATGCAGTTTGCTATCAGACCTAGAGATAATGTTTGGTGGTGCTTGTTTCTCTTATTCCCCTGCCTCCTGTATGCTCAGTGGTAGTAGCTGACTCCAGAAGCTTACTGCCTGCTGCCTTAAATGCCATCGCAGCTGGAAGGTGAAACCTCTGACCATGTTACTTGAAGCCATTAAATGATGTTTGTGTAGGAGTATGGGTGTTACAAGCAAGGCTCTCATGGTAGTGAAATGTGACCATTCATATCTTTTTGCAGTTACAGTGGATAAAGCAGTAAAACACAAAGGACTCAGCTTTTGACAAAGTGCTCCATTAATGTAGCATAAGTATCGACAATGCCAAGGTCATCATTTGGTTTGTAGCTACACTAATTACCAGCTGGTTTTAAAACAGGGTATTTTATGGGTCTTCTAGCTGGAAGGCTAGAGAGGAGTGATTTGTCGAGCACTATTCTTTGGTCTTTATCCTTTCATGGCTTGGGCTGTTACCGTAGCTCTGCAACAAAATACTCTCTCCCAGCTCTTTGATTTTTCACAGGAGGGTTATTAAACTTTCTAAGCCAGCTGATACGCCTAGGCAGCCCTCAAGCATCCTAAACTGTTACATACTATTCTTACAAACATGCAGTAGTCATTTTCCAACCAGCGGCCGGGTTCTGGTGCGAGCCAGAGTGGTGAGGTGGCAGGGAGGTGGGAGCAGTGTGTCCGAGGACGGAAAGCTGGGAGCCAAACTCAGCTGGGCCCATGAGAGTGCTGCTGTGTTACGGGGCCGAGGGGGGATGCTGCTCATTGTGGCTGTGTGCTGAGGGGAGGGGTAAGCCTGTGAAAGAGGCTTTACCTTCATTTGGCAAGAGATTCTGAAATTACTCTTGAGCTTTAATACAGAGATGGCCATTTCTCACCCTGCAAACACAACACTACTACAACCTGCACTCCAGGAAACAATTGGTGGTTTTTTAATACCTCTGTTTCTAGGTGCCTGGTTTGAAACACCTTACAGGGATTCTAACCCTTCCTGAAAATCAGACACCTTAAGGTTCTTCAAATCCCTTTATATGCTGGGATTTTACTTTGAAAAAAAAAAAAAGGCAGCAGGATACTGATGAGTTCGCAGAGCTTGAGAGGAAGGTATATAAAAGAGTATGAAGTGAACAGTGCTGCTGACTGCATGGTCATAGCTACATAGTCAGTCACAGGGAGCCTGACAGTGTTTCAAAGAGCCTGCTCCGTTCCGAGCTAACAGGGTAGTATCCCAAAATGGCCAGAAACCAGCCACAAGATGAGTTAACTTCTTCCTGGGCTCATTAAATGAGCTGCCCGGTCAAGAACGAAGTCTGGATTCACACGTAGGCACACGTGTTGTCACAGAAATGGTATGAGGATGACACAAGGATGGAGACCTTAATTTCCTCATTTGTTCCTTTAGCCTGAAGTTTTCTGTACAAGAAATGCTGCTGCATCTCCTCACGCCGTGTAGGGCAGGGGTCTGTGGTGGACACCCTGCCAATCAGTCACAGGAGTGCCAGTACTGCTGGTTGGAGCTGGAGGAGGTAGGTTTTATCTGCCTTTGGCTCTTCCCTATTACAGATGTTTTCCCGACTGCCAGCATGGATCAAACCCAGGCTAGTCTGCTCCAGACCAGGAAGCATTACCCCAGTATTTAGCAATTACCTAAAATAACAAGGTGCTGCAGTACCCAGGTAGTGGAAGAGCCCAGGTAATATGCAGAGCGCCGTGAGTCAGGGAGGAGGCGAGCTCTGAACTCCTGTGCTCCTCTTCCGAGTGGCACACTGCTCCCGAGACACCTCGAGCACTGTGGTTGTCTGAGAATAATATTATTTCCCCTGTCCCATAAAGACCTTGCGTTTGAAATATTTCTAGACAGAAAAAATGTTCAGGAAAATGTGAGGATTTATTGTTCCCATTAATTCTTTGGGCTTTTTCCTTTTGTTGGTTGAATTAGGCATAATTTGTATTGATATATTAAATATTATAAGAGAGGTGCTAGTTGCCTAGAGAACAGTCTAAACTTCACTCTCAGGCACTGCATATTCTGTGTTAATATATTTAATATAACTACGGTTTAATTTGCTTCATAATAAAGAATAAATAAATATCCAAAGTCAGCTTTCATGGAATGAAGTAATTGGTTGCACACTCTTAAAGCATCTTTGACAGGAAAATTTATAACAGTATTGTAATTTTTTAGCTTAATTTCCAGATCAGCAAGATTTATGAAATCTTGCTGTTTGCACCTGCCTACTTGTACCTGCCTTTGAAAAACTTCTACACCTATTAGCCAGGTTTATCCTAACTTGAAATAGTGAGAGAGCTCTCAGAAAATATTGCTTTTTTTAAAATGTTTCATGAACCTGGGTGGCAAGTTAGCAGAGACGGGCCATATAAGTAGCTCCACTGGGGAAAAAAAGGCTGGAAAATAAATTCAGCTTTTATTAGAAATCAAAAAAAGCAGCATTGCAGGCACATAAAGATCTCAAATCATAGAATCATGGAATGATTTGGGTTGAAAGGGATATTAAAGATCATGTAGTTCCAACCCTCCTGCCATGGGCAGGGACACCTCCCGCTAGACCAGATTGCTCAAAGCACCGTCCAACATGACCTTGAACACTTCCAGGGAGGGGGCATCCACAGCTTCTCTGGACAGCCTGGTCTAGTGCCTCACCATCTTCATAGTGAAGATCTTCTTCCTAATTTCCAGTCTACATTTACCCTCTTCCAGTTTGAAGCCATTACTCCATGTCCTATCACTATGAGACCCTGTAATAAAAAGTCCCACTCCAGCTTTCTTGTAGGCCCCTTTCAGATACTGAAGGCCACAATAAGATCTCCATGGAGCCTTCTCCAGGCTGAACAACTCCAACTCTCTCAGCTTGTCCTCGTAGGAGAAGTGCTCCAGACCTCCTCTGGACCCTCTCCAGCAGGTCCATGTCCCTCTTGTGTTGGTGGCTCCAGAGTTGGACAGATACCAAAAGATACCAAAACCAGTTAATCAACGACAGATGACAAGGTCCCAAGAAAGTAGGCTTTGTTACACTGCTTCAACAATTTACTTTATATGTAAATCAGTGGGAGCAAAAACCCCTCTCTTAAGCAGCATTTGCTTATAAGCTTTAATGCAGTAGTAAATAAAATATGATAAAATAGTAAAAAACTAAATAAGAGAGATTTTTCCATGCTTTTGGAAACCCTAGTTGTTTTCCAGATTTGCAGTGGGATTTATTAGTAACCCTACAAGTGCTGTAAAACGGACTTCTCACCCTTCTCACTGCAGAGCTGGGTAGCTGCGTGAATTAATCGTAACGTCTCTGAAGTGACTGCAGTATTTTCTGGGTTATCACAGCCATTTGGCCAGAGAATATCGCTCAGAACACTCGCTATTTCTGTGAAAAAATACTGGGTATCAGGCAGCAGAGCTATCTGATTAATTCAGTCCGATCCCAGAGATTGGGTGCTCCATACATACTAATGCCTCGCTGCACCATTACACCGTGCTGCCGGATAGTGTCCCCGAGCCTTTTTTTAACTTGTGATAATGAGAACAAAACCTCAAACTGGGCGGTTGGGGTTGGTTTTTTTTTGTTGTTGTTTCTTTTTTTTTTTTTTTTTTTTTTTTGAGGAAAGCTACCTGAAGTCATTAGTCAAAGGAAATTAATTTTAGGAAATCCACTTTGTTGGAAAGGATCCTGCAGTGAGACAGGCTTGATTTCTTGTTCCAAAGGCTCTTCTGAGGATGCTGTAGTGTCTCAGCAGGGAAGCTTTCCAGCTGAAAAGAAGAGCTCGTAAAATGCATTTCTGAGGTGTTAACAGGCAAAGATGTCTTTGTTCAGACTGTTGTGAAATACTCCCTGTATTTGGGCTGTTGTTGCAAACAAAGAGACTTTCCACTAGATGTCACTCCGCATCAAACATTAAATATGTTTCCATGTTTACATTTTTTTGGCTTTGAATTTCACTTTAAGCTTTGTCAGCAAACCTTCTATCCTCCAATTCATGTAAGGCAAACTCAAGTCTTCCCCAATCCTGAAACTGGGCAGCCCTGTTCCTGCAACCAAATACCTACATTAAAACACCTTGACTTTTTTTACTGCCAACCTGTACTCAGAATATATGTGCTTAAAATCCTCCCTTCTTCTATATGGGAGCTATATAAGTGGCTGTTAAATGTTCTTTTTATCAGCATGTAACAAATTGAGATCTGGGATTTCAGATTGTAAGGCTGTCACACAAGTTCATGAACAAAAAAGAACGCCATGATATTACAGGATAGTGTCATTTGTCTTCTTGCATCTGCTCTGCTTCAAGTATTTACCTGGCAGGGTTTCCTAAGGGGGAAAACCCACAGAACTAAACTTTCAGAGGATGTAAACTGACATTACTGTAGTCACATTTAAAGAATTGTATTAATCAACCTCAGTTTTGACTTTGGTCAAGGAATTTTGAGACAGATCCTTTCTGATTGTTCTGCCTATGACAAGCCGACAGGGAGACCATTTTCAGAGGTTCTCTTCCTTGGAGTGTGGCAGAGAATATCTTCTTGTATTTGCTCCTCCAAGTCGCTACCGTATGTCCAAATTACACCTTCCTGTGCTTCTCCCATTTTGCTGATGCAGCCTGGTGTTAAACTGCTGGATGCTTGATAGAAGTCTCATCTTCCTGCGGCGAGCTCCATGGGGATAACTCCTTTCACACACAGCTCTTCCTGGCACTAGTTATTCCCAGAGGACGACTCACTCACCATTAGTGGTGCACAACCCCTCCAGAGCTTTATGAGTGAGCTTGATGGTGGACGTGTCACAGAGACTGTGCCTAATTCTGCTGATGTGACAGGTGCTCACAAAAGGAGTTTCGCCAAGTAGCTCATCAGGTGTTAATGTGAAACGAGTCTCTGGTGCTGGCTTGATGCTTTGTGCACAAATGGCAACTCACAGCACCTGCAGGAGCCACACAACAGTTTAAGAGATGGAAACAGGTCTGAGATCAAGGGTAAGGTGTTGCTGAGACTGGGTGTATTTTAGGTTGAGATGAGGAAGAGCTTGGTGACTAGTTTTATGGGTTGGAGACTGCAGTAAAAGGGTGGGATAGAAGAATTCTGTGTCCTGCCTCAGCACAGCACTTACAGCCCATTGCAGAGCTGGGTGTTGTGGCTGTCCCCTCAGTTGCTGCTGCTAATGATGGTGTCCCAGCTAAGCAGGTTTGGAAATGTCTGTACTGAAACAAGAACAAAAGTCTTTTTTTCTTGTTTTGTGATGTGAGCCATGGACTTTGGGTCTTAAACTGCTGCAAAATATGAACTAGGCTTGGGACAACTTGAAGTAATGTGTGGTTTGGCTGGAAAAGGGCAAGACAATGGCACAGGGTACTAACAACTGATACTGGTAATAATTAAATTAAAGCTGTCACTAACAAGGTACATGTAGGAGGCATTCATCAGAGGGATTATAGAGTTGAAATTAAGTGATCATGACCATCAAAAGCAAAATAAGAAAACATGTTGTCAAGTGCTGTGTTGTGAGTAGGCAAGAACTGGTGCATTGGCTGGGAAGGAAATGCAGGAGGTTAACAATGTGACTGAATATTGCTGGGGTCCCTGGTGAGCCCTCTTTGTTTCTCTGGCTGCCTCCAAGTGGCTGGAATCTGTTTCTCTTGCTGGGAAGGGTGGTGTTGCTAAATGGTATTATGATAACATAATGAGAAAGCAGAGCAGCTAAGTCTTGACAAGGCATCCAGCTCCAGTTAATTAAAATAGAGAAGTCATACCATGATGCCAAGGGAAATGGTAAAAGCACAGATGGGGAAACTTGATTGCTTACTGAGGATTAGCGTGGTTAGTGCAGAAGTCTTAAAAGGACAAAGGGAAAATCTGGACAACCTCAAAGCTGGAACCAGCTGCTGAGAAGAGATGTGAGCATGAAGATTGCAGATAAAACACTTTTAAGAGTTGCTATTGGTGTGAATTTGTGAAGAAAAAGGCAAGCCTTAGAGTTAACCCAACTTTTTTGTAATTGTGGGAGTCGAGTCTGAGGCAAAGTGCCTGTACGCAGTCATGGCTCGTCACAATAAACGTAGTTATGCTCGTACTGTAGTAGTGCCAAGCCCAGACCAGATCCGTTCAACAAAAGATTATCTTGAGCTAAACTGTTCCCATCCTTTTCAATGTTACAAGGCAGATGTGGTTCCAAGCGCACCTCAACACACCAAGGGAGTCTTGGAGGTACCAGTCACAGCTCTGCTGGGGTCTGGTAGCAGGAACCTGTCTGCACTGGCCTAGAGAGGGAAACTGTGTGTAGCCTAACCTCTGATCAGCTCTGTCAGGTTAGAGATGTTCTTGCGCCTAAAGAAACACAGGCTGCTTGTTCCTAAGGCTACTACTATATGAACTGGAAACAAAACCAGTAAACTGCTTAGTAGGTCAGAGCTGCTTTTGGTGGGCGTCTTGTTGGAAATCAGTCCTGGTGATACATAAATTATCAGAGAGGCCGATCATTTATAGCGGACTAAAACCAGAGAGGACAGTATGAAAGGTGGGTGGGAGGAGCTGACCCTCCTCCAGTTCATTTACAAAATCAAATACCTTTTTATAATTCTGTATCTATATGTATAGGTAAATAAGGCTTTATTGATGTATTCTGCAGGCACCCTGTGAGGCTCCAGGGACCCTATCTTGAGTCTGACATAATTTGTCCACTGCAAGCTGTTCTCTGACAGGTTGAAAGGCTTTGCTTGGCTGGGGGAAAAGTCCCCATGCTGGTGTTTATTGATGGCTAATCATGAGACAGACCTCTTTCTATTTTGGGAACAGGAAGGGTGGGCCTGGGAATCTTGCCAGTAAACAGCTTGGGGGTGTAGCCTTTAGGTCCCTTATCTTCTGCTGGTCTGGCCTTCCCTGCCCTTTCACTCACTTCAGGGCTGAGGTCACGGCTTCTGTAATGTTTTTTAGCAAAGGATCAAGGTGAGACAGTTGCTGTGAAACCAAAGGTAGAGCCTGTGGCAGCTCCTGTGGCAGCCCAAGCAGACGTCCGTTCGAGAACATGTGAAAAGCCTGTACTGCTGCTGGTGCAGATTTGAGGCTGTGGGAGCAGAGGGGCTTCGCCTTACACTGACTCCTCAGCTTCTCAGCTGCCAACAGCAGAACCAGCCTGGGATGCATGTTTGCTTTTACTAAAAATGAGGCTCAGTGACGCATGTCAGAAACTGCCGCACGGAGGGTGTTGACAGGAGCTGAACTGGTTCACAAATAACACAGTGTAGAAAACTTTCAGGCCAGATAGCTGGGGATGAGAAGCAGCATTGTGTGTCTCATTTTCACCATCACTTCAATCTCCAAGAGCAGGCAGGAAGGAGAAATAGAGAGACAGTCTCAGCTCAGAAATTGCTGTGGAAGAAATTGGCATCGTACTTGGCAGGAACTGAAGAGACAAAAAGCGGCAGGGGTTGAGGTGGTGTCCTGGGGGACAGCACACACAATTCCACAGCTGCTGTGCTAGAGCTGTAGCTGGCACTGATGTAACAGCACTGGTTTGAATACAGCTCAGGCAAGATCCAAAACCAAGAGAAGCCAAGCGTTTGAAAGGGAAAGGAGTCATGGGGCAATTACTATTTGGGTGACCACCAGAATGTCCAATGGTGGTTGTACTTCCAGGAATGGGAACTGCTCAGAGGTGCAGTTCAGTGGTGCCCCTGAACTGCCTCAGGGAATTGCTGGGGGACTTCAGTGAGAGACTCATGCAGGTCTGACCTCATTCAATTCACAGCTTGTTAAAACAGCTCATTAAAATGGGTTGCTAATTTGTCTGCATTTTCTTCTGGTGTGTCTTGAGGTGTCCCTGCCCATGGCAGAGCGGTTAGAACTAGATGATCTTTAAGGTCCCTTCCAACTGAAGCCATTCTGTAACTCTGTTATCTTCCAGATTTTGTGACCTAGAGCAGTTTTGTGCATCTTTCTATTCCTCTTATTTGCTATCCCCTGTGCTGGGCTGGCACTGAAATGTTTTCTTTGAAGCAAAAAACTTCATGGAAGGAAAAAGCAGCTCAATCAAAAGAACCTAGGAATTCCTGAGAAAATGCTGAGAATGAGTTAGAAAAATTGTTTGTTTTCTAGTTGCTCCTCGTAGCTGTAAATATAATGAATTCTTACAGGATGGGCATTTTCCTGAGGATAGCTGAGCCGTATCTGAGCTACCTGGAGGCAGTGTGGAGCTGGCCACCACGTGAGTAGGTGGCAGTGCTTCCAAAAGCATAGAGAGGCTGAAAAGGAAGTGCAATATGTTGGCCCTGGACCAAGACTCAGGAGATGAAATTCTGCTTTCTGGCTCTGCTGCCACTTCTCAGTTTGATTTGTGTTACATTACTGAAAATGCACCTGGCCTCAGTTCTTCACCGGATACCATTGTACCTTTGTTCACAGAGCCTTTGTGGGCTCTAGGTGCTGCTGAGGACAATAGCAAAGGAAAAGAGAGTATCATCTATCTTCTCTGGTGCTCCTCATGCCCATCCTTTAATGAGCTGGAATTTGGACTGAAGAGGAAAGGAACAAATAATTGAACTAGAAATAGAATTGACTGTGTTTAGTGAAGATCTGATCCTGCTGGCTGCTTTCAGCAGTGTTCTCTCCAGGACTTGATCTCTCTGTGTTGTGAGCTGTAGCTCTGCCAGTTTGCTGAGAAGTTCTGGGCCTATCATGGGATAATGTGCTCTCTACCTTGTGCCTGTGGAGGTCACCAGTAGAGGTGAAACTTGGGCTTACATACCCCAAACACTGGTAGTCTCTCCTGAAAGAAATAATGTCTGTTTTCTGTACAAGTTTGGAGCATTTGTGTTCCTACTTCCTCCTTAGCATTGCTCTCCTGCCCTCAAGTCTGACTCTCTGAGGAGAGGACAGGGTATCGCTATGAAAATGAGTGGGAGCAGCACAAAGCCGCCGTTCCAGGAGAAGGCAGAGCCAGGCCTCATGTGGAGAAAATCTAATTTTTAAGCACCTGTGCTGGATAAGTAACAAAGGAGCTGCTGGGAAGGGACAGCAGAGCTTGTGAATGGCGCTGTGTCTGCGACCCACAGCAGGTCCCCCGCTTGGCTAATAAGAGATTGTGACTCTATTCAGCACATGCTGGCGGTTAATCTCTCCGCCATATGGCGGCTGTGCCTGGCACCTGCTTCGTCTGTGTGAGATAAGGTCATCGTCTCCCTGTGGGCAAAGGTATTTCAGAGCATCAACGTGGCTGCAGCGTCTGTGCCGCCCAGGAACCACTGCCGTCCCGAGGTTCAGCACTGGGAACTGGGAAGGAGCATCTGAACTTTGGCAGTGAGGCTCATTCTTCTCCAGGCTGGTGCTGTGCCTCGTGCTAGTCCCTGCCGTGTACAGATTGGATCCTGTCAGTCACAGTCTGTCATCAAAAGGCACGAACAGGAAGAGATAATGTGTATTTTCTTTCACACTGCGCTTTATTTCCTTTTTCTGTTTCTTCTCCGCTTCTGGTGTGTTTCCTTCTGTCTTGATTCCTATACTGGCCTTGCCCCCCACCTTGTAGAGTGCAGCTTCCCAGATGTCAGGGAGGGCTGGTGAGAGCATGCAGCTCGGGATGGGGTCCTCCTGTCCGCTGCATCACCATTCAAGCCCCTGCCTGTCTGCCTGTGTATGCCAACCTGTCTCTTCTACCTCTTTTTCCTTCCATCTCTCTTCTGATACTGCATTTTTTCTTGCACTTTACGCTCTCCAGCCATCTGTCTCCCTTCTCATCAAATCAGCCTTCCAGGAAATACCATGTTAAACCTCTCCTGTACTGCCTGGCTTTTCACACAAGAGAAAACGTTAAAACAGGGACATAACCAGATAACTTCTGCTTTAGCCTGCCTGCAGCAGTCCTTCCTAGTGGTGTTGGACATTGTTGCCGGTGAGACAGAACAGAGATAAAATTTTTGGTGCCAGACACAACCAGAAAGACTGACAGCCCAGGATGGAAGGATGCTCTTAGGAGGTTGGTGGATGTATGTAGCTTCCCCATTTGAGAAGCTTTTTCTCAGGAGAAGGAGCTTTTTCCCTGACTTAAAGTCAAGGAGCCACAAATTCAGATGTGTGTTTCTAGTTCTGCTCATAACTCTGTGGGATGTCGAGTATGGTTTTGGTCTCTTCTGATCACTACTAAATCCTCAAATAAGGGTGATATGTTTTTGTTCTTTACCTAACCGTCTTAGATTTCTGTGGGTAACTCCTGTTAGCACTGATATTGTATAGTGTTCAAAATTGTAGAAAGGTTCCTCCTCACAAATTAAACTGCTTTAGGAAATAAGGATGATATTTTTTAAATTGACCTTTTATAACAGGCTGTTTCTCCTGTTTCACAAATGCATTGTTGTGAAAAGCAGGTAGGCAAGAGAGATCATTAAATCTAAGAAACTGTCTAGGTTGGCTCCTCTTGGTGTCCCATGAATCTGTCCAGAAGTGACCATATAACTTAGCAGTCATTTGCTGTAAATACCTGGTCACATCTGCGGCTTGTCACGTGAAAACATGGTAGTGGGTGAATCACGTAGGTCCTTTCAGTACCAAAGAGGCACTGTGGCAAGGGAGGAAATCCTGTCTTGCTTTGCCTTGTCTGGCTCAGGAAATGCAAATGAGTGAGTTCTGCTAGTGGCAGCTTGCAGCAGTCAGGGCCAAGCAGTGACCTGCAGGAAAGTAGGTGTGTCTGGGATTTACAGACCTTTTTTTTTCCTCATGTTGTGTTATTTCTCTAACCTTTCATTGAAATATTTGTCAAATATTCTAGTATTCTGTTCTTCAGACATTCATTTTAATTCTCCATCTTGCACCTGCAAGGTACAGAATTTACCTTGGCTTTATGATCCCCGTGGCCTGATGGTATTTGGGATTAGAAAAAACAATTCAGGGATTTAACGCTGAGTCCTCCCAGTCTCTTTCTCACTATCCTCTTTTGTTTGGGAGCCTCATCAAAATGTCTTCGATCCAGCACTTTGTAAGCCCTGTTTTCTTTTGTTTCAGGTTTCATTTGACCTTTGTTTGGAGCCTCATTAAAATGTCTTTGATCCGGCACTTTCTAATCCTGGTTTTCTTTTGTTTCAGATTTTCATTTGACCTGTAAAATCATTGTAAATCCGAGCTTAGTTTTCACACCCGTTTCTTTACTTCCTTAACTTTTGTAGTTGCTGTGCCTGATTTGTGAACTTTGTGCAGTTAGAAGAGCAATGCATATGTCCCTTATCTATAGCAAATAACAAGCCAGGTGCTGAACAGTAGCTCTGGAGCCAAGTGGAGACAGATAACTGAGGCATCAAGACTAGGACAATAAGACTAGGACAGTCAAGCTGTACCTTTCCCCTGCGGGTCCTGCCCCTGAAGAGGCTTGCAGGAAAGTTTTAGAGGGAATCTTTAAAGTTTAGAAAGAAGTTGTGTTTCAATTGACTTTGTATTTAAAGCAGAAGAAAAAGGGGAAGCTCAACCAGAAACCAGTATGGTTAAACTGTTCTGATTTTCACTGACAGCAGCTCATTTTCCCAGAGTGGGAATATGGATACAGGCAGGAAATCATTATGGCTGTTTCTCACTGCCCTGCCGAGAGGAGCTGGCCTGCTTGTGGGTACTTGGCTATTCACAGCTGAGAGCCTCACCAGCAGGTGAGATACCTTCCAGACCTAGATAAACCTGGAAGTGGGGCATTTGTGGAAGGAAGTTGAAGAAACTGCAATAGCACATGAAGGCTCCTGAGATCAAGGCTCTGTTGCTAAACATGGCTGGAAATATCTCCGTAACACAACATCTCAGGGACAATGTTGATTTGTTGGACCCACTGTCTCGTCGAAAACACTGTGTTCAAGGAGCTGTGGTGGACTCTGAGGTGGCCTTTCTGCAGAGTACCTGCTGGGCTCCTGGCCAGGCAGATCAGTCTCTGGGGCAGACTCAAACCACAGTATTATTTTCTAGGCCAGGCTCTGGTGGGTGATGCTGGAACAGGCAACCACGTCAAAGACCCCATGCTGGTACTGGGACAGTGATGTGATGTCACCCAGGGAACCTCAGAGGTGAACGTGAGCGGGCAGTTCAGTCACACGCTTCCCTGGGTATCTCCTCCTAATGCAGTCTCTTGGGACGAAGGGCTGGGGAGATCGTAGCATTATTCTGGCTGGCTTCCCTTTCTTGTAGGGTGCTTCCCTGTCATGGCAGCAGCCAACAAGAAGACTTGGTTGAATCCCTGTAAATGGGAAGCTTCCCTATGTGCATACACAGCTAAGTCCATACCAGCTACTGTAAGACAGTAACATTTCTGACCTTTTCTGTTCAATTTGACAAGACCTGTTTATAGTCAGTAACAGAATATAATGTAGTGCAGCCTTTGCTGGATTTACAGTCTTCAGTACGGCTGACTGCTTGCTTTTTTAGATCTCTTAAACTCAACAGATAACTAAGCTTTCAGTGGGATGTTGGTTGAAGCAGAAATGAGTAAAGTAATTAACAGTGTGTGATTCAGTTTGAAAATCAATACAGATTGCATTGAGCCAGAAGAGGAGCTGCTAATACTTTATGTCTGAATCAGCAAGATATGTAAAAAAAGTGCATCCACCAAACAAATTTACCAGAGAGCATTTAAAAAAAAAAAAATCGGTAACTAGAGCATTAAGGCCAGGTTTACAGGAAATTGCAGGAGAATCGTTCAGGTTGGCACCACAAAATATTGAACGCTGAGATGCAATCACGAGGAGCTGTCTAAGCTCAGTATTCTTAGGAGGGGTCTTAGAATCATAGAATTACAGATTGTCAGGATTGGAAGGGATCTTAAAGATCAACTAGTTCCAATCCCCCTGCCATGGGCAGGGACACCTCCCACTAGAGCAGGTTTCTCAATGCCCCGTCCAGCCTGGTCTTGAACACTTTCAGGCAGAGGGCATCTACAACCTCTCTGGGCAACCTGTTCCTCCCACTAGACCCTTCAGATACTTAACACAATAAGGTTTCCCCGGAACCTTCTCTTCTTTGGGCTGCCAGCCGCTTGCACATGGTCCAAATGTGGAGATGCCTCCTAAGCTCAAGAAAATGAAAGGAGACCACAATCAGATATTTTTCAGAGCCATCTCTTCTGGGTGTGCATCACTCTGCCAAGACACTATCCTTTTAAAATTTCTAATCTAGCAGAACTATGCTGAACGGTTCCAAGCCCTTGTGGAAATCTGAGGGGAGTGGCTTTGGCTGGACTTGCCCAGGCCTGATGGACCTGAGTCTGTCTTGCAATTATTTGCTGTTTTCCATTTTTGTAGAACTAAAGCCTGCCTGCGTTCCTAAGGCTTTACAGTAGCACAACAAAGTCATGCCATAGGGCTTACTCTGCCATCCGTGGGCTGTAGCAGATGAGTAGTTGAGGATAAGCAAGGCTGTGAACTTGTGGTGTCTCATGGGCTCTGTGGCACTCTTTGCATATGGGCTAAATGAGAGTCATGAGCTACTTTGGGTTTATCATGAGGATGTCAGCTGAGAGCGACCGACCCAGCTGGCTACTGCACAATATTTAGCATACCTTTGCTTACCTTCCACCTTATTTAACTCACAATATTCACAGTTGCGCTTTGGGGACTGTAGAAGCGGATATTTAAAAGGTAGTTGGGTTGAAGGTTGCTAGAGTTACAACTTATCAGGAGTGCCGATGTCAGTGTTCCTACCCTCCCAGATGTAGCTGGGACTTCTAGCTCATGATAAGCAGCTCTTACGACCAAGAGGAAAGAATAACTCTGCTCTAAGGATGTTGTTTTCAGGCATCAGGAGAAAAATAACTAAACTGGAAAAAATAAGAACTGCTTGTTAACTGAACAGCTAAATACAAACAAGAAACCCTTGAGACATATATTTACAGAACTGCAGTGCTGTATAACACCACTCTGAAACACTTGGCTGCGTTTGTCACTCCTGTAGATCACTGTATATTGTATTTGCATGTATTTTTCCATCAGCCAAAAGTATGCAGCTGAGATGACAATGAACTCTTCTGTTTGCTCACATTTAATTCTAACCAGCTGGTGGAAAATACAGTTCTGTTTTATATGGACATGAGGCAATCTGCCCATTAACAGGACATCCTTGGAACGCCATGAGCTGGGAGGCAGCCAATACTCTCACCAATGGCAGAGGCCTGAATTTACAGTTGGAGGTGATTCTCATACACTTGAGTTTTCATTGCTTCCCTTCATTTTTGCAAAGGACTGTCTACTTAGGGTATTGACTGTCTACTTAGGGTATTAACTGTCTTGTGATTCATTGATAGATTCAGGGTATGATCCTGAAGCCAAATGTATAATTGCATCTAATATTATTCACATACTGCTCAGTGGATACAGAATTAAGTGAACAAAAATAATCACCTTCTTTTTTGCTATCCAGGCACCATAGCAACTGAAATGCTGTATTTAAAATTATTATTCAGTTTTCCCTCCTATCCCTTTGTTCCGTATGGTACAGCCTTGTCAAACCGTCTTAACATACATTTCTACGGATGCCAACTGTCAGTGTGCAAGGAAATGAAATGTGCACAAGATCTGATGACTGATGCCGAGTTTCATAAGGTATCTGCTTTGTTACTTGGCTCGCCCTGAGACAGCCTGTCCGCGGCACAGCACGACTTTCTGCATGGTGAGGTTATCCCAGGGCTGGAAGCACACTGCGCTGCGCTGTGCTGGTGGTGCTGGGGAAATAACGATTCCCGTAATGTTGCATTAAGTGAAGAGCCGCATTCCCTCTGCTCTCGTAGGATCTGTAGGAGAATCCACATTCTTCAGAGAAGATCATATTTGAAACAGCAGTTAAAGATTTGACCGTGCTGGCAAATGTGGGAGGTCTTGGTAGGCTTGTCAGGGCTGACAAAAAGGTTGTCTGAACTTAGACTTTTTTATTTGTAGGCACCTATATAACTATTATGACTTCAAAACAGCTGAGCAGCCAGCAGGTTTCACTGACTACTATTTCATTAGGCCTTTGCCTTGTGCACACACTCTTTTTCAAATACTGGGAGTAATCCTTTGATGTTTACCATTACTTAAAAACCTCCAGGATACCGCTGCATCACCAGCGAGAAGAGCAACCAGAACTGGAAGTTAAAGATACATATTCTGCAGATCTCTTGCCTTTGCTGCTTTCTGCCTGTGTAAACAGCAAAATGATGTGACGTTGCAGCAACGTGCTGCTTTGTGTGGTGTAAGTGGGGGAGAAGCAACTGCAGGAAGCTGCATAGACCATGAAATCAAGTAGGGCTGCTGTGTCCACCACACAAGATGAGCAACTGCACCCATACAGTCTTTTTGATTAAAACTAAAGCTTTATTAGCCAGTGTTGAGTCTATTAAAATCAGCTTTTCTTCTCATCAGGCCATACCTGGAAGAACTTGAAGAGTTCCTAAACCCAGCAAGATTAGTTTTTGGGTGAGCTGTTTTTTCCTGTGTTTTCTGGGTTTCTCCTCTGCGGACCAGATCCTTCACCGTTCTCTTGTTGCACCCCCAGCTCTGATACTGAGATCCCATGGTACGAGCAGCAGTGCAGTGCAGGAGCTGCAGTGCAGTGCAGCAGCAGCAGCTGGCCAGCAAGCCAGGGGCTGGTCTCCAAACGGACACTGGAAATGCCAAGCCTGCTGTAGGGCGTGTTGGATATGCTCTAGTCTGTGTCATTCATCCCAGACAGATTGACTGCAGGTCTGCAATAGATGAGAATTCAGTATTTGTATACTAAACATGGCAGGGGAAGGCTTATCATCTATAAATAGCATCATTTGATTCACTGAAGCAAAAATGTTTGTCATCTACAAATAAGATAATTTCATTCACTAGCGCCATGGTGATACAATTTTCCAAGAGGATCGAGAGCTGTTTTTATTGATCACTTCAAATCGATTGAGTTGTTGCATCTGAATTGGCATAAAGCATCACCCAATCACGTTTATGACTCTCCTGCATCAGTACACGTGGAATCTTGTTCTGTATCATTGCGTATTTGTTTAATCAAGCTAATATTTCATCTGCATCATTGGAGTGACAATGTGATGAGAATAAACTCAAAATACTGAAAATGATCAACCCGTTCATTTCTGATCAAAGAGCTAGCTGAGGGATTTAGACTTTTTTTAAAGCACACAAAGCTTCCTTCTCTTTTCTAAACATGAGATTTTGCAGAAAGGAAATAAAATCTCCACTTTAGACAAAAACATCTTTTGGCACCACAGAATTCACTTACAGGTTGCAACTTTCTGTCCTTGAGAAGAGCTACATAAAACACTCTGCTTCCATGGGCTTTTTCCATCACCTGCTTCATTTGCCTTTCTAAGGACTAAGTGTAGAAGATCTTGCTTTCTCCAAGTCAGCCAGTCATCCTAAAACCCTAAGGAAATGGACTTCTCTGGCTGTGCTCCAGTAACAAGAGCGAATGCATCTGTGTACCGCGGCAGGGAGACAGACTTCAACAGCTCCTCGAATATGGATGACGTTTCTTTGCGCATTTTTCTGGAGGAATGGGCTCTCGGCCCACCGAGCACAAACATGAAGATGTTTTTAATCCCTCCAGTTGTCTGCCTCGTGACGGGCGTCCTCATCATTCCTACCATCTTGTTTGTGATCTTCTCTAGGTTCAGCATCCGCCAGGAACCAAGGTACATGCTGCTGGGAAATGCTCTGCTTTCTGATCTCATCTACCTGCTGTTCTACACCCTGTCAGCTGCTCTCAATGCAGCACACGTACAGCTGCCCAAGGAAGCCTGTGTCCTCCTCTTGTTTTTGCTGGCAGTGGCTTGCTGTGGAGGACTGTTCACAGCTGCTGCAATAGTCTTGGACACGTACATAGCGATTTTGTTTCCTTTGCGCTACGTTGCCATTTTGCCGCCTTCACGGACTAAAAAAATTATTGGATTCCTATGGATGTGTTCTGGGGCTTTACCTGGGATTTTCTTCTTGGTGCTATGGAACACTCACAGCTTTGTGCCCTGTGCCCTGGAAACGTGCTCGGTTCCAGTAATCCTGATGTTAACTCTGAATGGGACTGATGCTGTGAAACTCTGTTTCTGGCTTTCTACCATGGTCGTCTTTCTCTGCCTGTCTCTAATATTTTGTTGCTATGCTATTCTGTATTTTAAAACCAAACAATCGGGTATATGGGAGAACATCTGCTCCAGAGCCAGCGTAACATTCTTAATGCACAACACTGTGTTTTTTTTCCACTTGTTTCCGCTGTTGGCCCTTTTTGTAGAGTCGCTTTTGCGCACTAATGTTGCCATCAGACTGCAGACAGGAATCTGGGTCTCCCTGACGGTCTGCAATGTCCTGATGATTCTGCCTAAAGTTTTGTTCCCTTTTCTGTACGGGCTTCGATACAGAGAGATCTCAGCATCTCTCAGATCTATTGTCAGAAGGAAGCAGCTTCGTCTGGTGTCACCTGCTCCGTCACCATCCTGAGCCAACGCAGGGCACAGCCACAGCAAAGGAGTTGTCCTTACCCCGTTAGCATGGAAATCGCTCGGCTTCTGCAGAAGAAGTGATCAGAGAAGACGTGGGTTGATCACTCTGCCTCCTTGGTGGCAGAAGGACACATCTTTCAGTGCATCACAGCTGAGAATACAGCAAATGCTGCACTGGACTGAGTCCTAAGCTTTGTTCCGATGTGGAAAGATTTGGAGGAGTTACTGAAACAATATCATTTTCACCCACCTGTGGCAGATGCCTTTCTGGAAAATAGCAAATTAAAAATAGATGGTGCCAAGCAAAAAGGGTAACCACAGGTCTCTCAACAGCATCACCTCCAGCAGAGAGGATCCTTAACCAATTGTGCTGTGAACAGAACAGCTGTTTCTCTCACTCATAGTATATTCCTGCAAGGTTGGTAGCTAATGTTCTGTTCTCTAAAACATGCACTGAGAGATGCCTCTGGAAAGTGCTGTGCACAGTGAAGAGCTGTGCTTCCTCTTGTGCAGCCTCCTGGCATATTCGCTGCCTTACGGCTTCTGGCTGAATCTGCAAACCACTGGGGTTTTTTGTAAAATCTTGGTCTGGTGGAACGTCATCTTTGATCAGTGTCTCTGGGGGAGCCCAGCACTAGATGCTGTCAGGGCATAACAGAGGTGGATGGTGAGGGAAACCGAGCCAGGAGCAGCGGGTGGCAGTGCCTCCCTGCAGGGTGCAGTCCCGCTGTGCCCATGCTGGGTGAGCCTGGCTCAGCCCAGAACGCTGCTGCCGAGTCCCTGCCGAGGCATCTCCCAGCTCTAGCTCACAAAAATCTCAGATTTTTGTGATCCCAGATTACAGCTGCACCGTGTCAGAGCTGGTGTTGGGTACCTGCCACCAAACTCCTAGGAAGGTCAGGAGCAGAGGCTGCAGAGCCAGTTGATGTATTCGGGAGCAAGAAAGATGTTATCTTGTAAGAGCCTTTTAGATTTTCCTGGTCAGCTGCCTACCTATAGAAGATGAGTGAAACATATTTCTGATCTTTAAAGAAACAAAAATTTCATTAAACATAAACAGTGTGGAAAATTTAAATTGCAGTGCTGTTCCTTGGACTTGAGAGAAGAGCTTTTCTATTTCTAAAGATAGTATTTTTAGAATTTGTTCGTTTTTATACAAAAATATACTGGACTTTCAAAAAAAAACCACATTAGAAAATGGCCCTTGATTTTACTCTGAACAGTATTTTCCTTGTGTGCAGACTCTCTCCACCTTCTGCTTGCTTAAAGCAACACACAGAAAGTGCTGAATGTGGCTTTTGGGTATTTCACACTCATCTGAAGAATTCCACTGAGTGTGAGCCAGGAGGAGATTGGTGTCTGGTTGCATGAGATGTTTTTTTGGCAACGAAGCCTGTTTGAGAGGTTCCTGCTGATCTTTCTCTTCTCATTCCCAAAGCGCTTGTTACCCTCCTCACATGGCAGTGTCTGCTCTCTCCGGTTTGCTGATACAACTGCTTCTGAGGTTGCAGGTTAAAAATATCCCTCCAAAGAGAAGGGGTGGTGTTTTCGTTTTAACCGAGAGATCTGGTTTAGAGGATGTTCTGTGAATGGCTGTGTCAGCGCAATTGAGGAGGGTCAAAAATTCCAGCTCAGAAGTGGGAATGTGCAGGGACATCTTAGAGGCTTTGCTGCTAAGGAACATTTCTTGTGTAAGAGCATCTCTAAGGTAAAGTTGTTGGAAGTGAATAGAATTTAATATTGTGTATTTGCCTTAACCATGGTTCTCTGCTTCCCCTATTTTGACCCAAAGGAATATTAAATTCTTGAGTAATTGCTTTGTTTTCCAGAAAAAAAAGCCACATTTCTTCTCAGTCCTCTTCAATAAAAGAAATAGGATCTGGAAGATGCTTTTTACTGGCTGCTTTTATTTTTCCTCTGAGATGAATGTACGATAGACATCCATCACTCAAGCTGTATTTGTATAAAGACTTTATGTTCAGCTTATAACAGGGCTTTTCCATACCACTCAGAAGGATGGGGAAGATGTCTGGATACTAGATCAGGTGCTTTCCCCTAAATCCTGCAGTATGATGGGAGAGGTGCCTGGAACTCCTCCAGCTGCTCATATCCTGGGCCAAATCTTTTTGCCGATGCCCCTTGACAAAGACGCTGGTAACTTACATGTTGTTTTGTCCGTGTTCTTCCCAGCTTTATTGCCTGAAGATTACCTGTATTGTAAATTTTCATGCTAAGTAGTAAAGATAACTGTGTAAATAGGATAAAGATCCTTCTCTATACAGCCATAGGTGACTTTGAGTAGCCGCAGGTTAATAGTCCTTGATCTTCCTACTACCCTCTGTCAATGATGAAGTTAATCTCCGCAACAGACTTGGGTAGGATTATGCTGCTAGTTCTGTAACTCTTACATACACCCCCCTGGATATATTTAGAGACAACTAGCATTTTGGTAACCTAAAGGAGCACTCTTAAAGACAGAGAAAGTGAATTGGTGATCATGGGAAGTTTATGGATGTATGAAATTGGGTTTCACGGATATCGTAAGGGCCAGACAGATAAAACACTGCTTTATGCAAATGACCTTCTAAGAAAGAGGAATAAAATAATTTTATTCTTGTTCTCGAAATTGTTCCTTAAAATGAGTGTTTGCCTAGCAAAGATCTTAGCTGAACTGAGTTGAACAGAATTCTGCAAAGGTCACTTGTATTGTGAGCTAATGATACACTAATCCACTTTAAGGTGATTTAACATTAGATAGGTAAGTTTTTCTTCAGTGTCTGATTGTAGACAACTTCTTCCCACGGAATATTACTGTGCGGTTTGGTACAAAAGTAGGATATTACAACATGCGTAGAAGAAACACCCTGGACACCTGAATCATTTGCCTTTGGGGCTTTCCCCGTTCTCTCTGAATAGGACCAAAGGAGTCACCAGGGCAATCTCACAAGCACTAGGTTCCTGTAATTCTTTTCATAAATGTCTTGAATTTTGTTTTAAAGACTGTTAGGCCAGAGTGACTAGCAGCCTCGTAAGGATGTCTCTACGTAACCTTTGGAAATTCAAACTGAGACTATTTACCAGAGCCCAGCTATCGACCTCTTGCAGGTCACCTAAGTGAACGCCTTGGATGTCCCTGTGCCTGCCCAGCATGTTAATTTAAAGTGAGAGAGCAGTTGACTTTGACATGTGATTTGGCAGCTGGGGTCAGTAATCCTTTACTAAATTGCAATAGCATGAATCACTAAAGGTATGCTAATTTATAGCCTAAATATATTCCCGGTCAGTTTTTCCTCTCTTTTCTTGTGCCAATGTTGTCGCTTGGCTTACCAGTGCTCTCTTCCCTCCCTCTCCCAGTCGGGTTTCCAGTGCTGTTGCCTGCTGTCTGTAACCTGCGGGCTGGAGGGAGTCAGAGCTGCGTTCCGGGGGCTGGCTCTGTGCCACACAGCCCTGGAGAAAGGATTACAGCTGCAGTTCGGTTTGTGCCTCAGATGAGATTGGTTTCAGTGTCACCAGATACAGCAACTCTCTGGGCAGGTAAACAAGCACACAGCTTTGGATTTGGGCTTTAGTTCGTTTGCAACCATTTCAGTAATTATTCAGTAAAACTAATTAACCTCCTGCAGTTTTAGTAATTAATATTAGAGCATCTACTCCTGCTCCATCAGTTGACTGTGTCATTTTCTGAGGGAAGTTTAATGGAGTAATAGGTCAGAAGGAAACTGGCATTTGCCTGATCGCACTGGAGGCAAGCCCTGAGAAGCCCTGGGCTGTGTCCCAGTGCTGGGGAACAGCACCAGCTGCCCCCAAGACAGGTCCCACACCTCCCGTGGGGAGTTGTCTGCTCTTTGCTTCACTAGTCGCTGGGTTTGTACACCGAGATACTGCGTGTCCTTTGCACAGAACTGTGGCTGGGGCCATTGCCGGTGGCAGGTGGGTTTGAACTACAGATGAGAGAGAGCTCGTGGTGAGAAAAGGAAATTACAAGTTGCCTTGAAATTTGATTTCTGTTGTCTCCTGTCTCCACCCCTACCTCTCTGCTGGTAACTGAGGACACAGCACTTCTAGTTCCTGCCATTTTTCCCAAGCCTCGTGATTTCTGGCGTCTTCATAAAACTAGTGGTCCTGAATGTTTTTATTTTTCAATATGCTTCTAGTCCTTCAGATTGCAACATGAATCTGAAAGGTACAAAGAGCAGAGAAGCAAATAAAAATAACTCTTCATGAACTGCTATTAAACCGTCAGAACTTTTGAGAGACTGGTGAGTTAGGAGAGGAAAAGGAGGCAAGCTGCGGTTGTGCTGCCTCGTGCTTGCCCAAGGTCTGCAGGTCTGCCTGAGAAACTGCCACAGGAGAGATAAGAGGCTGTTTTCTGTGTATGTAGAGTATAAATTTGTATTTGGAAGTTTATTTGGACTTTTTTTTTCCAGCTCACTGGATTATTTTTGACACAAAAAGAGATACAAATTTTGCTACTGACATGATGAGGAGAAAATCAGCAACCAGTTCCTGAGGGCTTCTGGTTTTTAGGATGATTCCCAGAAAGAACTGGTCAACTTCAGCAGCTACTATCCTTGATTTTGGCAGCAGGTGAAGCTACAGAAACACAGCTCCTTAAGGGGAAAGGGAGGACCTCCACCCCATTCCTCCACCTCCTCTGTCCCTGTAGCCCAGTCGGCGCTGCTAGCCAAGTCACAGGTGGTAACTGTTCCTCACAAAAACCTTCTGAAACAAAACACTCTTTTTTAGAGGACATTTCTTCATGCCCTCTGAAAAGTAATGTGGGATGGGACAGTCTGGGCCAGTGTGGAAGCGTGAGAAGTGCAGGAACGTAAAGAAGGGAAGGGAATGATTTAAAAAGTAGTTAAAAATGGAAAGACTGTGGGAAGATTACAGTAAGAAAATGGGGTTGGCTGTCATTACAGAAGAGAGTTTCGAGGCATGGGACAAATTGCAGAAGAGGCAGGTTTTCTTGCAGTCTTTCTGAGAGAAGGACAGAGTGGAGACCTGCTTGAGGGGGCACACACCTACCGCGGGGGCTGCATCTGCCCTGCTCAGCCTCACCAGTACAGTCTGCAGGCCCTGCTGTACTGCTGAGCTCTCTTGCATTAGTGAGCTGAAATTCAGGAACCCACGTTTTTTTCTCAGCCCAACATGAGAGAAATACTGGGTTTAATACTGTATAAGGCAAAAGGAGGCATTACAGAGAGGGCGAGAGGCTGGGAGGGGTCACTGCTCTCTGCTTGGACAGATTTGTTTTGCACAGTGTTTTCTGTCTTGATTTAATAGTGAGTTGACTCTTTCCAGCAACGAGGCGGGGGAGGAGGGACGGGAATATGTTCCCAGTCTTTGGCCAAGAGTGTCCCAGAGCGTCCTGGGTGTGACCTCTTCAGTGTTTATTTTTCTTTCTCTACGACCGACCCAGATGCTGGAACTTGAGACTCGGGCCCTCCTGGCCTGTTGAACATTTGCCCCTTGTGGTACAGCATGTGATGGTCCCAGGTATCAGGCTGGGAACAGTACCTGGAAGTGTTTTTGTCTCCAGTAGACTGTTCTGTACGGTTGCGTTCCAGGAAATCAGAACTCGTGAGAAAAATCCTGGAAGAGCAGTGCCACCCAGTGGGGACGGAGGCAGGGATGCCAGCACCCACCAGCACCCCTACTCCGTGCACTTGGGCACAGCAGCAGGCAGAGGAAAAAGCCTTTCAGGCAGAACCTGAACAGCCTAGAACAGAACAAAAAAGGAAACTAGTTTTTGGGTTGCTTTATTAGAAAACAGCTACAAAGAATGTTCGGTGGAACCAGATTAGCGTCGTTTTAGGTTTGCAGCCTGTGCAGTCCCTTTCTGGGGAATGACAGCAAGGTTTGCAAGATAAGATGGATCTTTTTGGTCTCGCAGAACTGAAAAACTAACAAAGTGTCTTCAAGCAAGCAAACAAACAAACCAGTTTTAACTTAATCTAATGTGCCAAACCCTGGAAAAAAACAAACAAACAACACACAGTTTTGGAGGAAACAACACTACATTTCACTAAAGTTACAAATCTTTCATACCAAAAAAGCATGTTCTTTTTTTCAGTAGTAGGTGCTACAAATCCAACTCAACACAATAAATAGTTGAACAAACTTCAAGACCAGAGTGAGCCAGTTCAAGCACGTTTCATCAGGGCAAACGTAGCCGGGAAGTAAATTTCCCAATTTCCCACCTACGCGTCACATTTCTTTGCCTGATGGGAGGTGTTGTGTTGGCCAGAGTAAACTACAGCTGGTCCCTTTGTTTTTTCTGTGGGGGGAAGGAATTAAGATAAGTTAAGGATATACTGTACAGGGGAAACGCAAGGTCTGAGCATATATACAGATATTCCCCAGGGGAGCCCAGTGGTGGTATTTCCATCCATTGCTACTTGCAGCTAAAAAGCATCATCGCTGCAGCCTGTGCCACAGGGGCAGGAGGTGTTGGGTTCCTTTGCAGTTCTCCTGCGCTCAGACAGAAACTGCCCCAGGCACAATCCTACGGATGTGCGTGTAGGACTTCCTGAGGGTAACGCTCCCGTGATGAGACACCCCCCGAGGAAGGACACACTCTTCTGTCAGCTTCTGAGTTTCAGGGTCCCAGCAGAGCACTGTGGCAATGACTTCGTTCTTTTCATCTCGGCCCCCGGTGATAAACAGCTTGTTATTGCAAGGAGAAATCCCACAGCTGGCTCTCTCGTGGGTAAACTGAGTCACCAGGCACCATGTGTCTTCCTGGGGGCTGTAGGAATAAAGGGCTTTCATTGCCCCCCCTGCAGAGGAAATGGGGATCAGTTAGCACTGGCCATTCCTGTTAGATTTTAATTAAACCACCCATTTCCACAAGGCTCCATTTCTGACATTCGTAAGAATGATTTATGCCCCAAAGCTAAGAAAAAAAAACAAAGTCACAGGATGCTTCATTGTTCTGAAAGCTAGTTCCGCAGAAGGCCACTTATTGTTCATAAGGCTGTGGAATTTAAGGCCAAAACAAACCGCTGTGGTCATGCAATGTGACCACAGTGCACCCAGCGACAGACCTCTCTCATACCTGCTGCTGCAGCTGGGAACACAACTTTATAAAAACATAATCTTATTTAAAAGAGCTTAGATCTGGAAGGACTGGGTGTGGTATGCTGTCAGTATGAGAAATGGGTACGTGATTTTTTCACGGACTCCTCTAATTTCAGTGTCCATCAAACCCCCTTCTGCCTGGAGCTGACTGTTTTCAAAAGCCTCTTCCTCGTTTAGGGATTTGTCAGACTGAACCAATAATCTCCTTATAGTTATGCCGAACAAAGGGTGACCTTGAGTTTCTCCATGTTTCCCAAATCTGCTGTGATTCTTGAAACCTTTTGTGCACCTTTTCCAATTCTACAGGGTCCTTTTCTCTAGAAAAACGGTCAGTACCTCAATGCTTAAGAAAGGCTAAGGAAATTTATTCTCTCCTGAATGTAGAACAGCTAAATGGTTCTTATTCTGAAATTTGCAGGGGCTGGATGTGTCTTCTATAGCAGCTGTATAGAATATATAGAAATGGGGAAACCTTGAAGCCGTGGTCTTCCTGATGAGGTGCAAAAATGCCTGGGATCCTACC
Organism: Baryphthengus martii; assembly: GCA_013396935.1. Lineage (NCBI taxonomy): Eukaryota > Metazoa > Chordata > Aves > Coraciiformes > Momotidae > Baryphthengus > Baryphthengus martii. The sequence goes on along the minus strand of VWZK01009451.1, from coordinate 1,149,651 downwards.
CGCTGGCAAAGCGAGCATTTGTCTGCTGTAGTTATAGTAAATACCGGTTTTGACAACAGTAGTCAAATACTTGAGGGATGATGGAGTCATTGTGAGGTGACTTCAAGTTTTATTTCCCAGTTGGAGCAGACTGAAAACACACATGTTGGTAGTTACAGTGATTCATCTGGCGGTTGGTAATTCATCAGCCTGGGTGATTGGATTGCTTTAGATGCAGTAACCAAAGGCTCTTTTATCTTTTAAACTTCAGGTGGGGCTATCTCTACCCAGTGGAACTAGATTTATTTCTCAGGTAGGTAAACAATAGGTTTACTGCTGAAAGATGCTGGATGAATGTAACTGGAGCATCGTGTCAATTTTTATTGGGAGTTACATCAGCTATCCCTTAAGTCATGCCTTCTCCTGCTGTCGGTCATCCTGTACAAAAAGGGTGAGGTCAATCCCTGTGCTGAGGAAAACCAGGAGGTATTTACACACGCACTAGGTGCATGCCTGTGTATATCTATATGAGCACGCACATACAGATTGTAAACCTCCCTTCAGAACAGCATTTATGATTTGGTGATCCCCTGGCTCTCTGCCAGCCCTCAGTACCATGTTGATTATACTGCAGATGAGAAACTTTCAACACCAAGGCTGAGAGAAGGAGGGGAACCTTCTCAGAGTGCCTATTTTGGAAACAGATGTACCTCTTTTCTTCTTTTGGTTTTTCCAGCACCATCTGGAGAAGTGTGCAGGTTCCCTCCTCCCTCCACGGTTAACCTCTCGCTCTTTCATCTTTGCTTCCAGTTCTGGCAATTGACTGAATTAACCCCAGGCGTGATCTAGTCTGGGGTCTTTGGGGATGAGTGGCTCTGCTCCCATGACCTACTCTTCTCCCTACAGAAACCCTTTGTGCAGTGGGCTGTGTAATGCCCCTGGAGAGGAAAGGGGAAGTGATATAGCCACGAGGTCATGCCCTTGCCACTATGAACTTACTTTTGGATGGCTTTAAGTTATCTCTGGGCTAGCTGCAGCCCTCCAAGATACCTACCATGCTAATATGGAGCTTGACTTAGTGACTCTTGGTGTCTGAACTTGTTGGATTCCCATCCCTCCCTAAGCTCAGTGGGAAGAGCCATCTGACCGTTTGATCCTTTTGTGGGTAAAACTAACATGCAGAAGGAAGCCCTGCTGTATCTAGACAGAGAAGAACCATTAATACTCCACCTACCCACAACGTAAATGTGATCACGGAAACTTGCGGCATTGATGCATTTGGCTTCTACTGGCATGGCAGCTCTCAGGCTCCACGTGTTGGTCGCAGGGTCGTAGCACTGAGTCTTGTCCGTCGCCAGCTTCCCGTTGGGTCCTCCCCCAATCACGTAGAGTTTCTTCTTGTAGCTCGCCGCTGCAAAGGAGCTGACATTGACCATGAGGGGAGCAGCCTGTGTGACCGTAAAAAATTGCGAGTAACCATCTGAAGTAGTCCGACTGATGCCTACAGGGTGGGAGCCTGATGAATTTTAAGTCAGATCTTTTAAGGTGATCAGTAGGGTTTAGAAAATGGCATTTTTAGGGATAAGGCAGAAGGAAGTTTCAGCTTTTTCTTAAGACTGTAAAACCCTTAATAAATACATGCTCTGTTCAAGTGCTGTTATTAAAATTACGTGATCAACGACTCAAAAGCAAGGAAATGTTAGAAATGCCCCAAATCTCCTTTACATATTTATGAACATTGAAAAAATACAAGAAATGTGTTTGTACTGATCTTTCTATTTGCAGCTGTGATTGTTAGATTCCTCCATGTTGCTTTGTATCATCCAATAACTAGGGTTTGTATCTGCCATTATAATGCCTAATCTCATTACTGCCATGGATTTATTGGCTGCCTAATACTCTCCTCTCATTTCTTGAAGTACAAGTTAGTAGACCTGGTTTTTTCCATCCTGTTTGCCTTGAAAGCTGTACTTTCAACTTGAATGTATAACCCGTACCATATATAATACGCAGGTTGATATACACTTTACTGCTCTGATACCTAATATATATATATGAAGTTTTCTACCTGTGCTCTGGTTCATGTGTACTGTGTTCTTACTCATTGACTGATGGACTATTAGCTTGAAAAGCCAACTCAGAAAAGGAAAGTTAGGCCTTGGATGCTTCAGAGACAATGGTTGGCAGGCAATCCAGTGATTTGTAGTTTCTGAAGGATACAAATTTCTATAGGAAAAAAAAAATTAGATTTTTTTCCAGACCAGAAATACTTAAAAGAATTGTGCTGGATCCTGTCTTGCTGATGTTTATGATTCGAAGCCCTAACATTTTCTGCTCCAAATGAGTAAAATGTTATGGGATGCAGCATCTCACCTCTGACCAGCAGTTGTGAAAGGGATCGTAGGCTTCCATGCTGTTGATTCTCTGCATGCCATCGAACCCTCCAATGGCATACACCTTGCCACCCAGCACAGCCATCTTATGCCTCCATCGCCCGATATTCAGGTACTCAATTTGTATCCATTTGTTGATGGAGGCGTTGTATTTCCAGACATCATGCTTTGTTTCTTTGCCACCTGCAGTGTACATGACACATGCAAATAGGATAGCAGAGCTTGGAGTTACTCAGTCTCCAGGAGGTTTAAATTTTAAAATGTTCTCTCACGATAGAAAAGAAATCATTAGCTTCTTAATTACCTACACCAGTCGCCTGGCCCTGTTATACCACAAGAAATTTCTGCATTTAGTTTTCTTAATAGCGAAGGTAACTCTGAACAATTTCTACAACCAAATATTCAGTAAAGATAAATCACTGTTCCTCACTTTACCAGACTACAACCCCTTTCATTTTAATCCTGAGTGAACGACCAAGCACACACAGCATGGGGATACGCAGGAGATTTTTGTGCACCACCAGGGCTTCGCAGAATGTTGCAAAGTGACAAATAAACAAACGTGATTTAAATAAGAGAGTGGAGGATGCAGCAGGAACTGTCAGTTTGTGCAGGGGAGATCCAGGCAAGCTAAGCCCAGTGGTTTATAGCGTAAAACAAAAGACCTATGTCTGAACTCCTAACCTCAGTGGTCCTGCTTGACATGTTAGAAGTTTTACTATTCAACCTTGGGACCATATGGTTGGGATCTCATTTTTGTACCTCTCTTTCTCTGCTGACTTGGATTTGCTTCCTGTTTATAGACTGAAGATCAGAACTGGACCCTGCGACCGCATTCTAGAGCTGACTTGCAAGTGAATCTTTACTCGTGCTAAAGCCGAGAGCAGCCCTTTAAACAAGCAGTTTTGTTTGCAAGTAACTTTTGGTGTAACTGCAATACAAGTGGATCCAGTTAAGCCTGAAACCACATTTACAGACTGAGTAGCTTATTCCATCATCTGCAACCTGATTAAGCATTTGCTTCACTGATGAATATACTGAAAAGAGAATTCATATTCCATTGAGAAAGTGTCTGCCTTCATTGGTATTCTGTCCTGCAGCCAGATCACTGCAAACTGATGGAGCTCATCTCTGGGCCAAATAGCAGATTGAATAGGAGATAATTAGCATGCTAGAAAGAGTCGTTTGTAATGCTTTTGTCTCAGTATTTTTCACATGTATGTGTCGAATTTTATTTGCACTCAAATAGCTGAAGCAGCTGAAGGGCCTGAATGCAGCATTCATGGTTACAATGGGGCTGAGAGGCTGCAGGTGTTCCCTTCACCCTCCCTGGAAATGTCCCTTTTACATGAGCTTGCTCTTTCCTGCACAGGCTGAAACTCTGGTGGGAGCCTGGGGTGGACCTGGCGGGTGAATTTGCTGCACATCAGAGGGCAGGGAGAGATTTTTTGAGAGAACAGGAAGTCTATTTTGTTTCTGTTCTTTCTCTAGACCACAGTTCTTTATTATTTGAGGAAAAATTGTAACTAAATTAGTAAAAAGTAACAGAATGGTGAGTGACAGTTCATGTAATTTGTAGTTACACTACAAATGGTTTCAGTCCATCCACTCGAAGTATTTAAATTATTTGGAGAAATGGTGACCTAAAAGTAGTCATAATCTTGTGCAAAGGCATTTCCTGCTGTTCAGATGCTAAAAGAGCAGAAAAGACCCCAAACTCTACCAAGATATCGAGGGGAATAAGCATATTGGAGGAGAGATCACGTTAGGAAAGGTGCAAGTCAAGTTGGAAAAGAACCAAGTTACAGGAGCTAACAGAAAGAAAACAACAATAGATGGACATGCAAGAGGAGGCAGATGTTTAGTTGGGATTGAGACGCTAATAATTTGGATTAGCTGGAAAGAAACTACTAATGACTTTGGTCCACTCAGTGTTTTATTTGAGTGAGAAGGGTGGAAAGGAGATAGGAGAAAGCCTAAGAAGGAACGGAGAGAAGGAGTCAAAGATATGAAGTTAAGCAGGGAAGCAAGAAGGAAGACCTGTGAGAACAGCAGCAAGGGGAAAGCCTGCTTAGACTCACCAGAGCAAGGAAGGTGTTAGCCTGGCTTGGAGGTAGCCTGGTTTGAGCATATAAGAAAAGCAGAGAAGAGACACTGAAAAAGATGTCAGGAATAAAAGGAAGCAAACAGCCTTTCCTCTTTTCAAGGTCACAGGCTAAGAGATTAAAGGCAAATGGAAAAGAGACCTCTCAACTCAAGGGCATGAAAGTGTGAGGCGCATTCCCTAGTTGGAGTTTTTGATTTAGGTTCCCCTCTACAGCTAACTTTAAACAGAGGGTCTGCCACCAGAGTAGGAAGAAACTCCCTGCGGTGGGCTGAAAGGAAAAACCTCCTTTATTTGTAACTAAGGAAGGAATAATCTAATTCTTTAAAATGGAATGAGGTAATAAAAATATATGGATTCCCAAAAGAAAGAATGCAATGGAATATATTTGAATAAAGGAAACAGATCGCTATTCATACTTGAGCAAAGCATTCACACTTTAGCCCTCCCTCCTTCTTCCTACTCTCCTGTTTTCAGTGACCATAGAATTTGATGGATGATTTTGCAGGAAAAAGTATCCTACCCATGGACACCCCACTCTCTAGCGTGGGCTGTAACGTGACAGTGATTAAAAGCTTGCTGTCACTTTTCCTCTGAAAAGCAGAACGAGATCATCAGATTTGTTTTTTACAGGCCATCAAAACCAGCTGTCAAACTGACAGGCAAGCACCAGTTTAACCTTTTGATTGTCAAAGTTAAAACTCTGTAGCTGCAGAATCAAACCCCTACAGGGAGCCGAAGTCTAGTTGTGTGGGAAGTTAAACATGTCTCCTGAAGCTCTCAGGATGAGGAACTGCAAATGGGATGTGTGTCTGGACCATTGGCTTTCGCCTGGCTTTGACAGTTAATAGTTGTTGTTAGCAAATGGGCACTTCCAGAGCCCTGTCTGATGGCTCTTGAAGTGCTCCTGGAAGTGCAGTTTTCAAGTAGCAGCCAAACAGTGGTGACAGTTCCCTGCGTGTTCTTGGCTGATTCTTGCAGAATGGGTCAGATTCCGGCAGGATTTTGCATATGCGTGTGGAACTGCAAAAGGACTTGTTACAAGAAGGTGCTGGAGCAATTATTCTTCGTTTTATGTTTGGTAAACTGTTCTCAGGGGCCCTTTCGGGAGCACAGTCACTTTGTGTTATGGTTGCCACACACAAGTAGCCAGGCATATAGATTTATATTGTTTGAAAAGGAATCCTGTGCTAAAACCAGGACTAGGCAGTGTCCTCACACACCCAGCACTTCTCTGGAGCCTGTTGAAAGCCAAAGCGTTAGGAATACCCGTAGTACTTCATTATACAGCTGCCTTGAGCACGCTCTGGATACGTAATGGTAAGAACCCTCTGCTCCCCTCTTCCACTCCCAACGTCCTGTTCCTTACCCGATATGTAGACTTCATTTTTTAGCGTAATGCAGGCAAACTCCACCCATTTTTTATTCTCATTCTCCGTCTCCTGCTCTGTGATTGGTAATTTTGCTACTTCCAGGCGGCTTCGCCTCAAAGGATCCAGGCAAGTCACTTCTGCTACAAACTTCTCATCTTTTGTACAGCCCCCTATGATCATAAACACCTCAGACTGGAACTCGTGCATCCTGGGCTTGGTTCTTTCTGTAATAATCTAGACGCAAGCAAGACAAGGTGAGTACACAGGGCACTTACACCTACAATTATCAAAAAGTCTGGTGACCTTTTTTCTGATTACCTGTTTTGCAAATCACAACTGGCTTACATCATCTGAACCAGTTATCAAACGCTAAGCTGAAAGCCTGGAAAGCATCCTAGAAGCATTCAGTAGTGCTTGGTGTATCCTTCTTTCAGCAGGATTTCTCCAACACTGGACTTAGTTACTTTTGCCCACTCGTTAGAATCCTTTCCGATCCTCTTGGGAATTCCCAGGGTGCCACCAAGAGCTATGAAGGTGAGCACTAGTGACAAGGCTGGGTGCCTGTCAGGCAGCTGAAAAGGACAGGTTTTATTCGGACTGTCAGAGTGAGAGCAAGGTCGGAGGGCCCCAAGCTTTGTGTATGCCCTGGGGAGCTTGGAGAGAGCAAGGCTGCCATTGGCACTAGCAGAAAATAAGTGCTCTCATTATTTGTCCTGAAGAGATATCTTAAAGTGTCAAAGCAATAACAGTTCTCAACTCTGTGTGTGTGTCGGGGGGATTTATTTGTTTCTTTCTTTCTTTATAAGCCTTAATTTTAAGCCAAAATTAGAAGATTTACTTCAAGCCTCTGAAACATGGTTAGCTCTAATTTACTCTCTGTTGGCTCAGTTTATTGACCGGGTCCTTGTTTCAGGGATACTGGAAAAAGTCACTTCCTGGGTAGATGTTCATCAGGAGCAAAGAATGCGGGGGCTGCTTGGAAACTTGTGTTGCTCTCAGAGGGAATACTTGCAAGCAAGTGGAAATGAGCGCGTTGGTGTCGCAGGGTATGCTCTGAAGGACAGAAGGAATAACCTTCTTTATCCTTCTGCACCCCCCAGTTTCTCATACTGGAAGAAATGCAGCGTAGAAGTCATGGGGAGCATCTAAAGTTATTTATTCCTTGTGCCGTATCACAGGGCATTTGCCAATTGGCAGCCCCTCAGAGCCCGCGGGGAGAGGTCTGCGCTCCTCTGCAGTAACTGCAGTTATTACCTTCTGTGTGGCCCGGAGAAGCAGTCCGTGGAGCCGCCGGTTAAATGCTGTGCCAAGAGGCAGCTTACTTACAGTTTTACTTCTCTTTCTACTTCTAACACGTTTCTATAAATTGGCAACATTTATCTCTATTTAAAAAGATTATTTACCCAGACATAAATCTTATATTTTCCCTATGTTTAGCAAAGTATTAGGCATTTAAAAAAAAAAAAATCCATCTGAGAACTTGCCAGCATTCAGAACTCAGTTTTTAACCAGTCTGTCACCATTGCTGGGCACCAGCCCCAAGGAGGAGGGTAACTGGCAGGGCTGCCTCTGACGGTGCCCCTTTGAAGATGAGTGTAATGAGTGTTCAACCCTGAGCAACACCCCTTTTATCTGTCCTACATGGACAGGACAGCCCTGCTGAGTGGGGCAAGGCTTCCTCGAGGAGTTACCACCAGACTGGCTGGCACTGCCCCGTGTCCTCTCTTATGCAATCACCGGCACAAAGAGCCCTTGGTGTCTCCCTGCCAGTGACACATCCACTGTTAGTGATGGATCCACAATACGCTCCTCAGGCCTCCTGCCTTCCTCTGACTCTCTGATTGAGGAGGCACACATGTTTCTTCACATGCTCACATACCTTTGCTCCTGTTGAGAAATCTGACCTCTCGTTGCTCTCCCCTCTACCCTGCACTTTGGGCCGGGAGATGCGACTGATACCGAACTTTCCAAAGAGGATGGGCAATTGGGGAACTGGAGATCCAGCACAGCCTACCTTGAGCAGGCAGGACAGGACTCAACTGGATGTCAGGATGAACCAGTCTCTTTGGGTGCAAGGACCTCTGCAAATGAGGAAGGTAGGGAGACCTATTCTCTGGGGAGAGACCATCTCCTTCACTGGAGGCTCTCTCTTTCTGAAACATTTCCCCCCGTTAAGTAACAGATGGAGATGTTACATGTTCAGATTTGAAAGTGTCATTACAGCTTGTGGCACAGTTTAGTGGGAAAATTATTCTTCCTTTCTTAGGTTTGAAATAGTAGCTAAGAGGGTGAGGTGTCAGGAGTAACACCATTTGCCTTTTTACTGGGGAAGTCACCCGGGGTCTTTGTTTAGCTGCACATGAACAGGAAGCTGTACGCTTTGGTTTAAAACAACCTACCAAAAGCTTCTACACTCTCTTAAATCAGCAGGATAACTAGTGAGGGCCACCTCAACTTTTCCGTAGCACTAGTTAGTGAAACTTCAGTGTGCGTACTGTTTTCTGCCTCATGGTACTGCTTCTGAGGAGATTTTTGAGCAGAACCATGAGATACTTAGAAAGAGCAGCAAATGCCTTCCTTTTTTACTCACCTCATTGCCTGAAAGATGGTACATTCTTGCTTCCTGGAGCAAAGGAAAAACATCTGGACACTGCCTAATGAGTTGATCAGCTTCAACAGTCTCTACGAAATACCAGGGGTCTAAGAGGGGCAGCCGGACATTCTCCAGCACGTATGGCAGGAGCGGAAACCTTTCCGACTCCTTGTAACGGACCCAGTTCATGACAGTTTCGAACACCTGCGCCTCTTCCGTGACATAGAGGTCGTCGCTCTTCAACGTGCTGCAGAGAATGTCGGCCGGCAGCTCCAGGAACTCCTCGTAGTTCAGGACCTGGGTGAAGTTCTGGATGATGTAGTTCTGCACTTGTTGTTTCAGGCTCTGCAGGGAGTGGGCGTCAGCCAGCCTCAGGATGCCGACGCAGTTCTCTGGCTGGAGGGCTTCGGTGAGAAAGCTGGCGCAAGCATCTACCATGCGAAGGAACTGGGGACAGAGAAAGCAGGTGTAAGCACAGGGCGGTTGCTTGTACGACTGTATCCCAGGAGAGCTATGGAGCTTTGGGGCTGGCTCCCAACCAGCCACGCACAACACAGCAAAGAGCTGGGGGAGGCAAGAAATCAGTCATACAAGGACAGGTGTCTTCCAGAATCTGCAGTCTGAAATGAAAATGTCTTCCTCCCCCGCCCTGTTTTTTCTCTCTCTGCATCCATATTGCTCCTTTTCCCTCTTGCAGGACACAGAAGACCTGTGACAGTCATTAATTCTATTTGTTTCACAAAAGCAAAGGGTTTTCTACCATTCTCCTTCCCTCCATGACATGTCTAAGCACTTGCAACCAAGGAGTTACAAAACACAGGTAAGGTCCCCAGGCTTCAGACATGCTTACCCTGCTTCATCTTGCATGTCAGCTCAGATCAACTAGAAGGGAGTCTGGTTTTGGAGTGCAGGTGGCTCCATAGTCTGCATTTATGCTTCCACCATCCAAACTCTCAACATTTTTGAGGCTTTGCAAGGGTGATGGAACTTGAGTGCTGAGGTCTGAGAGGTCTTGGCCAAAGTGCAGCCCCCCCAGCATTTATGGGCTTGCTGTCCTGTACTGGGGTACACGGCACGAGGAGATGGACCATCAATAAATCTTTTGAGTTCCCTGACAACCAGGGTTGCCTGGCAAGTATCTGTTGTGGGGGAGGCCTTCAGAGGTTTTAGTGACCTTTGTTTTCCTTGTCATCACCATTGGTTCAAAAACCCATAGATACGCATTTTACACACAGAGTCTGCTTAATCAAAGAACCTTCCACGTCTCCATTCAATAGGACATCACAACTACTCTCATTAATTTCCTTGACGCGATAGTCCCACCTGAGGGACCCAAATGTGCGGATTCTGGACCACAGATGTCTGTGGGGCATTTGCCTTGAGCTGTCATGTGAGTTGGGTTGCTGAGCAGTATTCAGGAATTGGCAACCAGTTTTGGGTAGAACTGACAAGTTACAGCGCTTCAGCCTGGGCTTTCTGTCACCTCTCTGATTTCAGCAATGGACCATCAGCGTCGCGTGTTGGTTTTGCCACTGGGCAGTGCGAACAGCGACGTGCACGAGGATGGGTCAGAACTGATGCTGTGCATTTCTGCCCATGTTTTTTGGTTCTTTTTCCATCCAGCATCAGCAAGCAAACAATTTTAACTCATTCTGTCCCACTGGGGAAAGTTGCACGAGGGTAATTGAGGGGCAAAGAGGAAGCGAAACATTTTTAAACGCTGTAGTATGTAGATTTGTTTCAGTAATTAGGGTAGAATCTTCCAGACCTGTCGGTGCCGTGTTGACACATTTAGACTGTTTACCAGAGCTGAGCGATCGCAGACGCCGCATACAGACTGCCTGGTTCCTGTTTTACATTTAGATGTGGTCAAGAGTTTAGAGAAATGCAACCGACTGATGAACAAGGCTACGCGGGGTCTCAGAATATGTCGCTGTCGCTGTGATATAAATATGTCAAGGGCACGCTGAGCGGCATTTGCCCTTTAAAAGCCACCAGTAATGAGATGCAAAAAACCAAATCTGGGCTTTGCCAGAGTCATCCACAAGACTGGGAACAGCCCCCAAAGCGACATTCTCACCAGCCTACAGCCCAACCACTGTAGAGTGCTCTAATTATTTATACACGGCTTGTTGAGAGCGATACTCACGAGATGACGCCCGCGGGTTTTCTCCCAGGCGGTGCACACTGCTCTAACGGCCACACAGGCACCACTGGTGGTGCTGGGCAGCTGTCTGTGGCCAGCCAACTGCGGAACTGTGAGGTGTGGGTGTGAGAAACTGAGCCCGTCGAGGGCTTACCAGAGAGGTCAAACCACTCGGAAACATATCAAGGCAGGACTTTCCCTGGCTGCTGGTCCTCATCTCCATGCTGTGCTATCTCTTCACCACTGCATTTAGAGACAAAATTCCCCCCAGAACTCCCCCAAACTTGCTGGGCATGCTTCAGTCAGTCCCATGAGAGCAGGTGACTCAGGGGAGTACCCCTGAGCCTCTGCTTCGTCTGCTCTGGTTATTCTTGCAGACCTCTAAATATTCTTCCTTCTCTTCTGCAAGTACCCCTCCTAAAATGCCACCCTAGGCATTTTAAAAACCCTGTTCCCTGGAAACAGTTTCTGGAATAACTGGGTCCTTTTAATACCCCTTTGAATCCAAGTTCTTACTTGCTAGAGACATCCCATATGTTTACTTGCCCTCCACTTGGCCTTCTCTCTGAATAATAGAATTTATTCTCCCTCTTTAAGTCCTTGTTTGTCCCAGCTTTCATTCAACTGCCTGGCGTAAGCAGTGCTAGCAGCCCTGCCTCCTGCTGTAACCCCCAGAAAGGGAAGGGAAGGGTGGTGGAAGGGGCTCTTATCCATAATCTCTCTCTGTGTGTAGCACACTTTGGGGTCGGATCCTGCACCCTGTGGCTGTGCTGCCCTCGGCCACCCACTCTGCCTGTGGCCTCAAGGGGCAGCAGGTCCTGTCTCAGCAGTAACACCTGCACCCTGAGGGAGCCAGCCGGGTGGTGAGGGCCACAGTGACTCTTGCAGGGCAGCTCCTTGGGGAGCTGACAGCTTTCTGAACCTGCCAACCGATCTCCGGCCCAGAGCTGCCCAGAAGTCCTTCGTTAGCAAATCTTGGCCTCTTGGCTGCGGTGGCAGTGGCTGCGGTGTCACCAGTGCTGTCCTGCAGCAGCCACCCTGGCCCTTCACTGCTCGGTGGCTATAAGATGGGTTTCAGATAATTCACAAGGGATTTACCTTACAGTGTCTTGTTGGTGAGAAGGGGATTAAGACAGGGATGAGAGGTGGTTTGGGAGTTCAGCAAGGCCAGCGGGCTGGGGGTGCTTCAGCTGTCCGTGCCTTGGGCGCAGAGCAGCCCAACTCTACTAAGAGCAGAGTGGGGCAGCTCAGGGGCATCCTCCGCTGTTGCCACCACAGCTGGCATTTCCACCGCAGTGGTCGTCCCAGCCCTTTGTGACAATAGCGCTTCTTTTATGTTTGCTCAGGAGCTTGCTTTCCTCCCACTACCTCTCTGCTTCCACCAAAGCAGCTGACGCAGCCCCACACCTGAGCCGTGCCGAGGGAGTGGGGTAATACAGAGGTTCCTGGGAGGTCAGGAGGGCTGTGGACGGGTCTGAAGGTTGTTGTTGAATTGCTACAGGGGAAGCAGAGCTCTCCGCCACAGCCCTGAGAAGCAGCTGAGATCTTGACCCTACCGAGAGGTGAAAGGATGAGCTGCTCTTCAGGCAGTGGGGGTGGCAGAGGGTGCTCGGCTGGATCCAGGGTGGCCGCCACCCTTACAAGCATGGTGACTGGGCAGCCACCAGCCCAGACAGAGGAGGTGACTGTTGAACTCGTGTTGCAACTGTGTTCTAGGTGGAAAAAATCTGTCTGGGTCACTGCAGGGTGAGGCTTAGCTGTTCAGCAGCAACCTGTTCCAAACCCTTCACCTTCTTCCCCTGGGACGACATCGCTGTGCCCAAAGCACTCTGCGGCGGGGACTTCTGTCGCTTTGAACAGCCTTCCACCTCCTCTTCCTCTGTTTTGGCTGCATTTGGTCAAAACTTATTGGAAGGGACTAAGAGGAGGCAGAATTGTGTAAAACTTTTTCAAACACAGTTCCTAGAGAAAAGTCAGGTATTTATATTGGAGTATCTAGAACTGTGCAAGTTATTTCTCTTTTGGTCCGTTGTCAAGTTTGAGAGACTGAAAAGAGGCACTGCCAAAAATTGTTGATAATCAGATAAAAATGTTCTATTTGGAACTTGTTTTTCTCACGTGCCATTATTGGAAAGGAAAGAATTTCTGAAACAAAAATGTTACAATAAATTGCAGAATTAATCTTTTCAACTGTTGATGTATTGAAATGAAACATTTGACTCTCAACTGTTTCTGTTTGTTCTTCAGTGTAAACAGCAGAGACAAGCTGGCAAAATGCAAGTAGTTACTAAATCATTTTTACACAAAGCACTTTTTCAGCCAAAAACCTCACCCATGTATAATGTGAGGCTTTAAGGCCTTATAAATCTTTACAGTATCCAACACTGTTGCAGTAAGACTTGGAATCTCTGTTTTTAGCTGAACATTCCTGGATTTCTAGGGTTTTATAGTTTACTATCTAACAGTGTTTGACAGTTTTCTTAAAGCACCAGCCTTGGGAATCAAATTTAATCTTCATTTTAATGAAAAATAGGGAAGAGAAAGGAAAAAAGTATAAATTGATACTTTGGATACTTTCAGGAAAAAAAAAAGCCCTGAGGAATGATCCTAAGGAAAAATGTTTAGGAGAAAACAAAAAGAACACCAAAGAAAGCGTCTTGAAAATGAGCCAAAAGTAACCTTTGAGTTCTACCAGTTTGCAGTACTGGTCTGCTGCAAATGTCGGCAGGTTACCGCACTGCAGCCCCAGGTGACGTTAAAGCTACACCACCTTTTCTGAGTTACCTTGGGGAGCACTTTGGGATGACTTTCCCTCCTCTCCCCACAGCACCTAGCAGCTCACATTACCCCAAAGGCCACAGGTTCATTTCAGAGCAAACCCTCCCACGTGAGATTCAAGAATCTAAGAAGTTGCTGATGAACGCCAATGATGATGGAGTCAGGTGCTCCTTGCCCGCCTTAATGAAAAGCCTGGACGGACACACACACATCGGCAGGTTATGCTGGTTGCAATTTGTTAGCAATTTGTGGCTTGGTAGCAGGGCCTGCAATTTGGTAGACCTCACGGGTGATTTACAGGACACGTGAACACCGCATGGACCAAAGGCTGAGTAACACTGCTCAAGTCTGACTTCCCACAAGTCCCAGGTCATGACTAAAACCCTTCACCTCAAGAGTCCTACAAAAGAGGATGCTGACTTTGGCTGGTGAGCCTTCATTTGAAGGCAATGGAGAGGGAGTGACGTTACCTTCCTGCTCTGGCCGCCCAGACCAGCCACTGCCCTCTGATTCTTGGGCTGGAGAATGATCAGCATTCACAGCCTGACCTGGACCTCGGGGGGCACGATCCCAGCAACACAACCCTGCTGGCTGGCAGGGTGGGAGCAGCTCTTGGAGGCAGAGCCCGGCTGTTTGCCTCTGCCCAGCAGCCAGCACAGCAGCGGTCCAGTACATTCCAGTACATGGCTGCAAGTGCCATTTCTTGCCACCATGGAAGTAAATATGAAGCAAAATGCTTCCAGAACCCTTGAAACCACAGAGGTTTGCAGTGTGTTAACTGGGGTAGGACATGGTGTTGCCAGAACAGAAGATGGGATCAGTGGATTTGAGTTATCTGTACCTGGAAGAGGCTGGCAGCTTCCAAGACTTTCTGTACGTTCTGCTTTGTGATGAGCATCTTGCTGGTGTAGGTGTAGTCCAAGAGTATATTCATAGTTTCTGCGTCAACTCCCTTAAGTATGATCTTCTCTTCGTATTTCTCTCTTAAATCATTGCAGAACATGGCCCTGAAAGGAAAGACATTTATCTTTTACTGCATCCCAGCCAGGATGAGACATTCTGAAAACACTGGGTTCTATAGATTTCAACACAGAATGCTCCAATTGCTTCATCTTTCGTGCAGTTAGGCCTGTAGCAAAGTAACAAGGAAAATCCTTTTGTTGCTTTCATACCTCTCTACTCTTGAGTTTGATAAGGTGCACACATGATGGATACCGCAGAGCCAGGCTCTGCAGTAGTCCTGGAGCTCCATGGCAGCAAAAGGCAGCTGGGACTTTCCCTGAGTAGTGCTCTGTGTCTGGACTGATGCTGCAGAGCAGTTGTCATGTCTCACCTGCTGGCCTCTTACAGACTCTTTCTGTTTCTACTACAGGCCCAGCTCATGAAGCCCTCCATCAAACCTCCAAGCTACGGACATTCTCTCTACTTTGTTAACACTCAGCACGTGGGCTTTATAACCTTTGGCAAGGTCAATACCCTTGTGCCACACAACCCTGCTTAGACTGAACCCTGAGGGCCAGACCGGATCCACGTGTCTGATTGATAGCCTCACCTCTAAGCTTCCCAACATATCTTGGACCTCATTAATACCAGGGATGGGCCAGGAGAGAACAGCTTAGGGATTTTCTTCTAATTAAGATGTTGAGTTTTCCTCTGCTAAATTTTGGAGCTTCTGGTAGAATTGTGCAGTTGGTATCTCTTGTCTAGAGAAGGACTTGAATAATCATGAATTGGAAGTACTGTTAGCAAGAAAGCGCAGTGATTTCATGCATGTTGATACCCCCTCTTCTTTGGTGCATCATACCACATTTGAAAGGTGACCAGCGCACACACCTTTGGCACTGGTCAGATATTTCACGTGGCATATAAATCAGAAATCTCTCCAAGAGCTATTTAAATGCACTTTGCATTGTGATAGCTGCAAGGCGAACACACGCATCTTCATCGGCATTTTCAATTCATAGTTTTAAGTATGTCTTTGCTATGTTTTTGCTTTTATTTACAAGTTTGATCAGTGCCATCTTGTCCACGGCATTCAGAGAGCCAGATTTCACATCATTTGGAATCTGGCTCAACAGATTAGAAGTATGTGAGTCCACTTGGAACTGAGCTGGTGAAAAACATGTGCAGATCTAAAGTGTAATTAGAAGCACTCTTTACCCTGCATACCAAGACCTTCTTTATTAGTCATGTGCAATGTTGACAGGATAGTGCAACCTGGGAAGTGGTTAGAAGTCCAAAGTTTTAGGCCATGCTTTTCTTGTAAAAGCAGTGCCAGAATCAAGCCGTCTGATTGACACATCTTACTGGAACCAAGGATGTAAACAGTTTGTATTGCAAAGCAGTTAGGCATGGTGAGTGGCGGATGGGTGGAAGATACCAGCTGCTGGTTGCTCTCAGAGCTACCTCTTCCTTGCCTCAGCAGAGATTTTATAACAAGAGAGAGCTGGTATTAGTTATCTCAGCGTATAAAACTGCCTTTTAGATAAAGAACAGGAAACTTGGGCAGAGAAGATATTTGTCAGAAAAGATGTTCAGCCAAAATTCTCATTTTCCTTTCACTTGTCTCAGCTCGTTAGAGGTTTTTGATTCACTGCTCTGCTCCGTGTTCCAGCTTCTGCTGCAACTGAAATCGGAGTATTCAAAAGGCATGAAGGCAAAATGCTCCTTGATTTCAGTGGATGCAAGACTGGGATTCTTCGTAGCTTCTTTTCCTTTTTGGCAGTATTGAAAGTTGTATGTGTGGGGCATGCAGGCAGGTGGCCGTTTGGGAACAACAGTCCTCAGTACTCGCTTCTCCCTGGGAATGGGGTTCCAACTGGGGGATGGAGGCTTGTACAAAACAGCCGTTTCAATTGCACGGGATTGGTGCTGCCGAATGCGTCTCTGAATGAGAAGCAGGCTGTTGTAGGATGCAGGTGTTGTCTGCTCTTGTTCCTTTTATCTCTTAAACTGGTGACTCCGGTCTTGTATTTAACCATCCCTGTCAGGGGGGTGAGAGCTCTCGGTTCCATCCCGCAAAGCTGGTGTGTTTGATGGAGATCAGTGGCAGATACCCAGCATTACACCACTGCAAGGCTGCTCAGAAACCAGCCTCGGGACTCTGGTGGTGGCTTTGCACAGGGATCTTGTCAAAGTGCTGTCTCCTAACCTGTGAAATTGTGTTAGAGCTGCCATCCACACCCAGTCATGTAGGGTACGGATTCACGGAACATAACTGCAACCTGCAGAAATCACACATCTAAAGCATCGTGTTCTCTCCAGCAGTACTCCTCTCTAGAAGGTGGCAGGGCTGAATGGGATGGTACTATCCAGGATGTCTGACTCCTGTAGTGGGCTTTCCTTCTGCTCAGATGGAGTGGACCACATTCCCACCCCATGTGCCGACTGGAGGGAGCACCCTGACACCACTCAGGACTGATCAGGTTGAGCTGGCCTCTTGGGGATTAAAATGCTGCTTCTGAACCATTCTGTACTTACCCAGAAAGGTGTGTGATTGTTTTCTCTGGGGCTCTAAATCCTTCAGATGTGGCTACTAATTTTATTATCTGTTTCCCTGGTTCCTGTTGCTGTGTAATTCTAAACTAAGCCTTTGAATCTACATTTACTTTAAGAAATGCCCATCTAAAAGGAGGGCCCAGGGCCAAAATTAGATGCCTAAAAATGGGTAAATTTAGAAAAAAAAACAAACAAAAAAGCAGGGAGAAATCCAAATGAAATAAATGAGGGATTACAGTTTGTGAAGCGCTTTTTAAGCACTCACCCATACTGGAGTGCTTGTGCTTGGAATTATGAACCTGACTTCAAACAACCGTGCTGGAATTTGAGGATGCTCTGGAAAATATTGCTTCAACCTCTCCCAGCCCCATTCTCCCACTACCTTGGGCAGTGCAGGAATAAAGAACTCCCGCTCCACCTTGGCCAGCTTGTATTTCTCTGCTTTGCTACCTTCATCCGGGTAAACGGGGAGTTCACGCTTTCATGTCTGCAGATGCAGAACATGTCAGAAGTACTGGTCTAGCTACTCTCAAGCGATGCTGAAGGAAGGCCTAGAAGTTGTTAGCTTTGTTTAACAGTACTTAAGTCAACTGCTGCAGATCGCTGCCATTCTGGCACCCAACGTTCAGGAAGGCGATTGTGTAACACGCTGCGGGGTAACGAAGTCCATGACTCAGAGGGGTCCTGCTGCTCTGCTCCTGTGCACAGGCCTTAGAGGCCCTGTAATAGCATGGAAAGTACTCACAGCAGTAGTGTGGTTTAAGAATCTCTTCTTCCGTTGGGCTCGTGTAGCTTCTAGTGGATTATGGCAGGATGAAACAAGCCACCCTGTGAGCAGCAGAACTAATGAAGCTCGGGTCCCTGCAGACTTGTGTCCCCCTTTCCCTCTTCACAGAAACCTCAGCTTCCCCTTCCTGAGCCCTCCAGTCTCTCTCGTTATTCCTCTTACACACATTTCTTCGCCCAGCTCCGTTGCTGGCTGCCTGTGTCCGGCCGAGCAAGGGCAGCGGGTGCTTTGGCTGGTTCCAGGCACTGTGCGTGTTGTCCAGCCAGGACATGGTGCTTGTTACCCAGCTGAGCACCATGGGGTCCCAGTCCCAGCCTCTCTCCTCTGCCGAGCTGCAGATTTCCATCAAACCTGTGGGAACTTCAGTTTTGAGATTTCCACCTTCTGCCAAATGCGATTGAAACTAACCCAAAGAGTCATGACAAGAGACACTGACAGGCAGACAATGTGATAGAGTAGAATCATAGAACTGATTAGGTTAGAAAAGACCTTTAAGATCATCCAACCATTAAGCCCACACTGCCAAGTCCACCACTAAACCATGTCCCTCAGTGCCACATCGACACGTCAAAAAATCTCAACTCCATGGGAAGCCAGGGCAAATACAAGCCCCTGTCAGGAACAGATCCAACCCACATGTACAATTGCTTTGGGATGAGATGACCTCCAGCTAGGTATCCCCGTTCCTTCAAAGGGCCAGGCTGTAGCTCAAGGCTCAGTGGAAAACCACCCAACAGTAGTTTTATCAGAAAACTCTCTTATCTGTTTCTAGCTGTTGAAGCCCCTTCTGTCTGCAGCACCTTTCCTCATAGAGGAAGGAGAATGAGTTTTTTT
Source organism: Baryphthengus martii (assembly GCA_013396935.1). NCBI lineage: Eukaryota > Metazoa > Chordata > Aves > Coraciiformes > Momotidae > Baryphthengus > Baryphthengus martii. The sequence goes on along the minus strand of VWZK01009451.1, from coordinate 1,131,166 downwards.
GTCAAAGTATCATGATGGTAATTCTGATTTTAATGTACACATCTGCTCTCCTTCCTGCACACGATGCTGCTAAGAAATATTTGAGCACCTCCGCTTTTAGTTGTACATTTTCACGTAGGCGATCTATATAGTTTCTCTGTAGAAATGATACCTCTCACCATATAATCATGGACACAGTCTCTATTATGAGATGATAAAAGCAGAACTGTTCTTCCAGGCAGTACCAGCAAAGCTTACTAGATTCCATTAAAATTAGCTTTCTGCCCATGTCACAAGTGGTCACAGGTTCTTTTTTCTCATGTTTCCTCTGCAGCTATTCAGTCATCTGACCACTTTAGCAGTAAAAACAAAAAAAAAGATAAAAAAATCCCAGCCATGCAAATGTGATTGTCTAAATGATAATGGAAAATCTGTGTTAAAACTGATACCGAGTTCCTCTGTGTCTAAAATTTGTTCTTGCTGGTCAGTAGTCTCAGATAGACTATCCACTGTAGTACTGAAAGAATGAAAAATTCAAGAGGCCAAGAAGGAGAGGGTGAAATGGAAAAATTGCTTTCAAGGAGATATTTCCCATTGCTATTGATTTTTAGTAACCCTAGAAAAGATGGAAAATGCCTTCTCTTTCCTCCCCGATGATTTTATGCAATGTATGTTTTTACCACAGAATGATAATGGGAAAAATTATCAAGTTCCACAAACCCACTCCCATCTCAATAAAAATACCACGTTCTCTGAATGAATATTCCTCTTTGCCTGAAGCTCAGAGGGACAATACAAGGGGCTACAGATCCTTAGTTAAAATACCATTTTCTTATCCACTTGTACTCTCCGCTCCTTTGCGTGCTTCCAGCAGACTCGCTGAGTGCTGGTATCAGAACACCGACAAATCCACAACTTGGCACCTGCCTTATTTATGTCTCCAACTTTAAAAATAATAAAATAAAAAGAGCTGGAAGGTGTCAGGTATTACAGATTCACTTCAAATTTGCCAAGTTTAGCACCAATTTTCCATTCTTTGGAGATCTACAGTTCAAGCCTAAGGAGCAGAGTATGTTTATTGATTTTGTTTCTTACATGCCTTACCTGAAATAATTGCTGGCTGCAGCAAGGACCACTCGATGACAGGAGAATTCTCTGCTGCCCACACACAAGACGACATCTGTAAGGGAATTTTCAAGCCGAAGGTTCTCCAGGCCATTCTGGAGCACCAGAGAGAGACCCGTATCATCAAACTTGACCTTTTCACTACTCGAGACTTCCACCAGCTCCTCCATTTTCGTTGAACGCTCATCGTCCAAAGTGATCTCAGGCTCCTCAGAGCTCTTCTCCAGCGTGTCCCCCATTTTCTGACCAGCACCGTTTCATTCTGTTGGTACTTCAATCTAAAAAGAGCTCCTAAGCTTCAGACGAGTCACACTGCAGAAGTTGGGCGGATTTCCTGTCCAGAGGTCTCTGCTTATCTATAGCTGTCACACACACATAACAGGAAGCCTTGCACTTTCTCATCCTGTTAACACAAACAAAGGCTGGGGGTTTTTCAGCGAATTTTAGGCAGTATCAACGTGTTTAGAAAGGACTTAAGACGCCTCTGGATGTGAGAAGATTACAAGTGACAGGCAAGGCCTGCTCACCAGTCCCTCGCTGTTATCCGGATCTGCTGGTTGTGGTGATAGGTGTACCATATGGCTGGCGAGTCACCCCTGGCAGGCTGAGCTGCTAAGGGGAAGAGGGTATTATTTTAAATATCTTTTTCCAGGTATGTGATTATCAATCATTGAACTGGTTTTAGGTTTGCTTTTGGTTTTTAATGATGTGTTCACATATTCAGAAAGCCCTCCAAGTGACTGTTTCTGTCCCTTGCGACATGTTAGCAGACAAACATTGGAAGGCTTTTCTTTAAGGCTAAATCTTTAAGGCTAAGGATGTGGAGCAGCATCAAAGATCTTGCAGCTGATGGGTCTTCAGGCCACACTGCCAGGCACTGTGATGTCCCACATAGGTCCATGCAGCCAGTGCCAAGCCGCTAACCGGCTAATAGTGGATACTAAAGGAGAAAGACCAGGAGCTGTGTATGTGTGCTCTTCTCACCATCCTCACTGCTGGAGGTCACTTGAGTCACATCTGCGTCTAATGTACCGTCCCCAGGATAAACACGAGTGGTAGTGGGACTGTGACCTAAGCACCTGGCGTCGGGATGCCACCGGGGAGTGCAGGGGGTAACTCTCCAGCATGACAGGAACATGCAAAGCACAGGGCTGAAGGTTTTACTTTCACTGAATTGGATCTACTTGGACCTCACGTAGATGAGAAGCTCACCCAAGCTGACTGAGATAATAAGCCTGTTGAAAGTAACAGGGCAAATCCCCTGGCTTGCTGAGGAAACTCTCCTGCTGTGGAGCTAGCAAGTCGCACTCCCTTTCTCTCCTCCCAGGAGGAATGCAGGACCAACCTCTCAGCTTGGTAGCTTGAGTGCTAACCGACCTTGCCTTTGTGATACTTCTAGGAATCCTCATCTGGCCAATCCTCATATTTTTACTGTGTGTTTGGTTTCCTCTTTTGTCTCCAGCTTGTATCGCTGAACTCATGGTGTTAAGGGGAAGCTTGGCTTAGAAGAGGGAGGTGAAAGCGGTGTTCAGAGAGAGCCAGATGTAGAGGGTTCTTGTATAGGATGGGATGACCAAGGGGAAGGAAAGCAGAAAAATCTTTCTCTTGCTTTCCCCTACCTCCTTGTAATGGGTTTTTCTTCATGTTGTGTAGTCTGTGCAGCGCTTTGGCTTTTTCCTTTCCCAGACGATACAAATGTGCTAACTTTTGTGATAGCTATTGGTAATGAATGCTTCCTTCTTCAAAGCCAGTCCTATCTTTCTACAAATACTCCTTCAGGAATACAGTCAGAAAATGAAGGAGAATCCCCCAAAATATCAGGTGTGCTTTTAAAACCACAATATTTTAACCCTATCTTAGGTTAGGTTCTCTTTGTTTCTCGTCTTAACTTCCAACCTTAAGGAATTCATCTTATCAGCCTTTTCTCAGATGGTGCAAAGCTTCACATTTTCTTTATCTGTTTAAGTGAAAGCTGAGATTCAGCAGCGATCACTTGATTCCAGTTGCCAAAGCTTTAAACAAAGCCTTAATGGTTGTGAAAACTGAAGTAAGAGTGCACTGGCTGTGAGCGCTGGGAACGGAAACCCTGCAGTAACTGGGTCGCTTGATAGCTGTGGTATTGCCAGCGGGCTACCCATTAACTGTGCTACAGAAAGGACCTTAGCAACTCAGCAAGTGTTGACTAGCAGTAGCAGTGATCACTATCTGCCATCTGTCTCCTTCTGTGCCATTGCCCACCCTTATGAGATATTTTTAACCCTTAAATTATTTGGGTTTTTTCTGCCTCCTTTCTTCTGTCAGTCTGTTTTTATAGAGCTGCCTAATATTTACAGAATCCCTTGCTCAGGCATTAATCCACAATTCTAGTAGCTGGGTTTATTATTTGGACAAGCAGCAGGGCAGCGCTGAGGTGAATGTTGTGTTTTTGCAAGTCTAAGGGAACAAACCCAATGCCAGGGAGCTGCTTGCCTGAGCTGCTTCGTCACCCAAACCCGCAGTAGCAACACGTTATTTAATCCTGGGGCAAATCCAGCTTGTTACTTTATGGCAGCAGCTTTCAAATACATTCTTGGTTTTGGCCTTTAGAAACTTGTTCTGGCAGCACTCCTACTGTTTTCACTAAAGAAATACCTGCCAGCTAAATGAACCACTTCATCTGGTAAGAGCTGAAGGCTTGTCTGTTCGTGACGTGTTTGTCTGTTGTCTTTAGCTCACACCTACTGAATTGACCTGTGTCAATTCTGCACCAGCTTGAGATAACCGACTGGAATTACTGACTAAATAACGTCTGTCCACCACTTCTGTCACATAGGAAGCTCACAGGGCTCTGTAACATCACAGACTCTGCTGGTACGTATGTATCTCTGCTTTGTACGTGTTTGGCAAGCTGAGTTCAGAGACTGCTTTGCATCCTGCCCTCACCTCCTTACCTCTGTGTCCTCTGTTACCCATTGGCCATGCTCTCTGCTTAAATGTTGACCTGTAGCCAACGCTGTCTGTTCTTGAAACCAGCATCTCATCCCTGTGGCATTTCAGTACTGTAATATTTGACCATGCCAGGTGAATCTGCCCAGACTGGCCAGGGATACTGGTTCTCATCTTGCAGAGTGAAAGATTCAGGCAGTCCCTGAAAAGGCATGGACATAGGGCTGGGATTAAGAGGAGGGCCAGAAGAAACCACATGTGGGACAGCCACCAACAATGAAGAGAGCAAGGAGCTGAGGCATTCTTAAAGCAAGGGTAGAAACATAGAAACCTATTTCTGACAGTTCTTGTTACTTGTTTTGCTTTCCACAGCCCTTGTACTTCAGCAAACAGGATCCTTCTGAACCTAGCGACTCTGAGAGGGACCAGCAAAGAAACACAGGAGCATGTGGCTGCAGTTGTACTCCCTCTTCTGAACCAGCACCACTTCCATTTCAAAACCTGCTCCTTGAGCCTTCTCATATCCCTCCCTCTGGGCAGCTGCAGTTGTCCCAAGTCAGGAAACAACAATGATTTTGTGAGGTTGGCCCATCTCATCTCCTCACGTTTGAAGAGCACCTCCTATTTTGGGAGTATCGCCGGGTTACTCTGCTAGTGCTCCATTTACTAGCTTCCCAACTTTTGCTCTCAGACTGGTTTTGCTTGTATTTTATGTCACTGGGATGTTTCTAGAATAACTGTTGCTTCCATGTATTGTTTTCTTAGAGGTAGTAGAACAGTCAGGCATTGTGCTAAAAATCCAGATGAGTGACTCCAAACTGTGCTTTCACCTGGTGTAGAAGTCCTAGCTGACCAAACTAAATGTCATAGTCTTTGGGTTCGGTATTCAAAGTCTGGTTGTTATCCTAATCATATTAATCCATGTGTGGTATTGGCTATAGAGGTCAGTAAACCTTAACGCTGACGTGTGAATGGGTCAGTTGAGCTTGAGAAATCTTTAATGCCCTGCTCATAGGCTTTTGAGGGAGTGGTGGAGGCAGACTGCTATTTAAACAAGTGTTTATTCTGTTTGAAGAAGCTGAATTGCAGTCTGGGGGTGCAGTATGGTCACTCCCAAAGCTTCAGGCAGAACAAGCTGAAGCATCACTTAGCACTGTGTTTTAAGACCTTAAAGCCCAAGATGAGATGCACCCAAATGAAGGAAGGACTGAAGGACTGGAAGGACTGAAGCCTAGGGATGGAGCTGAAGGTAAGACTGATACGAAATGCAGTAGGTACAGGCCATGGTAGCTGATGAGCGCTGCAACCAGCCTTCTCCATCCAGAATAGTCTTTGCCTTCTCCCCAGAAAAAAAGTTGTTCTTTCCTCAACATTTACACTACTGCAGGTTTTTCATAAGAACAGACAAGTGCTTCCCCTTTTGCCTCCTCAAGAAAATTATTCTTTAAAACAAAATGGCAGCAGTTCTTTGCATTCCCTGTTGTACACAAACAGGCAAAGAAACGTGATTCCTAAAATTAGTTTCTACTACAAGAGAAGTGCCCCATTTTCTTTTAACTTAGTCCCAAAATGCTCTCTAAAACATTTTGCCAGCATTACTCACAAAGAGGTTTTGTCACCAGCGTTGAGACATCAGACTCCCTCCTGCTTCGGTTTATATAAGTAACAAGGTGCTTGGATCACTTGTCTAAGTGCTGGCTGCTGTGCCATCCATTGGAATTTAAAAGCATCTTCTCTGTATTATTAGTTAATGGCTGTTTATGCATAAATAATTCATCCTCTAAGTCAATTATACCTTTGATCTCCCTAAGTGGACACATGGAACTAGGCTTATGCTAGGAGAAATAGAGGCCTATTGTTCTCAGTGATATTTTGATCTTGTATCCTTCGTGCACCTCCATCTCCTGCTGCAGCCAGGCTCTGGCGTCCAGCACGCCCAGGTCACAGATGCAGCCTTGGTAAGAAGTGACAGCACTAATAGTTCAGGCACTTGTTCCACAGCTTGCTAAAAGATGACCGACAAAGTCGCTCTTGAAATGAAGGAGAGCTGTTCTGCTTGGCCAGAGATGGGTGGTGGGGGAAACTGTCACCTCCACAGTCAATTCTGTGGAGGCTGGACTGAAACCTCAGCTCTTGAGTCTACTGATAGAATATGCTCAGTGGCCCTGTGAAATGCTGACAGTGTGACCTCAAACCATGGGAAATAAACCTTGTCTCGGATCTTATTGAAGTCTAAAGCAATGCTGACTTCTATATTTCATGAAGGCTAGTCAATGTCAGCCAGCACACGTACCTAACTGATGAGCTCACGCTCCGAGTGACTCTCCAGAGCTGTGACCGAATTTTGCTTTGATTTTTGAACTGCCTGAAGCTTAGAACCGCTGGTCACAGAACCAGTGTGGTCCTCATGTTCCTTGTGGTGGGCTTTTGCTAGCTTGCAACACTGATTTCCTTTGTGGGTTGTAAAAACTCTCAACCTCTTACTTGAGCAGACCGTAAGAGGCAAAGCCAATGCAACAATCTGCATGCTCCGTACCCACACCGCTTGCTGACTAGCCTCAGGCTCCTTTGTTGCCTCCTCTGCAGGACTGTCTCTCAGACTGGAAACTCACATGGACCCAAAGCAAAAGGAAATGTTCAAGTGAAGACCAGTCTAAACAGGCTGAAGCAAAATGAGATTTTTTTTTTACAACAGATGGTAACAGGGGAAGGGAGCAGGACACTTTATATGAGGGAATTGATATTTTGTGCGGTGCACACAGCAAATCATAAAATCAGTCATTTCTTTTGACCACCATAAGAGAGAGTTCCTGCTGCTGGCTGATGTGGGGTTGCTTATTAGCTTGTCTACTTATCTGAAAAATAAGGCTGCCATTGGCAGATATTGCTACTCTTGGAACATGGATTTTTCACTGGAAACACAAAATTTACGTACGCAATTCTTGTGCCTCCTTTTCTGACATAATGAAGGGCAGATTCAGTCCGCTTCCTGCAGGTGACGGCTGAAAGCTCAGCCTCAATCAGTCTGTGGGAAAGAAACAAACCGGAAAGAAGCAGAAATGTAAATGTTTTCAATAAATAAATACATAACTTTTTGTCAAAGTGCAGGTTGAGTTAATACACCTCCACACCCGTGCTCTCCTGTACAAAGCCAGCACAGACGTCTGTCTGATTTCCAGTTTCTTTTTTTCCTCCACAGCTATTTTGTTCAGCTCACAACTAACCTTGATCTTTCAGTTTGATGGTGAGAACGGCAAACATCTGATGAACCTGAACGTTAGTTTAAAAAAAGTTATAGCGCTCAGCAAGTTCTGCTTCATTGTTACAGCGGCTGAAGCTTCAGCAAATTTTAAAATCTTGTTAAAAAATTGAGCTTTCGCAAGTTTTCAGCAGGGCGTCTTAATTGTTTCGTTTGCAAGAAATCTAAACTTGTGTGAAACTGGGCTTTAGGCAGCATTGTTAGACAGCTTCCAAGACGATTTGACATTAGTTATATAGGAAGGGCCTTTAATCTTAACTCTGTATGGTGTGAGCTGGGGAGCTCGGGGATGTGAATGAGCCTGACTTCCCAGCTTGCAGCTACCAGTGGAGGAATTAAGTTGACAGATTGTTAGCTAAGTAGCTGAGCAGGTGGGAAAACATTAATTCGCGCAGAGATTGTGCTGGAGAAATGTACATTTTGCTATTTATTACCAGTAGTAAAAATCGTTACTGCATTTTATGTAACCAAATTATGAATGACCTAAAGTTAGAAACAGTGTAGGTGAGTTGTTAATATCCTTATGCAAATAAAGGTATTGCGTGAACTGCAATGATTTAAAATATAAAAAGGGGAAGTGATGAAAAAGTTGTAGTATTTCCTGATGAGGAAGGGAAATATCTGAGTATGCTTTAACTGCCTGTGTACTGCACTTGCAAGTGTTATGCTGTTAGGGGCTTGTGCCTTTGCTGGTTTGTTTTTTAAGCTGATCAGAATAATCTTAGCTAAATACAGCCACAACTCTCTGTCTGTGAATACAGCAGATTCCTGGCAGCTGTGGCTGGAAGAGGATGATTTTCTAGACCGAGCCCTCCTTGCCCCATGCGATGCAGGCCAGGCAGTCCCATGCTCTGTAAGAATACGTGCCCCAGGCTCTGCTCTCCACAGGCTCCTGAGAGTGGGGGCTCCAGCCCTCTCTCCAGGCTGGTCCTCCTGCACCGTATGGGCTCTCATGGACCACCATGCGAGTCTGGACACACCAAGACTTGCGTTCTCTTTAGCTTAACTCGCCAGTGGGCAGCTCGGTGAGCCTGGAGAGCCGGCACCGGCAGTGCCACGGTGCCGATAAGCTGTGGTTTATGTAGGACAGGAGAGTGCAGGGGAAGCTCCAAGGGCAAGGGACGAGATGTGCTTACACAAGGTCACGGGCCCCGGTTGACTTGCAGTGTTGACATACCCCGAGAGTCTGAAGCGTGGCTGCTGCAGCCCTTGGAGGCTGGCAGGAGCCAGGAGCCTGGGGAGCTGCTGGGAAAGCTCCTGGGTAGCTGTCAGCTCTGGAGTTGTGCTCTCCATCAAAGAAGCTTTCTGGAATGTAGGGCATTGGGACAGCTGTGGCAGGCCGGGCGAGGAGCTCAGGAACGCCACAATGTGTTGAATTTGGAAACCATGACAGATACTTGTGCTGGCTGGTATCAGAACCAGGAGGTGGAGCCCAGCTCCACGGCTGCGTTAAGTGTTACCGAGCTCTGAGGAGGGAGCTGAGGTGCATCTGACTACCTGTGAAATTTTGGAGGTGTGACACTGGAGAAAGAGGGGATCAAAGTCTTCTTAGACTTGAGAAAGCAGGTAACTGTTAAAAGTTTGTCACTTCTAATTTTAGGTTCTTAAGTTTAGAAATGCTACTTTAATTCTTCTGCCAGTCAATAAGGATTTAAAACAATTTATTTTTTCCATTACGAAGAGAGTGGAGAGTTTTCACATTCTAGTGAAATCTCTATTTCTGGGATATTTGCCCCAGGGAAAGACAGAACAGCTTCAGAATTTCATACTCCTGTTAATGTGCTTCTGTGTTAGAAAAAAAAAAAAGATAGGCATTATTAGGTTTATTTAATTTTAGGGAAAAAATATAAATAATATACCTATAATGAGCACCTAAAGAAATGAGGCATATTTGCCTTTTTATTGCTTCCTGCCTACAGTAATGTCCTGTTCCTCACTTGAGTTCTCCTCCTCTTTTAAAATTATAAAATATTGTCTCCTATATATTAAAACATTAATATAGAAGACTAAGAAAGCCTATCATAATATTTTAAAACTTCAATTTTTTTTTTCTTCAAGGTTCAGTACCATATTGATGTATGCCCGAAAAGTCTAGTGACTGACAAAACAATCTGTATTATCAGAAGCTCACCAACTAACCAATTTAATTTTTACAATCATTTCTGTCTAATGATACTGCTTATGAATAGATGGGTAGGGAAGGCTTAGGATCAAAGAGTAAACCGCAAATTTCACAATATTTTCCTGGCAAAACAACGTGTTGATTTAGCTACTGCACTGAAAGCTGCAAACCTTCATTAAGTGTGTTTTTCCTGGGATTACTCTGGCTAACATTTTCTTTCCTGTCTTCGTATCACAAATCTTTGTCCAGGACCATTGATTTGAAGCTGCTCTCGTCTGGCTAAGTATTCTAGCAGAGCTGAGGACTTGTCTTCGGAAAGCAGGCAATTCTGATCCATGGGACTATTTCAGGTCCAGGAAAACAGTCCCGTTTTAGACCTCAGAGCAGGTGCTCAAAAGCTTGTTTACGAAGGAGGGGGTGACCGCGGTGTTGATCTGGGCTGGGATTTTCAGTGGAGCTCCAAAGCAGCTGTATCAGAGCAGCAGCTGTTTCCACATCCCTCCCCACCCATCCATGCCCAAGGCTGCCACCACTCTCAGACAAGGCAGCAGCCTTCAGGCTCGGAATGCCGGCCTGGGGAGTCCCACCAGTGATTTCTGGATACTAGGGGGCTTTTTCCAGCTGCTCTGCTGGGTGCAGGAAGCCTGGGACTAGAAGATAAGCTTGCCAATTGTCCTTCTGGCATGCCAGGATTCCTCCATCCTTTGAGAGCCAAGTCTTGTCAGTCAGCTTGGAGAGAGGTTGCTTTGCACCACAGTGCCAGAAATGGAGAAGCTGCATGTGTCTTAGAAAGCTGGTGCTGTGCCATTCAGCATCTCTGGCTGCAAGCAGAGGAAGAACTACTCATGGAGCTCCTGGTGAACTACCCTTCCTGGGTTAACTGTACCTGAGGAAGCTTTGCTGATAACCAAAGCGAAGGGGAAGCCAAAATTACAAGATAACAAAGGTCATCTAGAGGTTTGCCCAAGCACCACCCCTAAGGCACAGCAGCAGCAGCCAAGTGTGAGGACCTCCTCAGCAAGCAGGCTGGCTGGTCCTGCAGCTGGAAGCTTGCTGTCCCACTGTCACTGTTAGGGGTAGCAAGGGTATTAGTCCAAGCTACCCAGTTTGTCAGCTGAGGATCTATTCCTCGACCTGTTGCCGGAGGGGTGTTTGCTGCACCAGAAGTAGCTGATGCGTGGATCTGCAAGCGTGGAGGTTGCTGGTAGCTTTGCAAGGCTGAGATTTCCCAGTCTGGGAGAGCGGCATGCACGTGCCCGTTCGAAATAACTTTTCTTTGGAAGCTGGCTAATTTTCTGCTTCACTGGCAAAGGTTTCCATGGTCATTTGGGTTGGAGAAAGGATTTATTTAACTTGTGAAATGCCTAAAGTCTCAAAGATGAAGAGGTGCAGTGCTCCTGCCTATTAATTGGTCCTGGTGTTGGCAAAGGGTTTGGGGAGAGAGCTGTTAAGTGTGGTTGAAGGGCAGAGCTGGAGTTCTGCAGTGGAGCGCTCTGCAGTGCTGTGGCGTAAAGGGGAGGCCTGGGCTGTAGGGATGTGTGAAAAAATACCCTTGTGAGAAAACACTTAATGCGAACGATTGTGAGGCTGTGGTTGGGCTTGAGGTTACGGGGCTGGATGGGAACATTGAGATAATGCCACAGCAGCTCAGGGAACTGTTTTTGCAGGTACCTACCTCACTTTTGCTAGGTTAGTGATTGCGTGTGTCGTCCGTCTGCCATTCTGCAACAACTCCTTTCAAGTCTTTGCTTGTGTGGCCACAACAAGCTCAAGCAACTTTTATTTCTTTGCTTCTTGTTTCACCAGACAAATACCAGCAGACTCTGTCTCTGTCTCCCTATGTTAGGCATTGGTTTCATGGTGTCTTGCTACTGCTAGTGCTGTAAAAAGAGAAACAGTTCAGTGTTTATAGCAGCAGTGATGCAATGCTCATTCTTCTCGGCTCTTCAATTCCACTCCCAGGCTTGGGAGATGGGAGATACTGGGTGGAAAAATTAGACACACACTTTCTGCACAGGAGCACTGTTGGTATGTGCCTTGTTTTGAGGCACTTCCAGTAGTGGGCGGCTACTGGGATGAAAGGGAGGAGGGGGATTTGCACAGGCTAGGAACATGGGGAGGCCAAGTAAGGACCAGACTGTACAGGGGGATACGCAACAATAATTGCAGGGCTCAATTAGTAAAGATGGTATTGATGTTTTCCCAGGTGTTTCTTTTTGAGTAAAGTGCACACTCTCTGTAACCCTGGTGTCTCCCCAGCTGAGAAGGAGCGAGCACTGAGCATGCAGGCGGTGGGACGGCGCCCAGCCCTGGCACAGGGAGCGCGGAGACAGCACGGCGTTTGGCTGCAGAGGGAGGATGCCCCATTTTATTCCCAGTGACAGGGCCTGCACTCATCCTGCCGCCTCACCGCTGCAGACGGACACCCAGGGAAGCACTGCTGGCCTGAGCAAAGCGTTAGGATTTGTGGCGTGCAGGGCCCTTAGAGAAGGAAAAGGGGATCTACAGGGTCAGCCAGGAGGTGGTGAAAATGGAAAAGACCAGTAAGAGGTGCCTGGGGAGGGGGAATACTGGCTTGCCAGGGCCCTTCGCCATTCAAGCGCCAGCGTAGCAGCCTGTGGTGCAGATGATGCTTCCTGGTGCGGTTGCCATTTCAACCAGGTGATGGGAAGAGGAGAGGCTGAATAGGAGCAGTCCTGGAAAAGTGCCTTCCACCCTAAATGCTTGTACCTGCTGATTATCCCAGCGGACCAGCTCTAGTCAGAAGGCTTTTGGCAGGAGGATGGTGAAAGTCTGTTCAACGTTAAGGGAAGGATTTTAGCGAGTTTTGGTGTGTTCTCTGTATTTCTTTGAAAGGTCTTTTATCATATGAGGAGACTTCGCTGTACTTTCATCTTCATCTAAATCCAGCCTTTTCTTTTTGATGCTATTTCCATACATGTCTTCTTTTTCTCTTGCTGCACCTTAGTGCTTTTTCCTAGCATACTCAAAAAGCAAATTCCTTGATAGTTACTGAACTCACTCTTCTGCTCATCCTTACAAATTTCTGTTAACATCGCCTTTTGCTCAGTACTGACTGGCATTTGTAATCCTGCCGAATGGCTTCTGTCATTACATTTTTGTGCCTACTTGCGTCAGGATCTGAACTGTTGTTGTCACTGTACAACACCTCTTGCTTTTTGAAGCTTTCTGTCCACTAAAACTTCTTCTATCAATGTCAGAATCTGTTCTCCATCCTCATGCTGAGTATTTGTTTCATCTCTGCTCCATTTGTCGCACAGCTCTTCACAGCGTTCCTTATGGCCCTCAGTCATTGCCAGCCGTTAGCCTGCCCTCCTCCTTGTCTTAACTCAGATCTCTGTGTTGCACTCAGGGGTTTTTAATGTTGTTCACTGTTCAGCATCTCTCTCTCCTCTCTGATCAGTGATCTGGGTAAGGCATGTGGCACTTAGACTATCCTTTGTATTCTTCTTCAGCTTCCTGCTCTCAGTTGCTGCAGCTCAGCCTTCATCTCTTCCGTCCTTCGGCTCCAAGCCCTTCTGCAGACTGGTCAGGACAGGTGTCCATTAGCAGTAAGTAGCTGCTAAAAGAAATGGCCTTTCTTTGAGTTTGTATTTTGTGTGTACAAACTACTCAAAAAAGCTATCTGGGTTTTGCTTAGAAAAATCCAATAAGGAGTTACAACTCTTCCCACAGTGGAGGAAAATTCTCAGGAGCAGACTGGCACACGGCTTCCCAAATACAGTTAATGTCTCTGACCCGTTTAGGTGGCACGCGGCATCGTTGAAATGTGTCTGAAAAGCTCTCGACGGTGGCAGTGTTCAAACTCAACACCACCATAAAACATATGAACCTGGGTGGATGCGTGCCAACGTTTTCGTGCAGGCTTCTAATTTTAGGTTTTAACCTTTCCAGTGCCCTGAAGATGCCTTCAAAATCTCCAAAATCACTGACCTCTTCAGAAAATACTGGCCTAAATGCTTTACAAGTACTTGATGTTGTTAAAAAAGTATTAACAAAGCTTTATAGAAATGAGTAATCTTTAATAATTGGCTTCAGCTTCTCAGGCAGCGTGCAAGTGCTTATTTTGAGAGAAATGCTCAGCTCAGCTTGAGAAAGAACAGCCAATCCCTCTGCTAGCAGAGGAATGAAGACCAATAGGATGTAGTAGCAACTCAAGTATCCTTAATTTCAGACATTCTCGGTGACGTCGGCTTTTCGAACTGGAAGTGCCTGGTTGTGACTGCATACATACATCTGCACATTATGAAGCAATTGATTGCTCAAGGAGTATTTTTAATTGGTATTTTTCTTTTAAATGCTCCATTTACCCTCTTCACACAAGGTATTTTTGCCACGTGCAGTTTTTATTGGAGTAAATATTCTCCTTACAGATAGCTCCTTCAAGTCTAGTCAGAGATTTCTTGACCTTTTTATTTTTTTTCCTTCCCGTGACTCATTCCTTTAATCCCACTCATGTCTTCTGAAGCGAACTCTGCGTAGTCATGTTGACCCCAAGAGTTACAAAGAACTGGGCCAGACAAAAGGATACATCAGATAAGAGATCTGTTCTAAGCAAAACATTTTTTTCTTAGGTCATCTACTTCTAGATTTAGTGTCTTTGTAACAAGTAAAGTTTTGGGTTCTTAGTCCTTTTTATGCTTGGTGGGTGAATAAGTTATTGCAATGGAACTGTGCTACACAAGGTGAACTGTCTGCTGACTTTCTCTTTGCTGTTTATGTTGTTTGGGGTTCTTGCTTTTCTAGCCAGAGGATGAAAAATTGACTCCACAGTCTTACATCTGATTAAATTCGTTAAGCAGTTCAGAGTTTTAGCTCGGCAGGAAAATGGTTGAACTTTTCAATTTTTTAAGATCTTCATGAAAACAATTTATGTACCAAAATCAGTTGACATTTTCAATCTGTTTTCAGAAACGTCGCCTTTTAATTAGTAATTCTAACTGTTCTGCAAAGCTGCAATTTACCTGACACCGGGGAAAACCAGAGCTCATTTAGCCTACGAAAATCTGAGACTGGTTTGTGCCAGAGAGGATCAATCCCAGAGTCCCGGACAAATGCTGCTCTTCTAATAGCTCCAGTAAAGGAGCACGGGCAGCTCCTGCAAAGGGCATGAGGCGGCGCACACTTCCCAAGGAGGGCGTAAGGAGGCAGAGAGAGGAATATCCCGAGGTCAGAAGATTGTGTAGGCTCACTAAAAGGTGAAGATCTATAATGCCTGGGGTTACTATCTAACATTTAGGGTTAGAAGAATAGAAGAATTGATTCCTTTCCCTCGGTGGTAAGGGGCGGGAGGGAGAGGTCGTTCTCCTAGGAAGGAGAATACAGCCAGTTAATGCCTCCATCAGCTCCACAGCCTTGCATAAGGCCTCATTGAGTACCTGGTAATGAACTTAATTTCAGCCTGCACGTCCCTGCCCTTGCCTCGCTGCTCCGCATCATGGACTTGCAAGTTTGCTTATGCTAAAGGGCAGAGCAAAAATAAATTTCCATACTCCCAGGCATGTTCCATCCGCCTGTGTTGGAGCATGGGCCGCTGTCCAAATAGTTTGGATATGAAGTGAATTTGGGCTCCAGGACAGGCTCAGACCTGCTCTTGAAATTGCCCGGCGATGACACCAGGGTCCTGCTTTTATATTTGCAGTTGAGTGGCTGCCACCGCTGTGACCTGCAGCTGCGACAGCAGTGCTCTTCATGTCCCAGCTTAAAACTAACACTGGCTTTCTCTGGTTAGTAGGGCAAGGGGCACCCCGTTTTGAGTTGCTCTTGACCAGGAACTGGCAAAAAGCTTTGTCAGTTGGAAATCAGTATTAATTAGGTGAAGCTGCAGCTCAGGTAGACAAAGATCCTCTTTTGATGGATTTTTTTGTGTGTGTGTGACAGTTTCTATTTTGGTCACGTAGACTGAAAAACTACAGAGACCCAGCGTTTTCTTTTTCTTCTGGCTCCTCTTGGGGTGTGTGGTTGGGCTCCCCACAACTAGCACGAAGGAATGTCATCGTGAAAGGTGCTGTCCCCAGCCACCGCTACCTCCTCACCTTCAGCTCCCGTGCGCTCACGGTGCTGGGCCGGTCAGGGACGGGCAGGGGGATGTCGGGGGCGG
>VWZK01009451.1:1091451-1114720 GCA_013396935.1 Baryphthengus martii | reverse complement strand
TGGTTTGGGGGCTTGTTTTTGGGTTTGTTTGGATGACGTTCTGTTCCCTTATATAGCAAAAAGAGGCAGCAACAACGTGGAAATGTTTCGAGATAAACTGGTGCGTGTCGGCGGTCGCCCCCGGGCCGCAAGTACCGGCCGGGCTCCGGCTACCTGCCTCTGAGGGAGCCGTGGCCGCGTTTACGTTCCATTTTCACACCGTGGCGGACTCGACATTCCCGCGGGTAACCTTGATCTCGGGGCCGGTGGTACCGGCCTGGCTGTCGGCTGCTGCGGTTGGGTTGTTTGTTAGCCTCAAATTTACAGGCATTTGGCTGAACCCCCGGGAGTCTTTGGAACGCGTACTCGGGCTGTGTGTGGTGGCTGGAGCTTTGGTTTGGTTTGTTTTTTTTGCTTTTGAATATCTAAAAATCGTAGTGGAACCAAGGTGAAAGAATTACTTTTTCACAGCCTCTTCCCCATAGGTTAATGATAACATGCGGTGTTTCTTTTTGGTTGTTTTGGTTTGTTTTTTTCCTCCGGTGTGTATGTGTCCTTCTAGGTGACCTTTTCACTTATAAAAGGATTGCCTGAAGACTTCTGCAGTTTAAAGCGTTTCTTTTTCACGGCGTGTTTTTGTTTTGTTTTACTTAATTATCTGCAGTCTCATGTCCAAATCAGTTCCTATTTTTGCTGAGTGATTTTTGAGGGCACTTAGGGGTTTTTTTTTCCCCCTGTGTCATTAGCTTGATTAGTATTGAATTTTGGCATTTAGAGGTTTTCTGTTTTGTTTTTGTTGTGTTGTTTTTTTTTTTAATCAAAATAGTGTCTTACATTAAAATAAAAAACTTGGACAGTGTAACTAACTCCTTATGACGTCTGTCAACTTGTTCACTTTGAATTCTTGTTTACTAGTCGTTCAGTATTCTTAAAGACTTTATTCATTTAAAAGGCATTTAAATTGTCAGTTTCTATTGTAAAAAAAATTATTTTTGTATTTAAAAAGAAGTCCTTTAAAGCCAACAACTTCTTGGTCTTTTTTTATATCACGAAGAAAGAAAATAAATACTGTTTGTTTTTTTTGGTGGAGTGAAAGGTTATGCTTTTTTCTTCTCTCTTCCTTTAAAAGAACAAGCCCTAGAGCACGTGTTGTGGTTTAGCCTGGCGTGCTGCAGTAGGTGGAACTGGGGGGGTGTTTCCTGTGACTCCTCGGGTAACCAGAGGTCAGAGATGAAGCACATCTGCAGATCATGTTCCTTGGAATCACAAACAAAATAACTCGAATTGGCCGAACGTGAGTGACAGTTCCCATGCTTCTGAATGGAAACACCACTTATATTGTGCAGTTTGGTTGCGTTACGTCGGGGGTGCCGTTACTAACACTGTACTGGGTGATAGTAGATGTGAGTGGGCTGCCAGGCCATGCAGGTGCTGCACCCCGAGCCTGCTGGGCTGCCAGGGGGCTGCACTGGGGCCGTGCCGGTGGCTCCTGCTCTTGGCCAGGGCACCTGCCTGTTCCACCATCTCCTTTTGTCCCTTCCCAGACGGTCCCCGATCCGGCCACGCCAAGGAAGTGCTGGCGCTGACGTGAGGCGGCGGAGGGCACGGGCGCAGGGTGAAAACCATCTCCGCTGGCAGCAACAGAAGCCCAGCTCAGCTTCAGGTACTCTTGAAACTACAGCCTGAGGGTGAGCTTTGAAGATAGAGCTCGGGCACACCTGATGACTGGGTGTTACCAAAGGGCCTCGCCCCAGCCTCTGCTACTTTCTGTCAGGTCTGCTGAGGGACCAGAGGAGCTCTGCGATGCAGAAGTGACAGGAAGACAGCTCTTCCAGAAAGCTACTGGCTCTTGCCAGAGCTGCGGCTGAACGGAGAGTGGTGAAATACGTGAGGATGTTACAGTGGCGGAAGGAGGAGTTTAACGCAACGTACCAGTAGTTTGTGTAGGAGGATTTACTGATAGATGATATCGGGGAAAACATTTTATAGACCTCATTTATCAGCCTCCGCATTGAGCTCTTAGATTATTTCTGAGGAATGTCTTGTGTAGGTAGGCCTACAGATGGTAGAGATTAAGGAAACAGAGGAACCTGATCTGGTGATCCTTGTGTTGATTTAGAGGTGTCATGTGCAGGTAACATCCGTGTCGGAGCTGTGTTGGTATTTGCAAAGCATTTTTAAAACTTGTTGGTACAAGGTGTGATTGCTTTTTCCTTTTCAGTTTTTCGAACTGATAGACTCTGATTTGCTTGGAGTCTGTCCGTGTTGACCCTTGCTCAGGCAAGCAATCCAGTGTGGTCTGTATTGCTTTTGATAGGATTTCCAATAGCTGCCTTTGGGAAAAATTTCTTCCTGGTTTTATTTTGTTTCATTCAAGTTCAAATGAAGAGATGTCGGTGTTAAATTCTCTTGATGTTGCTTTATAATGTGGCTTCTGTAGACACGTGTGAGTACCTTTAGAGAGGGAAGGTGCAGCCAGGGCTTGTGTTTCCCTCCTTTGTATGCTGAACAGCTCAGCTTCAGGCACAGGTTCCCCTCTGCCTTTCCACCTTTGGGGGTGAAACGTGGGGCAGGCAGCTGGAAGCGGTGACATTTTAGAAGTGCCAGAGCAAGATTGGCAAGAAGATCGTGTGTGAGTATCTGAGAGAGCTGAACGTGTGGTAGTGTTACTGACAGGCTTATAAAATTACTTGGCTTAGGCAAACTACAGAAGTAGTTAACTGGCTAGAAATTGAAGCATAGTATATTTAAAAGCAGTAATTTCTGCCATGGAGTGTAATTATTTTTCTTCTCTCTTCTTTGTGAATTTGCAGTATTTATCCCCTTGATTAGTTTTGGCTCCATGTATTTGAATTTTTCTCTTAGTCTCCCATTTCTTTAAACCATTGGGACATTAAAAAAGGATCACACGCTGACAATTAATTTTGTGTTTTTCTGAGCATAAAGAAGACATTACCTCCTTCAGTGAGCAGCCTTAACCCAGAGCCCTTATTTTCATTTATTAGTAATTGTGTAATGTAGCGTCTTCCTCAGTCTTAACTTTTCACACAGTGATAAAGACTTATTCTTGAAGTTGTATTATTCACTTAGCTGCCGTGTTTTGTCCTTTTGTGCACTATGCCAGTGTCTTGTTTCTGACTTCAGACTAACTTTGCTTTGAAAAAGCTCCATTAGCTTCAATGAAATTCTTCCAATTTAAATCTGTAACACTGGGATCAAGCTTGTAGTGTTCATATTTATATTTTCATTGTTACACTTCCCTTTTTTACTCCTGGTGCTTCGTTCCTGCCCACTTTCTCATGCTGAGCAGTATGGAATTAATTGCAGATCAAGTTCAATGTAAGGGTGAGGGTGTTAGCAACAGAGCTGGGGAGGTGGCGGTGGTTGGGTTTGTTTTTATCCAGCCTGCGTCATTATGGGTTGTGAAATACACTGGATGGAATATCAGCTACAGATCAGACTGTCTGTTTCTGCCTGGTTAAAATCTCTCTGAAGCAATCAGTTATTAGATAGGCTCATTGCAGCCGTGTTTTTCAGGCATCGATGACAACTGTTCCTAGTAAAATTAAATATTTTGCACGGTAAATGAGCTACGCCAAGAATCTGCCTTGTAAATATGTGCAAAATTTTCTTATGGAGAACAATGGTTTTGAAACCTCTTTTCTCAATGAGGAAATGTACAGCACACATTCTTTTCTTGGTCTTTGTTAAGATGGTGCCTTTTAAAGGTGCTGTGTAAAAAGCCTGTTTAGAAGAAGCGTGTTCCTCGTGTTCTATATTAAGCGATGACGTAGCCAGACTTGGACCGGGTAATTGCAGCTCCAAAGATACTGGCACGTCAGGAAATGGAATTGCTGCGAGGTGCTGACGTGGCCTGACTCTCTAAGCGGGGAATGAGGGAAACCTGAATAAAAACCTCTTGGAAGCATGAAAAAAATCTCCATAAACTTGAAAATAATTCAGTGCGTGTCCTTCCAGGCCTACAAATATGAGAAGCATTTGGAACAATACCTGTGTCAGACCCAAGAGGGCGTTTTGCCCAACTTCTTGCTGGGGGGAACATCATGCGCTGTGCGTTTGAAGCTGGAAGATGTTTGAGCTAGAAGTTTTGCTAATATTTATTTGCTAGTTGTAGTACTTTGGAAAACATAAAACCTCTCTGTCCTCAGTAAGTTGCCCTTGGTTCTTATTTTCAGTAGTTTTACACAAATGTAACTCTTCGTTCTGGTTTGTGCAGTAGCTGCGCACGTTCATTTTTAATTGAATCTTAGATTGTTAGCGAACTAGTCTGTGGGTGGTAGGAGTGAAGAGGTAAAAACTTAGGGTGAAGGTTGTTCATTGAGATAACTGAATGTTATTAAACACTAGTATTATAAGACTTCAATATGATAGACTCGATAATGAAAATGGAGTGATTTCTCAACTGAATTTTTATTTTAAAAATATCATTTATCTTTTTACCCTTTTTGACTAGTACTGCCACTGTAGTACTCGGAGGCTCCAGCTGGAATGAGGATTACACTGGAAAATGAGAAGAGCCCAAGCTCTGGATCTTTATCCAGGAAATCTCTGGGTTCTGTCAGTTGGGTGATTTGCTGGAGCAAGATCTTAGTTCTTATCTTGAACAGTAATGCAGTGCTGGTGGTGCTGGGACATTCAGAACTTGCCATCCCTGGCACCTCTTCTGGGGGTGTAATTTGTGTGACAGGTAACGCTGTGTTGCCCGGTGCTAGGTGTGTGGTAACTTGCTCTGTAGTACAGAGGTGTCACCTCTAGTAAAGGTCAAAGATTGTACCGACTCTTGAAGTGTATCGTGTCTGTTTCTCGTGATGCAATTAAGAATAGACCAGACTAAACACTGAAGTGTTTTAATTTTTCAGATCGTAGCACTGCGAAGGAGAAACTCTGCAAATTTTTCTCAATGACTCTATAGCCAACTGATGTAACAATGGTACTAATATTGGGACGCAGACTGAATAGAGAGGAGAGCGGGATACGAGATTCCCCTGCAACCAAGCGGAAAGTTTTTGAAATGGACCCAAAATCGTTGTCAGGCCCTGAGTTTTTTGACTTCTCCTCAGGATCATCCCACGCTGAAAGCATTCTCCAGATCTTCAATGAATTCCGAGACAGCCGGTTGTTCACAGATGTCATTATCTGCGTGGAAGGAAGAGAGTTTCCCTGCCATCGAGCGGTTCTCTCCGCCTGCAGCAGCTACTTCAGAGCCATGTTTTGCAACGATCACAGAGAGAGCAGAGAGATGTTGGTGGAGATCAACGGCATTTTTGCCGAAGCTATGGATTGCTTTTTACAATACGTGTACACTGGCAAGGTGAAAATCACCACAGAGAACGTGCAGTATCTCTTTGAAACGTCGAGTCTCTTTCAGATCAGCGTTTTGCGTGACGCCTGTGCCAAGTTCCTGGAGGAACAGCTGGATCCTTGCAACTGCCTGGGAATCCAGCGCTTTGCCGATACACACTCGCTCAAGACGCTCTTCACCAAGTGCAGGAATTTTGCGCTGCAGACATTTGAGGATGTGTCCCAGCACGAAGAATTTCTGGAGCTGGGGAAGGATGAGCTTATTGATTACATTTGCAGTGATGAACTGGTGATCACGAAGGAAGAGATGGTGTTTGAAGCTGTCATGCGCTGGGTGTACCGGGCGGTCGAGTTGCGAAGGCCAGTCTTACATGAAATTCTGACGCATGTCAGGCTCCCTTTGTTACACCCAAACTACTTTGTTCAGACTGTGGAAGTGGACCAGCTGATTCAGAATTCCCCAGAGTGCTACCAGCTGCTGCATGAAGCCAGGCGGTACCATATCCTTGGAAATGAGATGATGTCTCCCAGAACTAGACCACGCAGGTGAGGAATTTTTTTCCCCCCTCATTTCTGTAGGTGAAGAGCATCATTCGCTGTACAACTGTTAAATATACATGCACCCAGAAAAAAAACAATCTCTTGCAGATTATTTTATTTTGCATTCTGGAGCCACTACAGTTAAACTTCTGTACTTCCCCACGTGTCTTGAAAATGTGAGTCTATTTGCACAGATCACTTTATTGTTACGAAGCGAACAATTGTTGGTTAGGTGAAGTTGTATTACCTTGCAAGTAAAATACTTTCTAAAATTTAATGTTTGCTAAGTGGGATCTTAACCAATTTCATGTAATAGCAGAGCCTTGAAAAGAACTTGCTGTGCAGTAGCAGATAAACCTTTCCATTTCCCAGCCTGCCTTCCTTTGATAACAGTCATATAAGTGTAAAGCAAACTATAATGCATCTGGAGATACGTCTTCAGAGCCTTCCATCTCCTACATGACAGATACTTCACAGATGGAGTAGTACCCAGATTTGTAATAGACAGTAGCAAAACAAAAGGTTCTTAACTGTGAATAAACTAAACGTTGCATTTTTAAATAATGATGAAGCAGTTTCTGAAGTATTTCATGCTTATTCGGTGACATCTTAGTAATTCAGAATTGCTGCCACTTAATAATGTGTTACACAAATAGGTGGCTGAAGTTGCAGGAAGAAATGAGGAAGAGTCCATTAGTGGCATTTATGAGCAATGGTGGTTACGATTTTTTGTTTTTCTGAAAAAAATATTTTCCCAGTAAAAGCCTTACCTCCACATGATATTTGACACGGTAGTTTACTGTTTAACTCCATCCGATTTAAGCTGTAGTTCTAAAATCACGTGTTATATTAAGGTGATGCAATGAACTGGTCTGGACAAACAGACTGTGTTAGGAGTTACTCCTCTTTGTTTACTCTTAGTCATATGTGGTTGCAGTACAGTGACTGTGCGGGGAACCTTGGGGGTTTTTTTGGCATGTGTTAAAGGCTTGCTTATAGGGGAAAAAATAAAATAGTTGGCAAGCATTTACCCCATTAGTGGCTTTCCAGTTTTTAATCCTGCTGTGGGAGGAGAAATTATTCTGAAACTCCTCGCAGCCCTGCTACCAGATTTCCTAAGCTGTACGCTGTCTTGGAGAGTCTTTGGAAACTTTTAGTTTGTGGCAATTTGGGAACAGGTGCAGTGACAGTTTCTGAGGCATTTCATACTCCGAGGGAGGGACCGTGGGAATTGGGACCAAAGACCTTGTTTCTTGAGCAGTTGGAGGGGGGCTCTGTTTGTGGTATTTGGTGTGGTGTTTGTTGTACATTTATTGCTCAATCTGATAAAGAAAGCAAATACACCCAGACTTAACAGTTTTGTCACAGTGTGTATGTGCTTGAGAATCTGAATAGCCCCAGTGCAGCCTTCCAGTTTGCAGGTGAAGTACCCTGGCTACTACAGGTGGCTTCTGAAGCTGGCGGGGCCGGGGCTGGTTTGGGATTTTGTAGTTTTCTTGGGTTGAGTGTATTAAACTGCACTGCAAATTTGAGTAGGCAGGAACAAGAGAAGTAATTTACAGAAAAAAAACTGGCTGGCCTCCCAGGAGGAAATTTTTTTTCCTTTTTTTTTATGTTACATATGTGAAATGGTTCTGTGTCATTTTGTTTCTGTTGCCTGTTTGTTTCTGTTGCCTATAGCAAAAAGAGGTGGTGTTTTAAAACAGTTACCAGGTCCCTCTTGCCTCATGTTTTCATCGCACCTTTTCTAGACATTCTTGGGGAATCTGGGGAGCACACTGGATAGCTCTTTTCCTTCTTTCTTGTCTTCCTTCAGTTTCTTTTTCATGTAAATGATTTCTAAAAGGAGACAAGCTGCAGGATCAGAAATTCCCATGCCAGTGTTTTTGCTGAAGCTTCTGGAAATTAGTTGTGATTCCTTGTATGCACCTACAAGTGAAGTGGGTTCCATTCATTTATTAAAAGAACGGTGTAGGCTGCAATTTGAGGTTGATTCTTAGTATTTTTTCCTTTCTTTTTGAAGCCAGTGAAGAGTTACCTGAAAGAAAGAAAAATTTAAAATGGTTGGCGTCTTGCTGTTTTGCCACTGGGCAACATTGCCAAATGCAGGTCTTTTTGAAAGAGCTTTTAAGGACATAGTGACATCTGGAGGTTGTGTCTCATGCTCCTTTCCAGTCTCTGCTGGTTGTGGTGCTCGGCAGATCTCCAAGCAAGATCAAGCCGTGAGCACGAATACAAACCAAAACAAGGCTCTTCCTACTGCATGCTTTGAATTACCTTCAGATTTTCATGTACCTGTGAATTCTTCAATCAGTTTCTGTTAAGCTGTCTGATAACAAGATATGAGTGTTCTCTTTAATTAAGTAGAAGTTATAACACACATTTAAACACATTGTTAGAAAGCTTTAATGCAGTCCCTTATTTTTCCCCAAACTAGTTGAGTGTTTTGTCATCCCAGATACCACCCAAAAGTGAATTAAGAGGGGGGGGGGGAAGTGATTTACCAGTATTCCTGTAATGTATTTCCCAAACTTAAAATGTTGAGTGCAATCTGAACAACTCAAAGTTGTTCTGTCCAGCTGATGCCGTGCTGGTTGGTGTTCTCACCTCGCCTGGAGGTCTGCATGTAACTCAGGGCCTCTTGGAAACCTGCTCCCAGGAGTGCATGGGATTACATGACACTGTCGATTGTCTTCCACTCCCCCTTTTCTGTTTTCCTCTTCCCGATGGCAGAATGTCTCCTGGGATCTCTCCAGTGTTTTTTTAATCTCACCTCTATTTTGCTACCACTGTTTCTTCTGAGGGCTACAAGGTAGACTTTCCGTACCGCTGGTTGAGATCACAGCTTCTTCTGATTGCCGTTGAATGTCTTTAGTTCTTTTCTGGAATTAGCCTTTACCTGTACGTTCTCTCACATATTTTTTTTTTAACTGATGTACCTTGTGTCATTTGCAAAAAAAATCTTTTGAAACTAACCTTAAAACCTATATATACAGTGCAAAACTCCTTCAAGGAAATATAAGAGAGAAAATGTTCCTTATATGAAGAAAGGTACTAAAACGTTGGGAAATCTTTTAGTTCTCTGTGGATTTGAAATACTGTACTAAAATAATATTTTCTTAGAGCAAAGCTCTATCATAGCAATTCATAAAGACCTCTCTGATTAAAGATTCTTGGTTCACTTAGTTTTAAAATAAAGATTGATAATCTGATACAATAAGCTTTTCAGTAAGTACGTGGAGACCTTAGTTCTAATCTGGAAAGTAATCAACAGTCAAACCCCTTTGGTACATACCATTAGCTGGTGTATTTGGCCTTGCTTCTAAAGCCAATTGTGAGATCAGTATCTTGCTTTTAAGGAAATTCTCTTCCTGGGTAATGCTTTGCTGGCACAGGAACTTCCCCTCTCTTACTCTGAGAGATTCTTTTCAGAGTTGTTCCTCAAAAAAAGCAAAAAACTGTAACAGTAAGTGCTTAGAAACCAGGAATGAGCAGGACTTCAAAGCTGAGCAGCTGAAGAGAGCGTTTCTTCTGACTAGTTCAGGTGGTAAGTGTGCTTCTTCGCGTACATACCCCACAGTACACGATCATTTCACCTGCTTTTGCCTGTTTAAAATACTCTGAGTAGGAATATATATGGTGTGTTTAAATTCTGGTAGGTGGTGGCAAGGGTGTAGAAGAGCTAACCGGTTTTAGTCCTCGTGTTTCAAAACAGGGAAAACATCATCAGGATTTATAAGTTTGCATGGTAGGAAATTTGGGGACAGATCACAGAAGTTTTATTTCAAATGCAGTCCTAAGTTGGTGTTTTTTTTTTTAGAGAGAGGACTGCAATACTCAGCAGTGGTATGAATGAGATGTCTGTGCATATTGGGAGCAGAGTTAAAGCGCGCAACATGACAAAAAGGCTCACCAAAAATAAAATCAATCTTGCATTCAGTTTTAGTTCAGTAATAGACAGCAGTCCTTAGAATAACTATATCAGTGCAAAATCCTTTAATCTAAAACTTCCCTGAAACAGAGTGGATTTGGACAAATGCTTATAAGAAATTGTGAATTTGAGAAGAGGAATAGAAACCGGTCATAGTTCGATTTGCACATTGAAGATGGCTGATTCTCTACATTCCAATGTAGATTAACATATAATGAGTTTTGTTATTGCTGTGAATATAGATTATGTATAATTTTGGTAGAAGGATGAGCATATGCAATAGAACTTAAAGGCTTATTTGTGTACATTGCAGACTGTCTAATGCTTTGGGTTTTTTTCACACTGAAATTTTCTTGGTTTAGGCTTGAATTTTTATTTTGGCATTCCTTAACATTTCCTTCTATCACTACAGTTGTTTTTCACTTTTTTAACTGTGTGTTTGCTCAAAGGTCTGTTTCTTTTCTCTTATTTTGGTCACTATAAACTTTCACTTTCATTTTTTCAGGGAATAACCTAAAATGTTTTAAACTTTTTGAATATTGTAAGTCTTGTAAAGTACCATGAATTTTGTAAAATTTAGGGTGAGGGACATGGGTGCTGGTTTCATTGAGAAACAAATTGCTCCTTGCATTGTCTCGGGCCTCAGTTGAACTCTGTTTCTGTATTATTTGATTAATTATTTGATTTTACATAGAATGCTGTGCAGTGCAGCTCCCCCACTTACAGAACACCTGTCTGCTAATGTGCTGTGTAATGAGACAGCTGGAAACACTAAGCCTCTGTTTGCTAAATGACTCTTGTACTGTGAAGAGAACAGAAAAAACTTCATGCTAAATAGTAAATTTTCTGATTTTCACACAGTTTTGAAGACGATGTTGTTTGACCTCCATGTACTATTAAATATCTTCTTCATCTTAGTTTTCTTGTTTGCTTTTGTAGATCAACTGGTTATTCTGAGGTGATAGTTGTTGTTGGAGGCTGTGAACGAGTCGGAGGGTTTAATTTGCCGTACACAGAGTGCTACGATCCTGTAACAGGAGAGTGGAAGTCACTGGCTAAACTGCCAGAGTTTACCAAGTCTGAGTATGCAGTGTGTGCTCTACGGAACGATATCCTTGTCTCAGGTAAATAATGCCGAAAATTTAAGACTTGTTTCTTTGTTGTTATTTGGGTTTGTTGTTTGATGTTTTTTGTTGCAGTTTTGTTTTTGTTTTTTAAAGTAATGTGACAGGTCTTTGCACTGGAAACTTCCAAAATCTCAATTGAAAGCCACTTTCTGATGTAAATGGTGAACACCAGCTCCAAACCCATCTTACTGTAGACAAAAGTTTTCTGGGATTTTTGTTTGGTTTTAATCAGCCATTTTTTACAGCTGAGTCTGGGATATCAGTTGTATTTAAAGAGACGAGCTTATACTCATGAAGTACACTGCTCTAAAATGAGTAGTGGCCTGATTCCAGCAACAGTTGGAAAAATCACAAGCAAAAAAATCCCAAGCAGCCTTTTCCCAGCGGCATTTTCTCTGCTACAAAACATGCAGTGTGCTGGTTAAAAACACCAGTTGCCTGGGAGCCCCGCAGTGCTGGGATGTTGCTGGTGATTCGCTTGTGTTGTATGGCTGCCTAGACCCAAAACCCCCCCAAAAAAGTTGAAGCTTCTTCTCATTGTGGGAACGTAAAATGGAAACAAATTCCTTTTAGTGCCTAGGCTGGGGATCCAGTTATACCAGCCTTTCATGGTGAAACAAGCAATAGCTATTGGTTTTTTTAAACACTTCTCATTCAATCTTTTAGCATAAATTACTTTCCAGTAAATCACAAGGTATAGCTGAGGGTTTAGATACCAAGTATGTAGTTTGCCTGAAGAGATGGTCTCCTCAGCTGCGTAGTGCCCGTGTCTTCTGGCCAAAACATAAACCAAAGGAGATGGCTGCTCCTACCAAATAGGGATGTGCCATGAGGAGATTCCAAGTGTCTTGTGCAGGTGGTGACACTAAAGGAAATCCGAAGACATGGGCCAGAGCCACTAGAATGCATTCCAGTCTCCAGAAGTAATCCGGTGGGGTCTCAGCATGTCACTGGGAAGGGCACGCATCAGGAAAATAACTTACTGTATGTTTTCATGTTTGAAGTCAGTCTAATGTATAAATATAGATAAATCATTATTTCACTTAAAGAATACAAAGTTTTCACTGCCTGCTCCAGAGGGGCATGTTGCAAGCTAACATTTCTCACTCAGTAATGAATTTATTCAAATTAGCATATTTTTGTTTTTAAAGGTGGAAGAATCAATAGCCGGGACGTTTGGATTTATAACTCTCAACTTAACATTTGGATCAGAGTTGCCTCCTTAAATAAAGGCAGATGGCGTCATAAAATGGCTGTTCTTCTTGGTAAAGTAAGAGAAGTATAATTTTTTTTTATAGTGGGGATGTTATGTAAGAAAAAAGAGAAAACATACATATTTAGTATTACTTCATATTCCCTATCAAATAATTTAAATACCTATTTTTCAAATAAAAAACAATTAGGCTCTTTCAGTCAGACACGATCCATGGACATGAAAATCATGTTGCCCCTCAGTTACTATTTTTATTTTTTAATTTTTTTGTCACTGAAGTATCTTATCCGCAAGAAGCAGTTTTTTAGGGGGGAGTGAAGAAGTGTCTGTGCTTCAAAAGTGCCATCAAAAGTTTATCAGTTTATGTTATTATTAACAGAAAGTGGTGCTGCTCTGAATGTCAGCTCTGTGCTCTCTTCCTTAATGTTTTTTATTGAAATTAATCAAATATATGCAGTGGGGAAATGGGAAGTTTTGTTGAATGCTGAAGGCATATATGCTTTAACATAAATCCAGTAGTTGGGATCAACTGCCCGTGGGGACTCCCATTAATGAAAGTTAGGGAAGATGTGCGGGTGCTGTCCCTTAGGCTCCTTAGAGATGAGACTTGCAGCTGGAGCAGACAGACTTAAGAAGGCAGACAACAAAAATGAGCTTTGCTGCTTAAATACGAGAAGCAACAGGTAGGTAAAGAAAAGTTTACAAACGGAGGAAGAAACATTTTTGTATGCAAGTAGGAATAAAGCAAAACCCAGAAAAGCAAAGACAGATTCAGATGGACTTTTGCTGCTGCTGTTGCTGAATGTAATCTGTAGAAAAAGAAATGCAGAGAAGTGCCTTTTTTTTTTTTTTTTTTAAAAAACAAATGCTGTTCAAATGGGAAGTTTCTATCTCAGTATTAATAATACTATGCTTTGGACGTGGGCTTGCAATGTCATTCCACGTGTGACTGAATGGAACTCTCCAGGGAGTCTTTACCTATTTTTAGACCATATCCTCCTCCTGCATAGAAATTACAAATTTGAGGAAAGTATCTCTTTATAAATCTAGCAAAACAGGATTCTTGCAGCTTTAAATGAACTGAATTTCGTATTTAAATGTAATAACTACCCCAAAAATGAAATGATGATAGTTTCCCCACTCTGCATAGGTCTATGTTGTTGGAGGATATGATGGGCAGAACCGCCTCAGCAGCGTGGAGTGCTACGATTCCTTCTCTAACCGATGGACAGAGGTGGCTCCCCTTAAAGAGGCTGTGAGCTCTCCAGCAGTCACCAGCTGTGTTGGCAAACTCTTTGTGATTGGGGGCGGTCCCGATGACAACACGTGTTCTGACAAGGTCAGTTAATTGTGTTGGGTTGTCAAGAGTAAACAGATCCTACAGAGATCTGGTTAAACTGTTTTGCTGAGTGGAGTATGGAATCGTTATAATACGAAAAAATACAGAGTAGAAAGCATCGACTCAGTAATATACTGTGGTCTTTCTCTTGGATACTGTCACTGGCTTCACAACTTTGTGAATTCTTAAACCTGTTAGGAAACTGATGTTGACTATAGTGCATATATAGACATTATTGATATATTCATTTTTTTGGTGAGATACTGCCCACCAGGTACTGCTTCTCTGGCTCTCCTTGTATAACTTCTGTGTGTTCCAGGTTTATTATGTCAGTTAGGCTTTTAATCTGAAATTCAGATATTTGTTTTCAGGTTCAGTCTTACGATCCCGATACGAATTCTTGGTTGCTCCGTGCAACCATCCCTATCGCCAAAAGATGCATTACGGCGGTGTCTTTAAACAACCTGATCTATGTTGCTGGAGGGCTTACCAAAGCAATATACTGCTATGATCCAATTGAGGACTACTGGATGCACGTACAGAATACGTTCAGCAGGCAGGTAAGTAACACTCAAAGGCCTGTAGACCTCTGAAAAGGACGTTTTTTTTACATGGATATCTTGGCATGAAATGGGTATGTGCTTGTTTAACCCTGTTAAAATTGCAGCTCTGGTTCCATTCTTGCTTTACAACTTCATGTGTGTAATTCAAACCTCACAGAAGTGAAAATTTCTACACCAGTAGCTTTTCAGCTGGGTGTCACTGTTAGCCAGTCCAGACTTTTTGTTGGAGGGCAGTTAACAGTACAACGGATGGTGTTTTAATTGTATAGAAATTGATCTCTGTCAAGTTCTGCTGGATGTTTAAATTTAGACTGAAGATAGGAATTTCCTTATAATTGATTAAAAACTTTCAGTGCAACAGAAAGTACTGAATGCTGTTTTTGTAGTGTGAAAAAAAAACAACCCTCTGGCATAGCACAGTATGTGTCTGACCAGCAGTGAGAGCTTGATCTCTTCCACGTATGGAACACTGAGCAGAATTTAAAAATGTGGCAAAGCGTGTCTGTGTATCCGTTCATTTCCCCTGGTTTTAAAACATCAATCACCTACTCTATGGTATCAGCCTTAACAGAGATCTCTTCTTTTTCCTGGCCTCTCCTTTATTCCTGTTTTGATCTGTATTCTCTATTTAACTGACTATTTTTTCCATGCCTGCTTTTAAGGAAGAATTAAAATCCCCTCTCTAAGTAAGACATGGTGCTGTCTTTTTCTTTTGCGCTTTTTTCTTAGTCATGGCTGGTTTCCTCTCCCCTGTTTACATCCCTGTTCATTACCTGCTACTCCTCTAAGGTGCTTCTCCTTGTTCTCATTTTTGCATTAATAGGTCCCTCTTCTGAAAACATTTGTTCTCTCCTCCTTTCCTTATCTCTGATGTTTAGATGTTAGACAGTAGAGTGTTCAGCTGTATTCCTTTGTGTCCCTCGTCTAAGCTGTGTGTAGTGAAGGCTTAAACCTGAAATAGTCTTTTCTGTAGGATTATGCTGCTGCTTTCCCTGTTTTTTGTGCTCTCGGCATTGGCCCCTTCAGGAGGGAATAGCATAGGCCAGTCTGTGTACGGACGGTAGTCACGGTGCTGTCCTTATGCATTGGGGTAGGCATGTAGGAACGAAGGTCCTGATTTTTAAATAATCGCATATTCCTTTGTGTATTTTGAAACAGGAGAATTGTGGCATGTCTGTGTGTAATGGAAAAATCTATATCCTCGGTGGAAGACGAGAAAACGGTGAAGCAACAGACACTATTCTTTGTTACGACCCCGCAACGGGCATTATCACAGGAGTGGCAGCCATGCCGAGGCCGGTGTCGTATCATGGCTGTGTCACGATTCATAGATATAATGAAAAAGGCTTTAAACTGTAATTCTTTTCTTGAGGGTAAAAAAAAGAAAAAAATATGATGATGACATGAATGAATCCAGTGGTCTGCTGCAAGACAGGCTTTTTAAAGATCCCTGAAGTGGGAAAATGCCCTTTCCCTACCTACGTGTCATATGAAAATTCTCTCCTGTGCCTTTAGAAAAAGGGTTAATTTAACTTACAAAACAAGTCTACAAGTCTATCCAGTAACCAGAGTTCAGTTATATCTGCTGTAGGCTCTGACGCGAGAGCAGTAACGGTGCGTTGTACCAGTGTACAGAAAGTTTGCCCTACGTGTGATTATAATTAAAACTTTTATCAGAGGAAGTGCCTTCACAAGCATTTGTGCCTGTGTCCTAAGAAGCAATATCTGCAAGTGTTTCAGGTTCTGCTAATTGGAAAAATAAGTAAATTCCAAAGTATTATCTACAATAATTACCTACAATTTTTAAAAAAAGCTTATAATTCATATGCACAGCATGCTTACAAGCAGATTGCTTGGCTTAACCAAGTAGACTTTATGACAGATCATACACGGTTTGGAATGGAAAAAAAAATACCAAACAAACAAGCGACATAGGACAAATCTTAGAATCCTTGAGGAATGCTTTATCCTGAGGGAGAAACGGGTTTTGTGAGGCGCCGCAACACACCGCGGTGACGCTTGCGTACCTTAACGCTGTGGGCCTTATTCATAGTGTTGCTGAATGTTCATCAGAAGTACAAGGCTACGTGACATGGGAAACTGGTGCCCACTGGGGTGCAGGCATGCATCTGTGAAGCCAACTTTGAATCCCAGTTTGGAACTTGTTTGAATGGTATAGCTGAAGTCTGAAAGTTACTGGGTTCGCTCTTTGCTCACTGCAGTGTCTCTAAACTGTTCAAGGAATAAAGGATGATGAACTCTGGATTCTTCAGCTTTTCTGAATCCTGTTACTAATGAGCTGACGAGAGAGGTGTAAGGACTTGGGTTGCACCCTACAGCTTAGGAATTGGTCTTTCAGGTGTCTCATCTGTAGAGACAGCAGCATATGTGCCAAGTGCTTCTTGGCCTTTCTTCAGACAATCGCTTAACTCCAGCACAGTTAAACCACTGTATAAGCTACTTGGCCACAGATAAAGAAGTTCTGGAAAGGTCCCTCGTGTCACCAGAAAAATATCTGTGGACCTGTCCACATAGCCATATGAGGTAACTCCCACATAACATGTTTTGGGTAATTTTGAAGCCTAGGAAGCGCCTATATTTTGACTTTTCTTTAGTAAAGGTGTGTGTTTTAAGCCCTGCTTAAATTTCTGTACTTGGTCTCTTTATTTCCAGTACAGTCGTGTAGTCAAGGCGCAAGTTCCTAAAAACTGAAGTAGCTCTTGAGAGTTGGAAAATGAATAGGACTGTCTGTGCACCAATTTCCTGTTAATCACCAAAAAACCCTCAGGAACTGCCTTTCAAAGGAATTCTGAGGACAGCAGCCAGTAGGGAAGTTGGTCAGTGCCAGGGCAGGAAAAAAACAAACCATAAGGCCCCTGCAGAGACAGCCCTGGCCTCAGGGTTCTGGTCTCCATGCATGCTCAGGAGGGTGAAAATGAGCACCATCTCTGGAACGTTGCTTGTTCCACTGGACTTTCTTCATCTGTTTCCCAGAGTATTTCTTCATGAGATGGAAATTCTGACCCTCAGTGAAGCTATGCCAAACTGGGAGTCATCCTTTTCAGTAACATGTGGTCAGGACTTTTAAAGAGCACTGGGAGCTGCACTTTGCGATGCATTAACTTGTAACCTCAGGAAAGGACACAAATTTCAGTTTCTGGCTGAATGCCAAACACTGCTTTGTATATGTTAAGAATACTGATAAAATACAAATTTCTTCGTATCAGTTGATGTCATTAAGAAGTTGGTCCCTGAGCATGTAAGTCCGTCAATAAATGTTAAAGACAAGTGAATCAGATAAATTAAACCTTTTCTAAGTTTCTTGTGTTTCTGCCCACCAAGCGTTATTTTGAAAAGGTACTTTCGGTACCTGTGAATAAGGTCCATTGATAGCAATGGTAATTGCCCAGTAACTGATATTATATCCTAACCCTGTATATAACTTGTGCCATCCTTGTAAATGAAAATGTAAAAAATAGTAGGATCACTTCATTACAGATGCAATTTGAAAAATATTCTCCTTTCCTTTGATTTCCTCCTTGTTTGTATTAAGACTTGTAATGGTGATTGTCGTGCTGAACTGCTTTTCGACTTTATTCTGTAAGTGTAGAGCAATGTCATTTATGTATAGGTACCTTTTAACCCGTGTTTATAATACTGCACTACTCTGTAAATAACAAGATACAGCTTTCCATGGTTTTGAGGATGCAATTTATAGTTTAGTTGTCTTGTAACAATTAATGTACCATTACTGTTGCCTATTATTTTGAAAATGACAGTGTTTAATGAACAAGTAACTGCAGAAATGTAGAAGAAAACCTCAGCTTGCGATTCCTGAGAACCTGTATTCAGTGCTGAACAGTTACTTGTGTGGCACGTTGCTAAAATGGCAGTTATTCATGCAATGATTTCCTTTAAAGAGTGATTTTTATTTTATTTTGCTTGTTAACTCTGTAAATAATTTGCACTTAGGGCCTGCTCTGTTAGAATAATTATTTTTACATGTACTAGGAAAGAACAGTTCAACTTTGGTTTAATGAAAACGTACCATTTTTGTAGAAGGATGCGTTAATTTGGAAGTCGCATTCCTGAGCCACCTGTTTTCCGATGCATTTCACTTACAGAGAGTTTAAATCTTTGAATTCCTCTCTATTATCCATATCTTGCTGCTTGCAGTTTATGGGCTTGAGCAGCAAGTTGTTGGGGTTTTTTTTGTCTCAGCTAGGAGAGAAAAATCATTAACGTTGTCTGGTGTAATCAAAATATTTCCATCATAAATGGTAAGAGATTGGGTAACTCTAATAGAGACACCTGTAACTTCCGTCTGACCATACATGGGAAGAGGGCTCAAGTATCTCCAAAGTCACATCTCAAAACTAAATTCTAAGTGTTGTCTAATATTTCACTCCACTAAGCAGATAATTGTTTAAGTATTTCACTCTTAAAAAGAAATGAGAGCAAATGTTTTCCTTCTCCATTTTCATGTCCACTTCAGTGCAGATTATGTTGATTTGGATCCCTCTCGTAATTTACTCAAGCTTTTTAAATGATATTTTTAGCACTGCAGATCTTAGAGAGGTTGGCGATGAGGTGCTCATCTTGACAGAGGTTCAGAAGCTTTGGTACCCTGTGCCCGGTGGTCACTTGTCCTTGAAAGCAAGGGCACTGCTGACTGCTCCAGCTTCTTCCTCACAATAGTTGAGTTCACCATATTGTCTTAGATCCTTACTCATTTTATCCTACTTTTATTTGAGCTGCAAGGACAAAACCAGATGGAGTCCCGTGCCCTGTGACTTCAGGTTTCCCTCCTGCCCAAGACAGTGGTGTGCTCGAGCTGTCACTCTCAGCAGGTGGAACTTAGCCCAGCTCCAAAGAGAAAGAGGCAAGCAACTCTTTGGGGTAGGGTGAGAGATGGCAGAAGGAAATGCAGGGCCTTTGGTGGGCTTGCTGAAACCAAGACATTCTGGATGCTCGTAAGTTTGCAATTTCCAAAACTCAGGTGGTAAAAATATTTCATGTTTGTCTGCTCGCTGAACTTGGTTGGAGTGATAAAGATGGATATATGGTCACAGGCTTCCAGGGGCAATGTCCAGGAAAGCCAGAGGTTCATTTTTCCAAGATGCCCAACTAGACAAGCGTATGTGGATTTGTGGTGTTTTTTTTCTACCACTGAAAATGGCAAAAGCCAGTTCAAAAGCATTAAGAAACTCACAAGACTTGATCACTGTGAGGCAAAGTGAATGTTTTCATCTGAACGTAGTCTGGTGCACACAATAAAGTACAAATGAAATAATTTGTTGTGCCTGGTTAAAAAAATCTGAGTGACATATACTCAGAAAAGGAGTCTACCAGGTAAGATGAGATTATTTTAAGCAGAAATTTTGCCTCTGGTTGGGGGCCAAGCAGTGTTGTTTTGGTTTTTTTTTTAATTTTTTTTTTTTCAAAAATACATCTAGCACTTAAGTTTCCTCAGTGTTGAATTATTTCAGGTGGCATTAATAAACATGGATCTGCTTGTGTGTTTATGATGACTGTGTCAGTGCTGTGAGCGCTGAAACAAACCAGTGAGCAGCCTCCGAGCAGCCCCAAACCAGACGTGTGACTTGTGTGTCCTCTGCACGCGTGTCCTGGGCTCTGCCATAACTGACAGTTACAACAGTTCGTGTTAATCAGGTGTATGGCCCCGATAACGTTACTGCCTAAGAATGCTCTTTACAGGGACACTTATTTTTTTTCTCCTGTAGTGCTGCAGGCTCTGTGCACGTTTAGGTGTCCAAATCTGTGTGTGTGAGGAATTGTGTGATCATTTTCCGATAGCGCTGTTAGAAGGAATACACGTAAAAGCTCCTGTGTACAGCGTGTCGATAATGTAATTATGGCTTACTTTGCATTACTAGCTCCAAAGAAAAGAATGTGTTAATTTTAAAAATACCTGTGCCTTGAATTCACCTGTATTTTTATCTATTGTGAAAAAGAGCTTGGATTACTTCTCCCAGTTTGTTACCTTTAGTAGGATCAGTCTTACTGTCCTGACTGTTGATATCCTCCTAAAAAAAATAAATCTTGCCATTTATTAACTAGAATAGGTAAACTTCTTGTTTAGTATATGCCTAGAATGCTTCCGTTATTACGGCGCTGTGGCAGATTTAACCCAGGGAAATCGGTATTGGGGGTGTCCTGTTTTTTGTTTCCAGCACTCCTCAGTGACGAGGGATTTGAGTGTAGTCTTTGACTTCCTGCCCTTAACATGTACAGTTTGTTGTTTTAGTCAGTAGTCTCTAGGATCTTTCTGAACTCTCTGGCTTGTCAGTCATGAACTTCTTGTTCAGTATATAGATGATCTGAAGCAATAATAGGGTGCAGCACGGCAATAAGCGAATCCAGAGACCCGCATGTAATGTACTGTTACTAATTTCATCTGTGCAAATGCTGGACCTGTGAGTCATTCTCCTTCTGGTGCACCTGTAGCAATTTGGAGTCAGATTAATAGGAGCTACTCGGCCATGGAAAGAGAGTTTATTTTAATAACTGTTACTCATACGATACTTTATCTTCACTTGAAATCATGTTTTGATTTTCCTTTTTTTTTTGCTGAGGAAAACAGCAGTTCATGTTATTCCTTGCCAGTTCCTTTACTGCAACGTGAAAGGCGTACTTCTGCAAAGAGCTGATCTTGTCTTTAAGAACAAACCAATGCCGTACAAATGACGTTTGAACAACAACAAAGTGCAGACCACTTCCTGTGTGCCAGAGTCGACGTAGCGGTATCTCGCATATATAACATTGAGGTCTTCAGATTGTACTGACAGTAGAAAAGTGATTTTGTAATGTAGCACAATTGCAATAACACCTGTTATATTTAAATATATTTCTTGCATAATTCTTTGGAAGTTTTTTAAAGTTCAGTGTACCTAATAAACATTTGCCTTTTGAATAGTTCACTGTGTTTTATTTAGGTTCTGAGAAGTTCCAGGGTGGGGCTTGGTGGTGCAAGGAGGAAACTCCTTCCTGCTTTTTCTGGGTCGTTTATCTTGTTGGATTCTGCCCCTTTGCAGCCCCTTTATCTATCCATTGGTCCATTCTGTCTCTCCATCTAGGTGTTTTCCCTGTCTCGTCGTGGAACTTATTATTGATGAGAATAAAGGCAAGCTGGAGGCTCTGCAGAAGGGTAAACTTAGAAAGAAAACTGGAGAAAGTTATAAAACAAGGGGGTGGGATGTGAAATACTGGTTAGTCCTGGGTATTGCAATGGGAAAAGGATGCGAATGGACTTGGAAGACAAAACCAGCATGGGAAATAAGGAAAAGGTAACATAATGCTAGGAACAATGCAGGCTCAAAAGAATTCTATAGAAAGTTTATTCCAAAATTAGCTACTTGGCTATCTCAAGGGGCCACTTGCAGATGGGAAAGTAAGGTTCAGACTCGGAGGGAGTGGTACTGCTGAGGCTGAACTGACACAAAGAAAGTATCTGGTTTAAGACCTCATCTTTTACAGATGACATCCCTCTTTCATGTCTTTTCTAGCGGTACACTTCCTGTACTCCGGGCTTCCTCTTGCCTGTAACCTGCTTTCCGCATCTCAGACTCAGAAATCACCCTTTGTAATCCTAGTCTTGCCTTCCTCCTAAAAAACCACATTTATTTTAGATACTGTGGTACTCAAATACCGCTTCCATAGCTTTGCTTTGTAGCCCCCTGAGCTCTCATCCGTATCACGAGTTATTCCCTGTGGTTTGGTGTATGCAGCCGTGGGGTGTTTCGGATGTACCAAAATAAAGCTCAAAGCACTGGGGCCCTGGTGTTCAATATACTCCATCTCTCTGGCACAGAGAAATAAGGAAAGAGAAGCTCTTTGTAGAAATGGTGCCAGACATTCTGTGTTTTAATATAACTTAAATGGATGTGATAATTCTGTTGCACTTTTCATGTTTTTGTCTGCAGCTTTGAGATGCAGAAAACTGAAGTTACTGCACTAGTTTCCATAGATTGGAACCTGCCCCGACAGAGCTGAGAGAGTCTATGTGTTGTACTGCTGAGTGGTTTTCAAATACCTTCTAACATGGAATAAAACTTGGTGAGCCAGCGGTGTCTGCTGCAGTTCTACAGCGTGGCCAGGCTCATTTACAGCAACCAAGTGGCTCTTGCTGGGGTGCCAAAAGTAATTTACGACCAAGTTCAGTGCTCGCGGAAGTTTACTTTCCTGAAAGAAGCCACGGTGCCTGAAAGGGAATCCACAGACTGCAAAGCAAGGGAAATACTTCTGAGGGCTGAAAGATATTTTAAAGATACTTTAAGTCTTACACATAGTCACCTGGCAGCTGTATTTTAAGAACAGCCTCTTCTTCCTCTTTCCATTAAGCAGGAAAAGGGAAGAAAATAAAATTAAACTATATTATGGCCATACTTTTCCTGATGAGCATGATACAGACGTGAGTATAAGAGCAGTCTCCCTTGATTGTCCCTAGTTCATGTTTGTTCCTTGGTAAGGAGTCGGCCATTTTAGCAGTGGTCCTGAAATCAGAAAAAAAAAGACAACTCCAAGGGCTAAGTCTTGAACATTCAGCATACACTTGTTAATCAGCAGCCTCATAAATAACTTTGCAAATACAGGCATGAGCAGGACATTAATTTATGCTGGCTAGCACAAACCACGGGCCTACCTACTGCCGGCCAAAGGCATTATTTGCCGTTAGTGGTGCCTGGCAGAGGGGTCACAGCCCGGCCAAAACCCACCACAAACTGCGGTATTAACTGCACTAATTTGGACCAGTTTAGCTCTGATTTGAGGGACTATGAAATACAGTGAGTGGTATGTCTGGTATAGGACCTTTTTGAAGCCCCTATTTAGCGAGATCAGTGCAAAATTTCCTTCAGCGGGGTCCTTGTGCGCTCACCACGCCGGGGCCACTGTCCCGGCCGGGAGGTGACTCGATGCTGCTGCTACTGTGCATCTCGGTCAGCCCATGCCTTAATTTTTCACTCTTTTTTTAACTACTCATCATCTTTCCACTGAATATTTTCTGCATTAAAATGTCTTCCTCAAATTTTACTACTCGTTGAAACAAGGCTGTTTTGCCCAGGAAGTCCGGGTGGAGCCGATACACTGATATATCCGAGGAGAACCTTTACAGCGCCGCCAATGGCGGTTTTTCTCTGGAGCTGAAGGTAAATCGCTGCCCACAAACCGCTCGTTACCTCCGCACCGGCGAGAGGCGCGGCCGGGTCTCCGCCGCAGCGGCGGCAGCGGCGGCAG
>VWZK01009451.1:1024901-1091234 GCA_013396935.1 Baryphthengus martii | reverse complement strand
TGAGGCGCGGGTCGTTGGAGCTGCCGGCTCGTTGGCGGCAGGGCCGAGGGGAGCCCGGCTCTCCTGGGGCCGCCCACTGGGGCGCAGCTGGATGTCCTCGCTGACTCGGGACACCGGGCTCGGGCGAGCAGGGCTTTGGCGTCGCAGCACCGCCCCGCTGCCGGCACACGGGCTCTGGGCATTCACGGGGTGCTTGGAGCTCCTGGCCCGTACAGAGCGGGAGCGGCTCGCAGGTTTGCAGCTGTGGGTTACTCTGTAGCGACTGGAGAAGGGGGTGTCCCGGCTCTTTTTCGAGGTGCACCAGAGACCTCCCCACAGTGAAAGATTGAAGCCTGCCGGGAAGGTTGCTGTGGGTAATGTTAATGCTTTTTTATTTTTCCTCACAGTGGAGAGAACATGTCTGGGATCAAAAGAGTGATCGCAGAGAAGGACCCCGACTATGAGGAGATCACCATCACGCATCCCAGCAAGCGTCACAAAGCAGCTGAACAGTCAGGTAGGAGCTATCTTGGATCTCCCGGGTGCAACTGGAAATGCTGTGGGTGTGCACGCTGCCTGCAAATGGCTCAGGAGAGAGCTGGGGCAGGGGCCAAGGGGCCAAAGGGCAGACATTGAGGAAGGGAGCTGGGGACACCTCAGTATAGCCAACTGAAGAGGTGAACGTCGTACGTGGAGACGTTGTTACCTGCTAGTTGATCTGTAAGCAAGGCGTGAGGACGCAGACTGTAGTGCGTGACAGCAGCTAGGCCCACAAGCTCTCCAGGGTGCCAGCCAGGTGTTTTTGTTCCTGTTGCTTCCTGAAGTATTTGCATCTTCCCAGCAGTTGTCCGCGTTGAGATGTGCTCCAACCTGTTCATCTGTTCTTTGCAGTTGAAGTCTGCTTCCAGAAAGATTGGTGGTTTGTGTGCGTTTGGGGGTTACAAATACCGTACAGCATGTTGGGGGTACAGGGAAGAAATCCACGACCCTGCAGTCGGTAGAATGGCTCTTGGAGGATGACAGATGTTTGCATGAGTAGGCAGGTAAAGCAAAACGGGGTGGTGTGGCAGGGATAACTTAGGGAGAAGAAAGGAGCTTTGGAGATGCAAAGAGGAGGAGGAGCAGCTACCCAGCTGAGGGAAAGGTGGGTAAAGAAAAATAGTGAAGAGAGTAGCTGGATGAGTAGGTTTGCGTTTGGCACGCTCGGATATGCTTTGGGAAGCAGCCTGTTGGCAGCGTGACTGGGACAGGTTGCAGTCGTCTCTGGGCAAATGAGAGGCAAGCTTCTTGCCCCTGGGACAAGGAGTAGGCTGGTGGGTTTTGGCATAGCACAGCTAGTGAGAGGATCGTGATGGGGGGAGCTGCCGAGCAGGGAGGTGAGAAAACCAAAGCTGGCTGTGGGATCTGAAGAAGCTCCAGGAACAGAGTGGGATGCCGGAGCTGCTAGTTGGAGAGGGACAGATGATGGCTTCGCAGGTGATGTTTTGGAGGACAGCCTACAAGCTTGGGGAGGCTGAACTCTGGGTTGAATATGTTGTCGGACAGGTGCTGTCTGCCGTGTCGACGGTGGAGCTGTGCTGGAGCTGGCCATGGCAGAAGAGTGTCACTGCTCCCAGCTGCCTGGATGCCAGAAGTCAACCCCCTCCGTGCTGGAATGTCCCAGGGACTGCAGATGGGTTTTTAATCTGCTTCTGAAGCAACTTTTCAGAAGGTCTTAATACTTAACTAGCAAAGTCTCAGGGCCCTGGAAAACTGTCCTTGCCAAAGTGAACTTTCTGTCCAGGTGATTCCTCCAAATTAGAAATAACACTTCTTCCTCTCGTGGAAGATCTCCAACTTGTGATACAAGAATTCCTACAGTATACAATTTTTGCTAGCACGATCTTAATTAGGGACTGTGGTTGATGCTAAGCTGGGAAAAATATGAAAATGAAGTGTTCTTAAAAGTCTCTTGTAATATAACCACAGATCCTGAAGTGCTTTCATTATGATAATGCCGGTATGTGGGACTAATCTTGGGAAGAGAGGTAGCTGTCCCTGTCTGACCTCTGCATCTCATACCTTCATCTCTTTAGGCTTATTTTAAGTGTATGTGAATTTCCTTGGCATGGTCTTTATAGCTGGAGGAAAATTAGATCCCTCTGTGTCTTAATTTTGCATTATTCATACAGATTCAACCATAATTCTGTTTTAATGTAGACTTGAACTATTTCTGGTCCTTTTATATATATATATATGAGTATCTGACAATAAGTAAAAATATTTAGGATTCCCCTGTTGCACATGGAAGCATCTGTTGGTTTAATCTTGTAGGTAGCTGATCAGACAGTAAAATGAGGTATGCTGTCTGCATCATACCAGCAGAGTTTTGTCATGCTTTTGATTTCTTTACTCTTTCTGTTGGAATATTAGAAACCCCTTCAAACAGATATGTACCTGTTACTAAAACAAATGCCTCCTCTGAAGCTCAAAACAAAGCCTTGTTGCCATTGCCTTCTATTCAATGTAGAAACAATGTGTGATTTTTATTTTGTTTTGATTTATTTTTTTTTCAGAGGAACTCTGGCTATTTCTCTAATCTGCTTTGCAGTGGGGTTACTGTACTTCTGACCTTTTCCAGGCCTTCTTCTAGAAGTCCAGTTCCTGCTTTTCCAAATTCTTGGTTAGATAAAACCCGGCACTATTTGAGCCCCCTTGTTCTAATGGAGGTGACTTAAAGCAATGTTAAAATCTACAATAGGTGTAGAGCAAAAAGAGTTGTCCTTCCAGTGTTTATACATGTTCTAGAAAAACACAGTAAGATCCTGGTTTAGTTCTTAGCTGCTAATTTGCCGTAAGGTATTCGCACAGTTTGAGATATTAAACTACACACTTTCCACTGAGGTCAACAAACTCCTGCTGAAAGGCTAAAATTTTGTTGCCTGCTGTGCTGGAAGAGGATTTTTTAAGAAGCAGACCAGCTTTCGGTAATGTTTCCTGTGTGGGTAATGAAAGGCTTGTAGGCACCTTGGAGCAGGAGTTCCAGCAGCACTTCGTGCCTGTGCTGGACATATGAAGTACTAGTTTGCTTTATTATTGCTGTGTGATGTGGTGTAAATTTTCTGGATGTGAATCGGGCCAAAGAGAGTAGAAAAATGTAGGTGGTGTTGCGGCGAGCTGCTGCGCAATCGCGGCGCTAACTGCACTTGGCTGGAGCGCATCTGAGTTTTCCTTTTACTGTTTACAGCTTTACTGAGACAGAAGTAAACAAACTTGTCCTGTTCTTCCCGTCTTCTGTTATTTGTCATCTCAGACCTAAAAAGGAAAAAACAGTTCTCCACTTAAGCCTGCCTTTAAAGATCCATGTGTTTTTTGTTAAAGACAAACCACTTTCTTTTGCAGAAAAATGATCCTTCCCGTTTTTTGTGTGTGCTGGCTGACCTTACTATCCTTTCACTTCTCACTCCGTAATGATTTCTGACTTTTATGTTTTCAAACAGAGCCTCAAAATTAGAAATACAAGTAATTCCTTCTTCTTTGTCTTCCGTGTGTGACTTTGTACAGCTCGAGATGTTGCAGTGCAGAAGATCGAGACCATTATAAAAGAACAGTTTGCCGTCGAAATGAAGAGTAAAGAACATGAAATTGAAGTTATAGATCAGGTAGAAATGTTTTGTTCTTACAAACACGTGAGGTCCTGGTGTTATCGGGGACTGGGGGGTTGCTGCAGTGGTTTGTCCATTGCTACATGTTACCTCTTCTTTTCGCAGCGCCTGATTGAAGCCAGAAGGATGATGGATAAGCTGCGTGCCTGTATTGTGGCCAACTATTATGCCTCTGCTGGTCTCCTTAAAGCTGGAGAGGTAAAACTTACTTTGGGAATAACAAGACTTGAGGGAATATTTGCAAAGGAAGGTGTGTAGTTCACTGGCTGTTGGGCTGATGTTTGGGTTTGAGATGGTGGTTTTCTGAAATGGTGGAATACGAACTGCAAATGGGGTGGCAGTGGGAGGGGAGACCTGTGCATCACCAGCTGGGCCTCAAATGCTTGGCAAAGATGGGTCTTCAAGGAGCAGTTGAGATGCTGCTCAGCAGATTCTGGTTTCTCAGAAACTCTGCACTCTTGTGGTTTGGGTTTTTTTAATCAGTTCCTGCACAAGAGCACCTTGGCTTCCACACACTGCACGGTGTCCTTGCAAAGCCCCAGCTAGCGGGGAATATGTTTTCCCATTTCACAGGACGAGAGTGGAAGGAGATGGGTTTGGGAACTTCTCAGGAAAAGAAAATTAAAAATCAAGATTTGTTGAGGCTCAGGCAGTGCCATGAAGCCATCTCTTCATTTACCTTGGCCCTGCCAATCTGTTAATGGTTTGGTGTAAAGATTGCTGGCAGCAATACTGCAGGAGGTAAATCAAAGAGGTACCACAGAGACTAAAATACCACAAGGAGATTAAAAAAAAAACCTAAACCTTGTTAGCTAAACCCCATTTCTGAGCACTCCGGCCTTCACGGGCTGGTAATTGCAGGGTGTTCGTGACTCCTTCAGACTCCCAGTACAGATATTCGGTTACCATTTTTTCAGTTCAGGGTGTTGATCCAATTCCCAGCAGAGATCTGAGCTGATATTTGGAAGCTGTAGGAGGCTGCTGTAGGTTCTGGTCTTTGGGAGTGCTTTTATCCAGTGTCATCGTGGGTCAGCAAGAGCTGTGCTGTCCCCTCTTCTTTACTTGTTCTGCCGTGCGGAGTGTTTGTTTTTTTCCTTGCCCATTTTCACACTTGCCAGAAATAACAACTTTTGTAATTGTTTTGAAGTATTCACAAAACTGACTGGTACATCCTTGCTTTCTTTAGTTTTCCTGTAGTTTTTACGACCTTATGGCTAGTGTAGGCTCTCAATTGCGTTTTTATTTTTCTTCTAAAATTCCTGATTGGCATTCAGGCTAAGTAAGTTCTCTTTTTATTTTTGAATTGTTACTGGTGTCAGTTTTCTTTGTCATCTGCTTTTAATATGTAGTTAATACATGCTTGACTCAACACTGAATGATTGTCTTGTTTCTGCTTCTGGAAGAAGGGGAGTCTTTGTAGTTTTAGTTTATAACTTCTAGGAAGATGATTTGCAAGTTCTCAACCTGTTTCCATGAATATAAACAGTTCTTCAGCCCAGTGCTGCTGGATTTTGGGGCTTATGATTCCATGAGATTACAGTGTATTGCATTTTCCCACAAATTAGTGGACAGGGTGTTGAACATTTTACTTGACCAAATGTTAAAAAAAAAAAAAAAAAAAAAGATTCTTGGTTGTGGTTTGGCTTGGGTTTTGTGGTATTTTTGGTCATGTTATGTGAGTCCCCACTGCTGGAGATACAGATATAAATCTCTTAGGTAGCTAACTGAGAGCTGCTAATTGCTTCATTCAGGTACCTAATGGACAGCAGGAACAATGAACTTTTAAATTCCAAGATGGGACGATGTTTAACTCCACTCCTGCTACCACCTCTCGAGGGCAGTTCTGCTGTTCTGTAGACGTGCTGGTGTCTGCCCACGTGCCACCCCCTCTATCACATTGGCAGAATTTTGGATCAGGGAATTTATGTGGGTTAAAAATAACCCTGCAAAGGAAAAAAACCCAAGCGACAAACAAACCCAACAAAAAGCAAACAAGCAAAATCCCAAATCAGTTTCTTCATTTGTTGGTTTGGTTTTTTTTTTGTGACCTGCCCCCGCTCCACGAATACTTGTGCCAGCCTGGCTGAGTGGGGTGGTTCAGGCAGGGAAGAATAAAGCCTCTTTCAGCTTGCAAGAAAAGCTGTCAGTGCAACTCTGGTGTGAGCCTGTGGCTGCAAGAGCTGGAGTGAGCCTTGTCTGTCGGCTCTCCACTGCTGGCAGAGGGGACTTTCTGCTGATTTGATTCCTCATCAGACTGAGGTGACAGGGAGAACTGGTGACGGAGGAGAAGTGGATGGAGGGACACTTGCTTTGGGT
This sequence comes from Baryphthengus martii, assembly GCA_013396935.1. Classification (NCBI taxonomy): domain Eukaryota; kingdom Metazoa; phylum Chordata; class Aves; order Coraciiformes; family Momotidae; genus Baryphthengus; species Baryphthengus martii. The sequence goes on along the minus strand of VWZK01009451.1, from coordinate 1,085,295 downwards.
GATGGGTGTTTTCCTTGCTGCTTCTAAGTTTAAAAGCAAACACAGGAGGAAAATAAAAAAAAAATAGCCTTTATCAAAGTAATGAAGAAAAGCAACAGAAGAGATTTAAACGCTCCCCCACCGCCCCATCCTCCACCCTGCAGGTTTGGGAGAATCTAAGATTATCTTTGAGATGTCCATTTTGAGGAAAGTTTGCAGGCTTGTCTAAGCACATTATTCCTTATCTTCCCTTAAGCTTTGGGAGCAGACAGGGTGTTAATATGTGCCTCACAGGCATTGACAGGACTGCCAGTGAGTATCAAAACTAAAGAACCTGATGCGTTTACATCCCCTCCTTGCCTACAAGAATCCGGCAGCTGTGACCTTTCTGTGTATGTTAAAAGACCAGAGGTGTCTGCACAGAGAGGAAAAATGTTATTTTGAAAGGGCCATTGTAGGTAATTGACGACTCCTTTCCAAAATCAGATGGGTTTCTGAGATCAGAAAGTCTAAAGGAACAGATTGAATTTGGGGTGCTGTTTCCATAGAACCGTTTTAAGCTTTTATCTCCTGTGGCATATGTTTCTCTTGCAGGGCAGCTGATTAAATATTTGCTCTTTCTTCATGCATTGACTTTTCTCTTATGGCACAGCTTTATTTTTATCTGGGCTGCATGGAAATAGTGACTGGATCTGCCTGACCTCTTTGTTGCAGGGGACCAGGTCATGTGATGCGACAATTCTTAATCACCCTTCAATCAAGAAATTCTTGGAATCGCCCTCTAGATCATCGTCTCCAGCTAACCAGGGCTCAGACACTCCATCTGCCAACCACTCCGAGAGTGACTCACTCTCTCAGCACAATGACTTTCTCCTGGACAAAGACAATGGCAACTTGGACGCCGATGAGCGGCTGACAAACAGCCTGGACCAGAGACAGAGCAGAAATACTGGCCGGGTAAAGTAAAACTCGAGCGGTGGTCAAGCTGTTGGAGGTGTGTGCTCTGTCTGGACTCGGTGCTGGCACCAGGAGCTCTTCATGTTTTCACCCACCTTGCTGAAGATCTGTTTCTTACCCTCTCCAACCGCTTGCTCCTCCCACTCTGTCAGCCTGGCTTTGCTGTAAGGCTAACTGAAGTGTGTGTAACTTGGGTAACTCCTCTGAACTCGGTCTTGCCCAGCGGAGAGGCCAGCCAGGCAGCTGTGACGATGTTCGTGTTAGCACAGCTATCTGCCCCTGTCTCTCTCGGTAGCCTCCAGGGAAGGAGCTGTTTCACAGCTTGAGCAAAGGGCTTTGCTCTGCAGGTGGAAGTCGGGTCAAGAAGGCGGGTAGAGCCTGGACAGAAGAGCAGGATGTGTCATTTCCAGCAGTGTTTTTAAGAAGTCATGCTGCTGCCTGGCCCTGCGTGCCCGTAGGGACCGCATTGCCTAGAATAGTTGAACCACTGGAGTGTGAGGTTTGGCCACCTCGTCAGCCTGTGGTGGGAACACAGTGACACTGGTGGATCAGCTCACCCTGGGAGCATGAGCCACTGGAGACAGAGTGTCTGGTTGGAGTTGTCTTTCTTTCGGTGCACTGCTCGCTGTTGTGCTAATATCACTGTTTGCTTGACTCAGCCAGACTGACCCTGGTTAAAAATGCCTTGTTTCATTGTTTGCTTGTACTTTTTTCTGGGTTGTTTTTGACCTGGATCCATTCCCTACATGGCTCACTGTGCAACTGCAGAACTGCTTCACCTATTGGCTGCAGTTGGCTCTGCCGGGGACGCTCTCACTGGCCGCAGGTGAAATGTACCATAGTAGGTGAGGTGGAACTCTTGGGTTTCCTTTTGGTTCCTCCTGCAGAGGAGTGCAACCTCTAACCCAACCCAGGGATGCCTGTATCTCATCACATACGGCTACATTCTGCAACCGAACGAGTTGCAGAAACCTGTGGCAGAAGGAGCAGTGATTCTGCCTCCGTGGAGCAGTGTGACGCCTTTGGTAACAGGGCAGCCGTTTGCTGAAACCCTGCCTTGGGTCCCCAGCAGAAGGCAGATATGTGATATATAGCGTGGACCCACCTATATTGTAAACCACCAGATCGCTACAACGTGTTTATACATCTTTGATCAGCGCAGCCTGTGGCCCAGTGGTGGCTGAGGGAGTGTTGATGAGGAGCGGGAGCCACCCCAGCCTTCTGTGGCAACTTGCTCCAGTTCAGGACATCACTGACTTAACAGGGAAGGTGTAGTAGTTCCTAGTGAATCCGCTGCTCCCCACGCCAAGCCTCATTGATGAATGCTCAGTGGAGTACGCTCCAGAGAGCTGCAGAGAGCTGCTCCATGAGCTCTTGTTCATGAGAGCGTGGCAGTCATCAGAGCGGTAGAAAAGCCTCTGATTGCCATGCAAACGCCGGTGCAGCCCATGCTGGCACCGTGGGCGGTTGTGTCAGCGTTTTCCCACAGAGTCTTGGCCACCGCTTGATAGCTGAGGTGGCATTCCATGGTTGCTATGCCCAAGTATTGCAGTGGCTTTGTAGGCTCTCCTCGATGTCTGTGCCGTGGTGTGGCTGACTGCTGTCCCTGCTGAGCTGGAGCTGAGCTCTTGCCTCAAGCCCAGACTCAGTGCTTCCCTCAAAGCAGCAAAGGCTGGGAATGAGCAAATTTTAGATTTTCAGAAGCCGCTCGTGGGAGATTTATCTTTGTTTCTCATTAGTGACAGACACGATGCCACTCTAGCAGTGCTTGATTGTTTTTTTCAGATAGTGCAGTGGCAGTGCTTTTGAAACACGAGCTGAAAACATGGCTCAGCTCCATGGTGTGTCATATGACGTCTGCTCAGTCCAGCCGTGCAATGTACCCTTGGCTAGGTACGGCGTCATTGTTGCCTGCCCGAGTTGCCTCAACGTGCCTAGATAGCAATGGAAGTATTTTTAGGGGTGATTCATTGTTGGTCTCTCGTTTAACTATGCAGGTTTCCTTTTTTTAACAACATCTTACTTTTCTAGCACCGAACAAAATGATGTTTAAGAGGAATGTTTGTTTTTTGTTTGCCCCCCCCTTTTTTTTTTCCTTTTTCTTCCCCTACCCTCAGGACAGTTCGGGTGTTTCAAGCTCTCAAAAACCAGGACAACGAAATGCCGGACTGTCAAATGATGAAACTTCACGGCTTTATGTGAAGAAAACGATTGTGGTTGGCAACGTCTCCAAGTTAGTACCCAGAGTCTGAAGGATGGTCCTTTATTTCAGGATTAAGTGGAATAGAAAGTTAAAATCAGGAGACAAAACTGCTAGGTTGTCACTGTATGAGGTATTGCCCTTGAATAATCACTGTACCCAAGGCTGCCTTTCTTGAGTGTCTGCATCAGGTTTTTTGTGGGAGGAATAGGTGCCTTAGTAGTTGTTTTATTTCTGTATATAAGTTTATATATATATATACACACACGGAGGTTTTAATATCTGTTTCTCTCAAGGGGAGCCTTTCAGCCTTTTCTGACCAGTTAGAAATCTCAAGTCTTTCCATGAAAATTTGGAAAAGCAAGTTAGCAGGTTGTCCTAATGGTTGATTCAGTGTGTCCATAGCAACAATGTCTTTTGGTTTGTTTTTTTTTTTTTAAACCAAAAAAAAATCCAAATCACCTGAATGAAGAAAATTGTGAAAGTTCAGCGTAGACCGAAGAAATTAACTTGTACACTTTTTATTTATTTTTTTTTTTCCCAAAAAATTTATAAAATTTGTGATGGGTAAATATACATAATTTTTGAACTTTGAGGAAATTAGTGAAGAAAGACACTTATTTTAGGACATTGTGGACAAGTCCAAGTTTTAACTTTCCACCCTCACACTACTCAAGTCAGTCTTTTCCTCTTGCATGGAAAGTAGCAAATATTTACTGATGAAACTTAAGGTGTTAGAATTGAGTCTTGAAAATCTTCCTAAGCCTGGACCTATGAAATTTCTTAAAAATTTATAAGAAGAATTGTTATTTTTTGTGTTCATGGTAGCAAAATTGTTGAAGTTGTATTCTGGAGTGGTTTTGCTTCTTGATATCTCAGAATGAGATGGGGAAAGGGACTTTTAGGGGTAAAATGTTGAAATTAAGTATTTCTATTTAAGAGCCAAATGTTTAAATGGACACATTTCATTTGGCAGTTGTGTAGTAAAATAGAGGAAGTGTGTCAGAAGCATTATCTGTTTCTGGGTGAACTTTCAGAGCGAGGAATAATGAGCAGAACTGTACAGGGAGCAAGGTTCACACAGGCATTTTACCATCCCCAATATTCTTTGCCTAATCTTTCCTAAAATACTTTTTGTGGTATTTATCTATTTGGGATTTTTATTTTGTATTTGTTTTTTTTTTAATGTCTTTGCCAGGTACATTCCCCCTGACAAGAGAGAAGAAAATGATCAGTCAACCCATAAATGGATGGTGTACGTCCGAGGCTCTCGGAGAGAACCCAGCATAAATCATTTCGTCAAGAAAGTTTGGTTCTTCCTCCATCCCAGTTACAAGCCTAATGACCTGGTAGAAGTGAGGTAATAAGGAATCATTCCAGTCACTATTCATACTTGCCAGACTTACAGTGCCAAGTTTCTTAGAAAGACAGCAGCTTCTCTTTCTGGTTTAGTGTTCCATGTCTGTCTTTAACCTCTGGCTTGGCTTGACTTATTCCAAAATTATAGTAAAAATAAATTAGTTTTTATGCAGCAAGTTTGCCAAATAGGATTTGTTTGAATTTCCTACTGAGAAAAGGCATTCAGTTCATAGAATCATTGAACCCAGAATCATAGAACATTTTCATCTGGAGAAGACCTTCAAGATCATCGAGTCCAACCTTTTCCTAGCCCTAACACCACCACTAAACCATGTCCTCCAACACGACATCCAGCCGCCTCTTAAACGCCTCCAGGGACGGCGACTCAACCACTTCCCTGGGCAGGCTGTTCCAATGCCTGACAGCCCTTTCAGTAAAGAATTTTTTCTTAATATCCAACCTGAACCTCCCCTGGTGCAATTTAAGGCCATTTCCCCTTGTCCTATCACTCACCACTAGGGAGAGCAGACCAACCCCCGCCTCACTACAGCCTCCCTTCAGGTAGTTGTGAAGAGTGGTAATGTCTCCCCTCAATCTCCTCTTCTTCAGGCGAAACAGCCTGAGATCCCCCAGTCATCCCTCGTACGACATCTGCTCCAAATCCTTTACTAGCTTAGTAGCTGCCTCTGTACCCTCTCTAGCACCCAAATGTCCCTTTTGTAGTGAGAGGCCCCAAACTGGACACAGGACTCGAGGTGTGGCCTCACCAAAGCTGAGGAAAGGGGAATGATCACATCCTTGCTCCTGCTGGCAACGCTTATTGCATTTCTTGTTATTCACGCATGTTTGTGCATTTCCTGTATGTGTTACCCAGTCTGCTGCACAGGTTAGGCTGGTGTTGCTAAAAGATATTTTCTACTTCCCGTTCATTCCAATGTGGAAAAAAAAAAAGGAATCTCAAAAAGCTGTTTTACCCATAACTTTAACGATACGTGTGCGTTTGAACAAGAAATTGTATCCCTCTCCCAAATATTTCTCTACTGTCATGAGATTGGTGCTGTTGGCTTCCTGCTTCAAGGAATTTCCCATCAGTGGACTTGTGCTGGTGCTACTGAAACAGGGCAGCTTCTCTGTCCTCTCCCAAACCTGAATTCAAAGCTGTGACCCTAATGAGAGGAGCAGGGTCAGTTCTCTGTTGTCTGTGGCAGGGAAACACCTTGTCAGTCTTCCATTCTTGCTCCTTTGGACAAGACCGCAAGAGGGTGCCTTCAAACTTCCCAAAGAAATTATTTTCCACAGGACATTCAGCTGTGTCCTGGAGGAGGGTGGAGAGGCTGCCTAGATGCAGAATGGCAACTTATTCTGGCAAAATTAAACTGTTGAAAGGCAACTCCAGAAAGATTTGTCTAAAATAAGTGTTGGTATGGCTCAGTAATGTTTCTGAGAAGGCAAGCCTGAGGAGGATGAGAGCAAACTCCCTTATATTTCTTGTATAAATTACACTTGTCTGCTTTTTGTGCCTTTCTCAGTTTCCAGTATCGGATGTCAGTGCTGTTTGTCTTCTGGTTTAATCCTGTCTGGTTAATTGATTTCTGGTTGCACAGTCCCAGTCATCACAGCGAACATTAATATTCTGGACTAAAAATAGTCTTTAAAATGCTTGCAGTACGTTGTTTTGTTCTTTTTTTTATTTGTTGCAAAACTACTTTTGGGATTTACAGTAACGACATGCTGAAAAAGTAAATATTCCTTTCTGTTACGGCTTGGAGAATGACAGTGGTTGAGTTGGCTTTTCCTTGTTGCCTGTATGTTGTTCTTGTGGTGTTACGTGAAGCATCTGCCTTCTTGCTACTAGACAGGGAATAGCAGAAAGTGATTGCAAAATGCTGCATAGAAAACTCACCTTGCAGCTGTGTCCTAGCAGCTGACTTGGGGGTTTTTGAAACAAGTATTTTTCATTTGGCTTTACACGGCCTTTTTTCTTTTTTGAGATGCTTATTTACTGTAGTTGCTCACCCAAAAGTGTTTTACCGTTTTCTTCCCTGTCCGCTTGTGCAAATCGAAAGTATGTTTTCAGCTGTCTGAAGCCATAAAATTCTCCTCTCTGTGACTGCATTCGCTCTGAGGTGAACAGCAGGCTTTAGTTGTCAGCTAGTCTTTAGCTTTCTGGAAAAGAGGTAGATAAAAACTCTGCTGCTTCTGCATCCAAAATGTGAATCACCGTTTGTTCCCAGAGAACCTCCGTTTCACCTGACCAGGAGAGGCTGGGGAGAATTTCCTGTGAGAGTCCAGATACACTTCAAGGACAGCCAGAACAAGAGGATCGACATCATACACCATTTGAAGGTATCTGAACAAAATATTGAATTGCCTTTCTCCTAAATGAGCTCTCCTGCATAATCTAGAAGAGGCTCTGCTCGTGTGTGTGATTCTGCCTCTCCCAGTTTTGTGTGTGTCCTGCTGGTTATTTGCACGTGAATAGCTGAACTGGAGAATCAAAACAGATCCAGGAAAGTCTCTTACTTGGCTATACTGAAGTCCATGGAGTAGCCAGGGAAGCCAGCCTTGCAGAAGCTGGAACTGGTTCTGCCCAGAGCAGCAAAGCATTTGCCTGTTGTTTCCCTACAGTTTGAGATTTTTACCATGCTCTCACTGGCTTTAACCTAGCAGGGTGCTGCAGGGCTGTCTTTCTGTTGTAAAGCAATAGCTGTACGTGTTCTGTTCCTTCAGCACTTGGATGTACTGGTTGGAGATGATCTTTACTGGGAGAGTGGACAGGGAGGGGCTGAGATTCCCTGGTCATTCCTTGTTCCTCCTGAAGAGAGCTACCTTTTCAACTCATCCACCTGGCCTGCAACACTCAATAGGATTTACAGCGTGCAGCAGTCCTGGATAACTAGGCCACTGCTTGTTTTCCTTTTAATCACTAGTGCCTACTGTTAGTGGAATTAAATCCTGCCCTGGTTTAGTTTCCTGTTTCTTTGAGCAGCACGATTAGTTTTATTTAAACTCCGCCTGCGTTAATGAACTTCATGCTAATGCAGATACCTCATTGCAACCCCAAATATAGACAGTAGAGAAAGTTAGAAACGTTCCCAGGAACTTCGAGACATTCAACGCAGATGATTAGTACAATATTTTTGAAGAGAGATAACTTGGGGAGAAAGTGGTAACAGCCTGATGGGCATCGTGCAGCGAAAGAAGCCCAGCCTACAGAAGAAAACCCAGCTTCTTGCTGTAGGTATCTTCATAGATGCCTCAGGGATTTTCTGCCTCTTCATCAGCTGATACACAGTGTTATTTAATCAGTTACTTAATCAAAAATGATAGTGTAAACATAGGCTTCGTGCTGGTTGGTTTAAATCTCTTGTTTCTCCTTATTGTTTCCTTATATTGACATCAGGAATAAAAAAGGACGCTCCTCATAGACTGAAATAATATTTCCCTGACAATTTCATTTCCTTCATTTTTTTTCTCCTTTAGTGTGGGCTTTGGGCCATGGTTGGCTTTTTTTTTTNNNNGTGGGTTTTTGGGTAGGTTTGTGTTTTTTTTTTTTTTTTTTTTTGCAGGAGAGAGGGTACTTAACATAGCACACAAGATTTCTGACCCTCTGGCCTCAAAAAATGTGGATGTGCTGCTGCTCAATTTACATAGTTTCAACTCCTTTCAAGCAAATTGTGTTGTAAATTGCAGCTAATATATTGCGTTGTCCTGGCTAATATAAATGTATTGTATCGTTTTATCCAGTTGGACAGGACCTACACAGGCCTGCAGACGCTTGGTGCAGAAACGGTGAGTCAGTGGGTCATGGGATGGATGTTGTACTTTGATTTCCTTAAAGACGTTTAGTCCGCTCTATCATTTTCTTAAGTACAAAGTCAGACCACTTTGATTTCACAAATTCTGGAATATAGCTTTTGCTCTCTTGTTAAATTAAATGCTTATCACACCTTGTCACTGTTCATGATCACAGTCATTTTTTTCCCCTTTCTAGTTCAGGGCAGACTGTTTCCAGCTCTTTTTTCATGAAGTATGTAACTTGTACTGCAGTTTTAGGTTTTATTTCTTTGTGGAGCTCCTGGTACCAAATGTTTTGATTTGCATTCTGATACTCTGAAAATCTCATACAGAAAGAGTTTAAGTTAAAGGGATCACTCAACTATTCTGCTGAAATTTTGCAGTGTGTTAAGTACTTGTAAGTTTCTGCACCTGCCAAGATTCGCTATCTTCACAGAAAAGGAACTTTTAAAACTTAAAATAAAATCAATGTGTTAATAACTCATAGTTTGCTGTATCCCTGAAGAGTTGTTTTGTCATTATTTTCCCCTTGTACTGTAGCGAAAGGACATTTTTATGGTGAAATTGCATTATTTCAGCTTTTCAGTCTGAGAAAACATCAATGTAACATGTCTACTGTGATTAAGGAATGGTTCTGGAGAGTAGATAACGTGATGTGTTTCTCAGAACCTTATCAAAAAAGGCAGAAAATGGCAAGCTGCTGTTTTGTGCCAGTCCCTAAGGGGATGTGCAGCCCTTTCCTTAGTGGAATGCTCTGTATTCCTTTCAATGTTCACTATTCAGATTTCCCCCCAGAGTGAGAGATCTGGTTTGTTACTACCATAGGGGTTAAACTACTAAACTAAGATTTTTGTCTTGGCTCAGGTGCTGCTGGATCTCTGGGATGCGTCCCTGGAACAAATGGAAATGTTATACATATCTTGGGGCGGTGGGGGAGGGAGAGGTTTCTAGACATTAAAATAAATACAAAAAGGTGTAGTTGGTTTCACTTTTTATATCTTTACCTAGCTACCAGGTATTAACATCATCCTTTCTCTTATTTCTGAAAGGTAGTGGATGTGGAGCTACACAGGCATTCCCTCGGCGAGGAGTATCTCTTCTCCCAGTCTTCAGAGTCTGACCTTTCTGACGTTCCTACGTCTTTACCACTGCCACTGAGTATCCCAGCACCGGTCAAAGCTTCTTCACCAATTAAACAGTTGAGGGACTCCAGCCCAGACGCTTCTGTGGACAAAGGTAAAGTGAACGGGCGTTGGTGAAATTCATATTGTTGGAACCTTGGCTCTTCTGGATACCTCCTCTTTCTTGCTCTTGTGTCTTAAAGGTTGCCAGTGCCACCTGCTCCTTGGTCAACCCAGATGATCGTTTACTCAGTGTATTCTGAAATGTATTTCAGAAATGCTTTTGGTTATTTTTGTTTTGGGGGGGAGGCAGGTTGTTGTTTTGTTTTGTTTTTAAACCTGGACTTTCTTGAGTGGGCTCTGTTTTGCTAAACATAGTGAATATGGAGCTTGCTGCAGCAGACGCAGTTAGAAAAAAAAGGTTGTTGAATAGCACTTGTAGTTTTATTCTTGGCAGACTCTTCAGAGGTTTTTTTTAGGTTTCTGAGTGTGTTGGGAGCTCTGTATAAAGGAACTGGTCTAGTGGTATGTTCGGTTATATATGTTGGTGCCTAACCTGTTGACTGTGCAGGAAAAAAATTACTATATAACTGCAGTGTTAAAACTAGAGAGTAAGAAAGACATAATGTGTGTTTATCTGAGAGATGGCATCAGTGCATGGCATGGGCTTCTTCTCACCTTCCCCTGTCCGATCAGGAAATGCAGCACCCGTCGCACAGGGGCAGTGGCTGATGCCTTAGTATCATTTAAATGCCCTGAAAGAAGCTTGTGCTGGCCCCTTGGGCACACTGTTGGAGTTTCTAGTTTGTGTGGAGTAGGAAGAACTGTGCCTATATTAGCATTCAGCATTCTGTTCTGAAATAAGCGGTGTCAAGGCTTTGTGTGACAGACCTTGGCTAACTGGGCTGAGAAACAAGAATGTATTTTATGGTCTGCACATTTTAGTGTGAGAAACTTGCTAGAAACCACAGCTTTCTGTTCCCAAATATGATTGCATGCAACATGGCCTGATGCCTTTCTTGATTTATCCGGACACTTCTGTGCTCGGGGAACGGCTTTAAGCCGGTGTCTTGAATGGTGTGCAGTGGTCGGTGCTGTGATGCCACTGGCAGTGCTGTGTCTCAGCAAGAAGAGCGTCTGCTGTTTAAATGCTTTATTTTCTTGGGGCCAAAAAAGCAGAAACACAACCAAATTATACATGGACAGTTTTTTTGTTGAAACAGGAAGATATGCAGGACTTTTAGGCGAGCGGTGTGACAGCCAACAGGAAGTAAACCTGCCTCTTTCGTACACATTGACAGGCAGTGGCTTTTCTCATCAGCTGCAAGCTGATTATCTCCCTCTGCTTCAATGAGGTGGATTCCTTAACCCTGGTGAAAAGTCAGTGGGTGGTCTTACTCCAAAAAGTGCAATGTGAGGTGCTCTGTGAAGGAGGTCCAACCTTAGTCCTGTGAAGCCCCAACTGTGGACGCTTGACACTGCCAGCAGCTTTTGGTCGATGGAAGAGTCGTTCAAGAAAATGTCTGAGAAGTGGCTGATCACCTGCCACAGCTGAACAGGCTGTGCATGGTAGCATTTTATTCTTCTGTTCAGGAACAAATCCAACGGGCTTGTGCAGGAGGAACCCCTTATGCCACTTTCTCTTTGTTCAGCGCTGCCCACCGTTTGCTTTGGCTTCCTTCCTTCTAGAGCGTGTTTGTCATACCTGAGTTTTGTTTGTGTAGAGAAGCACGGTAAGGAATTAGATGTCTTGGCCTAAGAACTATTTCTCTTCTTTTCCCTGTTTTGATCAGGATTCCCTGGGAATGCTGAAACCGAAAGACATGCCGCGTTTTATTCCCTGCCATCTTCGATAGAACGGACTCCCACCAAGTTAGCCACACAGAAAGTTGCCTTTGGCTCTCATGGAAATTCAGCTTTTCAACCCATTGCAGCTAGCTGCAAAATAGTGCCTCAAGGTCAGAGTCCCAGCCCTGCAGAGTCACCTGGAAAGTCCTTCCAGCCCATCACCATGAGTTGCAAGATTGTATCAGGTGAATGTTAGTTTGCTTATCCTGAGTGCTTCACCCTGGAAAACAAGAGTGAACCACTTGGACTTGATTTGTGCCCTTTTCTTGTTTTCCTGCCAATCTTTGAACATCAGGCAGTAGGAAACTCTAGAATAAGGAGCTAAACACACTTCTTAATGTTCAAGAGAGAAAACCACAAGTGTGAAATGCTTCCTATCAGATCAAAAGCTGGATGAGAGCTGTTCTCTCCCTGTTCTTGAATGCTTTTAAGTATGAAAAGTATGAAAAAGGTAGTCTTTAACGGGACTGCTGCCCACAGAAAGGCCCAGGCAAGGACACATCTTCTGTGTGGGGTGTTTGTATGTGGGAAGAAGCTATTCTTCTCTCACCTGTTTTCAGACAGCCAAGATGGATTAAGAAGAACATTTTTTTCTGATTATTCAGCAGATAATTAGGTTCAGCTTTGTGGACTTAAATGGTCCCTCTTGTACTTGCGGTATCTCCTCTGATGGAACAGCTTTGGTCTTCCTCTTCCAAAAGTCCACCCACTGTTGGATTAAATTGTCAGCTGACCACAGGGAGCATTGTGCTGCTCTTTTGATAACTTTTGAAACAAACACGGTCAAAGTGCCGGTAACTCATTTCACTTACAGTCCTCTCCCTGCCTGGGCATGATGCCATCCACTAGATGATGTTTTACATCAGAAAGTTTCAGTGTGCAGCTCACTCTGTCACGTGTTGTGAAGCTGAAAGTTGACATGTCACATCCCTTCATTTTCTGGTGTTGAGGGTAGACAGGTTGAAGCACCAGCTATCAATACAGGTGATTGCTGATGCTCTGCTCCCAGATAATTTTCTTTAAGTGTGTCTGGTTTGTTTTGGTTTCGTTTTGGTTTGTTTTTTTTTTTTAATTAAAATTCAATATTGTTCCTTGACATCTTAAAACTGTACTCAGGCTGGTTTTACATTTTAACCTATGCCAAGTGCTTTCTTCTTTCTTAATAAGCTCTTCTCTTGATCTTCTCTTTCCAAGGCTTCCTAGAAAGCAGTAATTACAGGGACTATCCTATCTTTCTTAAAATCATTGGACTATTCTCTGTTGATCTTTGCTATTTATATGTTTCCCTGCTGAATGTTTTTCCAAGGTTCTGCTGTCAGCATTCTGAGAAGTGTCACCTTCTTCAGATTTCAAAAGCAAGTTTGTAAGACGTGGGCATTTTATTGATCAGAATTTATGTTCTATTTTAATTGTCAATCACTACCAAGAAAGCAGATTAACAGGCAGTTGAAGCTTAGTGTGCTTGGTGCTGTCTCTTTTTCTCTGATCACTTCCTTGCCTGTCCTTTTCTCTGCATTTCTTGTTTACCACCTCATGCAGCTTTCCTCTGCTCTAGTTTTCCTCTCTCCTGGTACCCAGAAGTTGCACATTTCACAGTTTGCTTTCAAGGCTTTCAAGGGCTTCTGCTATAGTGAGAGCACTGAAGAGCCAGGAGCATCCACACCTGTCTGGTGACCACTGTATCGCATGGCCTCTGACAGGAGCTGCTCGGTTCCTGGCTCTGAACACTAGGAAGAGAGAGTGCCTGTTAAGGAGCTCAGCTCTCTTTCTTCATCTCCTTGGGTGGTCTGGTCTTGACAGTGGGAATGATTTAGGTAACATCCTCTAGGATTCAGGGATGGACCAAATGGCTTCTCAAGGTCCTGTTGAACCCTGCTTGTCCTGGTAGGCGGAGATTGTCCAGAATAGGTGTGAGCCATAGTGCTTTGCGTGCCTTTTCCTCTCCTCCTGTCTCCTCTTTCCTTCTCAAAGTCCTGTGATCTCACTCAGGCTGAGAAATGCATCCTCAAAAACTGTTCCTCCTCTGAGCCATTTATAAAAATACTACTTATGCTGTATTTTTATTTTCTTACAACATTTACAAGAAAGAAGCATTGGACTTTTTTTCTTAAGGTTCTCCAATATCGACCCCTAGTCCATCTCCGCTACCTCGTACCCCAACCTCCACTCCGGTGCACATGAAGCAAGGCTCTGCTAGTTCAGTCATTAATAATCCGTATATTATTGTGGACAAGCCTGGACAGATGGTTGGAGCAACAGCCACAAGCACAGGTGTGTAGTGTGATCACAGAAGGCAGAGGCTTAGTCTTACCCATTCAAGTTTATTCTCCCTTTAAAATAATTAGTACAATAAGAGTATTTCAGCTTGTGAAGATGGAGAAGTACTCGGCAAAGAAAGAGGGAGACGCTGTTGGTTTGCACGACTGGCCTGTGTAACGTGGTTGAGGGCATCTCAGATTTTAACGTAACTTCCTTTGGGAAGCAGCACCACAAAGCGTAAGACCAAGTTGAATTCACGGATACCTCTTGAAAGAGAGCTTGGTCTTTGCAGGCAAAAAGGGAGGGGAAGCAGAGATTTAGCCAGAAGCAGTGCACAGGTGCTTGGGTGAGAACTGTACTGCAGATGTGGGCAAAAAGCACGGAGAGCTTGCTGTGACTGGCAGATCAGTCTTGGGCGCCAGTGTACAGTGCTCTAGATGTGTTGAAATGCGTAGAGCCAGGTCACCGGATCGGCCGTGCTGGGTTTTGTTACTGCTCTCAGCTTCTAGCTGGTCTGATTCCAGCTGGTTTGGATTCCTCTAACTGGATTCTATGGGTGCTTGAGTGGTGACATAAGCCAGGGAGAAGGACTGAGCTGCAGGTGGTGGGTGATGGGTATGGGGGTTGATTGGTAATCTTTGTGTTGGGGCTGGAGAAAGGGTCACTCAAAAGTCATTTATTTGTTGTGATTCATGGCCAAGAACTGCTGTCTATTAAAAACCACACGTTGTGTATGTTTGTACTTGCCAGCATCTCAGAAGGATGTTCAGAGCCATGTGAGGAAGTGCAGCATCCATGTAACACACAAACCGTTTGCTGGGCATGGTTGCAAAGTGCAAAAATTCTTCTCTTAATAACAGTTCCTCCTTTTACCTGAGGGAACACCGCTGTCATGTTCATTTTAAGTTCATCACCGAGGGAATTGGTAGGGGAACGTAGTCATAGCTGCATTTTTTTGAGTATGTTTTGAGGCTTTCTTGGTAACGCCGAAGCTTTTTCACCAATAGGGTGGGATTTTTTTGGTTGGTTGGGGGTTTTCTGCCTTTTTTTCTTTCCTGCTTCTTTTTCACCTCCAGCCTGACTATCTACTCTGCACATGTGGTTTATTATGGTTCGCGTAAGTTTTGTGTCCTCCTAGTAGGGATTTGTGCATGAAGGGTAGGATCTGTAGATGCAGCACATGGTCTGGAGTTACAAATCTTAACACCATTGAAGGTGCAGTTTCCCACCACGCTGGTTTGATGAAAGTACAGATTGGCCTGGAAGAAGCCACCGGGTGCCTCTCACTCCTCTGCACTCCTGCCGCTTCCCCATAACCTGCAGCAGTCAGATCAGATCAATGGCAGAGCAGAAAATTAATACCCATAAATTGGGCTGTGTTGTCGGATAGCCTCATCACCAAATCCTCTATGAGGGAGCAAGAGGGAATGTAGAACTGGCTTTTTGGCAACAGCAGCCAGACTCGATGGAAGGTAATGTGATCCGACAAAGTCGATGGAATGTTTTTTGTAAGACTGCAAGTGGTATTTAAAGAGAGGGGTGAGATCTTCATACTCTGTGGAAGCCAGCCTTTCCAATACCCTACTTTTAGCTGTAAATGCAGACAGGAGTACAACTGCATGAGAGACTAGTGCTGTGTTTTCATGTGTCTAATCCACGGCTTGGGGTGTCTATTGAACAAAGGAAGCTAACAAACCAACCCAACAGCAGTAACAAAACTGCTGGTGAGCAACCAAGTCTTGTGTACACATTATGGGCATGTAGGGTCATTTCACCACTGAACTCCCGTCCATCCTAGGGGGTCAGGAGAGTGCTGTGGCACAGGTATCTGTGTGTTAATTTTGCAAGAACAGTCTTCTGCAGACAGAGGACCCTATGTCTTCATTCCTTATTTCTACTTCTTCCTTTACCCAAGTCGCTCTGTCCCTTCCTCTTGTTACTCCTCGCTTTGTCTGTTTCTTTTTCTTTCTTTCCTTTTCCTTCCCCATCCAGCCTTCTCCAAACCTTTGCCCGTGACAGAGTCCAAGGGTTGTGCAGGTTCAGAGAGCTTCTGGGCAGTGGAGGGCTTTACAGCTGCAGCAACAAGTTCTGACTGGCAGCTCATTTACTGTCCTAATTTCACATATTGGCACCCATAGCAAATAACCTGAGGACCCAGGAAGGTACCTGACCACTGGCTTGCAGCAACCAGAGCTCTGGGTGGAGAGTTCTTTCTCTGGGCCGTGGATTCTGCGGGTGAAAATTGGGTAGTGGATTTCTTTTGTGCCCACGCTAACTCCCACTGATGTACCTCATGGAGAATGCAGAGTTGAAACAAAATGCCGTGTTTCTTGTTAGAAGAGGTATTGTATGTTCAGCGGCACCAACTCCCAGCCCTCACCCGACATCTGCTTTATTTCCCAATACACAGGGAGCCCAACCGGCAAACTGACCAGTGTTTGTCAGGCCTCTCACGGAACTGCATCTCCTGTATCAAAGACCCATGGGAGCGGTTTTGTCACCTCAGCTGTCAAGGTAACGTTCTCATTAGGTGCCTACTTCCATTTACAATCCAGCTTCCTATTAAATAGGGATTTTTAGTATTACAAATTCTCCATTTTGGGCAAGTTCTTTTGGTTGTCGTTTCACGTGGTTTACTGTGTCTAACAGGTGGAGCCATAGGAGAACACAGGGGTTATACAAGATGATTGTGCAGCTTTGTGCAGTTTCGTGCAGCTCTAATTGTGCTTGCCTGCACCTCTGCTAAACACACTGCTTTTTTCTTTTTCTACAAGGAAAGCCATGAAGGGCATAGCTCTCAAAATGTCTCACCTTTCAAAAAAGCTCTTCTGTAGCTGACTTTGATCTTCTTCACTTTGTTAGTGATAACATGCAATTAAACCAGAGGTGCTTTCCTCAAAACCTTCATGCTGTTGGTTATTTTTGTACAGCAGCTGCTCGTAGCAGCCTGAAAATAGCTCATTTAGTGGTTTTACAACTGCCTGCATTTAGAAAAAATGTTTGTCTAAACAGTGGAGTAACTGAGTGTGTAAACAAACAGTGATAAATAGGGTTCATGCTTCTGATTTCCAGAGCTCAAAAGGTACGGAGCTGAGCTATCTCACATAAAATCTCTCCCACACCTTGTGCTAGGAAGGATATTTCTGTCAGGGAAGTGGCGTCAGCAGAGCTCTTTCTGAAAGCAGCTGGTGGGTGTGCTGCCGAAAACAGGAGCATTTCCCTGTCTCCGAGTCACAAGAATATTAGTGCAAGATGTGGTGATGGGGAAGGCTCATCAGTCAGCCTGCAGAGAGAAATCGCTTTCCATTTAGAACTGAAATGCTTCCAATGTCTGTTAGGGAAAAATTGCTATCTGAAGCAATTAGTTTGGAGTAGCAATTGAATTGTCAGGTGTGCAGCCAGCTATTCAGCTTTTAAGAGCTTGTCTGCTCAGATGGTTTTCACTTAATTGTGTTGAAAACTATTCATTAGCCTTTATTTTTGACTGATTTGCGACAATTCTTTCTGAAAGGTTTTCAGTGAATCAGGGTAGGCACGTTAGTTACAGTTGAATTCTATATTTCCAGGGCAAAGTTAAAAATGGAAGATGGTTTAAATATATACATATATATATAAAGAGAAAAGTCCTAGCTCTCTAAACAGAATTATGTCTTCTGGCTGGTGGCAAAGCTGTAATTTTATGGTTTCCTCAAAGAGGCGGATAGTCTGAGTCTGATAGTTCGATATGATGTTACAGGTTATGTTTAACCCACCACTTTCCACCTCCTCACTCTGCGGTAGTTTTCTCTGTCTATTTTGTAATGACTCAAGGCTGTATTTCTTCAGCCACTTCAAAATGACCGATATACAGGCTGCTGTTGAGAGGACTGGTTATGCTTCTAGCCTTGTCGTCACACCTCTCCCTTTTTGCTTCCAGTTGTGCAGCAATGTGGTGGCCCAGGGCAGGCAACCAGCCTGGTTCAAAACTACACTGTTTTCAGCCATGTGTGTCAGTACAAGGAAGATGGCAGGAGTATTAGGTTAGAGTTGAGGACTTACTTTCTGGCCGTGATCGCACCCAAGGATGGGCCATGTGATTGTGAAACCTTGGCTTGGAATTCACGTTGATTGTAAAAGAGTAAAATTATTTTGCTTAAACCAGAATTGTAACAAACTTCCTCAAATGTATTTGACTTCTCTATGACCCTCAGATCCAGAAATGCCAGGTGTGAGATTTTGGAGGTGTGTAAATGGTTGTTTGGGTTTTTCTCACTTCCTTAGTTACGTAACCTCCCCGTTTCTGACAGATGATGAGCTCTGCCTGGAAAGACGGTGCCACTGCATCTTTCTAGTTACAGAAGAGCAAAAATTCATCTGGGAGAATTTTACTCCCAGACTTAAATTGAACTTTCTGTTTTTTTTCCCCTCCATAACTTGTTTCCTCTTAGATTGTCTTCTCTCTCTGAGCTTGTGTATAGAGCCATAGGGTGGTTGGGGTTGGCAGGGACCTCTGGAGATTATCCAGCCCAACTCACCTATTCAAAGCACAGTCAAATAGGCAGATTGCTGAGGAATATGTCCAGTAGGATTTTGAGTATTCCCAAGGCTGGAGAGTCTACAGCCTCTCTGGGGAACGTGTTCCAGTGTTTGATCACCACTAAATCTAGGTAACCAAAAAAAAAAAAAAAAAAAAAAAAAAAAAAAAAAAAAAAAAAAAAAAGAAGGAATAAAAAAAAGAAAAAAATTTGTATAATTGAACATAATTTCCTGTGTTTCAATTTCTATTCATTCACTCTTGTCCTTTTATTGGATACTATCAAGCTTGATCATCAGGTATTTCTACACTTTGATAAGATCTCCCCTCAGCCTGCTTGAATTTCACAGCTCTGAAATGCTTTGTATAAAAAGCTGGTTGAGGAATATGACCGAGTTTCTTTCAGCTGGGTATGATATGGTAAGAAACAGTTACTGCTGTTGGAGATGTCACTTTCCAAATAAAATTTGCTTTATAGGTAGTATTAATTCTGTTACACTCCTTTTATTTAAGTGTTGACTGATTTTGGAGGTATCTTATTTGTACTGGTAATTTGACCTGCCCAGATGGTCCTTTATTAGCAGTCACTTGTTTTATTTCTGGTATTGGACATTTCACCGATTTTTGCACCGTGTTTCCTGTTTGCAGCAGGAGGATTCTCTGTTTGCCACCATGCCACCCCTTTGTCCCATTGGGAGTCACTCCAAGGTGCAAAGCCCCAAATCGGTCACTGGAGGACTTGGAGCTTTTACAAAGGTATTCCTCTTGGCTTTTGTGCCGGGGTGAGGAGCCCCGATAGTGCCGTTTCATGCTGACTCGTGCTGCAAACCATGTAGCTTCCAGTGGACCTCAAACTGTTACTGGAACGAGTGAGTCTTGCTGCCAAGGACTCTCTAGCTCCTCTCAAAAATATATCTTGTTTTCTTTTCTTTCCCTGTGGCTCTGCTGTACCTATGATCTTTCTTTTTATCTTCTCTCTCATCCTTTCTTGGTTTTCTTTGAATTACTTTTGTACTGTGGCCGATATTTTAAAAGCTGTTTTTAATGGGATACAGTAAAACTAAACTGCAGTAGATGTGTCAGAAGCCACTTAAAACATGATGTCGTGATTTCTGAGTCTCAGGTGCTGCCGCTTCTGAGTGCACTTCCTTCAGTGTTACCATCTGGCATGTAAAGATGTTTCTGGCAGTATTAGGTGATCCCAGTAAAAGGCAGAATAATGCTTCCTACCAGTTTTAGTACCTACAGCAGTCTAATGCAAGAAGCCAGCCTTTCTTGAGTTGCTTCTCTTAAAGATTAGATTTAGGGCCTGTCCCAGAGAGACATGAAACAAATACATGAGAAAATAATGTCAGCTATAATCATTTACAGTATCTGTAGCTGTAATATTGGTTGAAATTTTACAAGATACTAAAAAAAAAAAAAAGAGGTTTAGAATGTGTTCTGAGCAATTTGAAACCTTAAAGTGCTGTGGCTCCATGCTGAGATGCAGGGCCTGAAGAAGTTAGGTCTTGCCAAGTCCACTGTTAGGATGACAAGTAGTTGTACTATTACTAGCAATTTCTGTGTTTCTGTAATTTCTATGAGCATCCCTTAAATCTGGAATGCTTTACAAATACAGACACCCCTTCAGACTTGTGTGTTGGGAGAAACCCTTGTTTT
Source organism: Baryphthengus martii (assembly GCA_013396935.1). NCBI lineage: Eukaryota > Metazoa > Chordata > Aves > Coraciiformes > Momotidae > Baryphthengus > Baryphthengus martii. The sequence goes on along the minus strand of VWZK01009451.1, from coordinate 1,065,599 downwards.
GGAGCTGAGTTAGAGGGTTCACCTGGTGGCAAGAACCACTTCTGAGTTTACTGACTGTTGCCAGCCCTTTCCTGCGGACAGGCTGTTCCAGCAGTGATCCCCAGTGAGCTGAGGTGTTTGCTTTTCTTATTATTTCTTCCTATTTAAAAGGTGATAATAAAGCAGGAGCCGGGAGAGCTGCCCCAGCAACCCCAACTTCCAGCGACAGGGACAAGCACGCCGACGTCCGTACAGCAGTATGTGACTGTGAAAGGGAGCCACATGTTAGCCTTGTCCCCGCAGAAGCCAGCGGTGAGCACAGGCGAGGGGACGGTGCAGTCTAAGGTACGAGGTTCTTGGGCATCTTTGGTGTGGTGTAAGCTCTTTCCTGCGGTTTTATTGCAACGCTTCATGCTTCTATCAGGGTTGTGGGGCTGGTTCTGTCTCAGATCCAGGCAGCAGCACCGTGGTTAGCTGGTTTCGCTGTGTGTGTGTGTGGAAAGCTTGCCTGTAGTTCATAAGAAGGGAGCAGGATGAGCAGGCATTGTTGCGTTTTGTTGCGTGTGGGGAAACACCTCCCACTTCTGTTTAACCTGTTGCAACAGTGGAGTGGAGGCAAACTGGAGCCTGTCCACCCAGGAAGTTGGCTGCCATCATCAACTCTTGCTGAAACTCATCCAGATCTTTCTGTAAGAGGAGGCAAATTCTTTCCTTGGATTGCAGACCTGCAACAAAAAATAATGGGATGAATAGGGAGTGGGGTGGAGTGTGAGCCAGAACCAGCATTAGGTAGAAGCAGTCTTACTTGAGTCGTATCTCAAGTGTTTGATTGTAGGGGTCTGTGTCAATGCAGTGCTGCTGTGACAGGAGTGATGCAGCTTCTGAGGAGGCACAGGAACCGTGCCGTGACAAGATGACAGATGTGCCAGAATTAGTCTCCGTTCTTGCCCATTTCCACTGGGGATAGAGGCAAATCACGTGCCAAGCACAGGAGACTACGTACAGAGCTTTCAGTTTTGCATAAGTAAATTTATATTTATATTGAATATATATTTACATCATTAATTATTAAATACATGTTTACACTGAAAGTTGGAGAAGGACTTTTTACAAGAGCATGTAGTGATAGGACAAGGGATAATGGCTTTAGATTGAAAGAAGGTAGATTTAGATGAGATTCAAGGTAGGAATTCTTCACTATGAGAGTGGTGAGGCGCTGGAACAGGTTGCCCAGAGAAGCTGTGGATGCCCCATCCCTGGAAGTGTTCAAGGCCAGGTTGGATGGAGCTTTGAGCAACCTGCTCTAGTGGGAGGTGTCTCTGCCCATGGCAAGGGGGTTAGAACTAGATCATCTTTAGGGTCCCTTCTACCCCAAATCATTCTATGATTCCTTGTCGGTTTTACTGTCTTATTTGCTTGTTTGAGCAGGTATGCAAACTTGGTTTTCCCTGCAGTTTTTGTCAACACATAAAATTGAAGCGCTTTGTGGATTCTGCTTTGAGACTGTAGTTTTCCCAGGGAGTCTGTTCCCATGAATGTGTTTAAACTAAATTTCTGGATCTCTGTGCTTTGACAGGGCAAGCTTTATCTTCAGCTGGAATTAAGCCATTGCTTATATATCTGGAAAAAAAAATATGGAAGTGCCCTGTAATTTGAATGTATTTAATCTTTTGTGGTTGCTCTGAAATCCCAATTGTGTTTAACAGTTTATCTTTTTACTTGGGTTTGGCCTCTTGCCAATTTAATTTTGTTTCTGAGCGAACTGCTTTTATATGTGATTAGACATGTATAAAGTATCCTGAAATGTCTAGAGATGGAGGTACCGGACCAGCTGGAATTCTCATCGTTGCTCTTGCCAGCAGGACCTCATCCAATACTTATTTGTTGCAGGTTGTTGGTGTTCCAGTCGGTTCTGCTTTACAGTCAACAGTGAAACAAGCAGTGGCTATAAGTGGTGGCCAGATACTTGTGGCAAAATCTAGCTCTTCAGTAGCGAAAGCTGTTGGTCCGAAACAGGTCGTGACTCAAGGTGTAGCCAAAGCCATCGTGAGTGGAGGAGGAGGGACAATTGTTGCTCAGCCTGTGCAGACTATAACAAAGGCACAAGTTTCTTCCGCAGGTGCTCAGAAAAGTACATCTCAAGGCTCAGGTAATTTTACACCTTGTTAATTGCTCATGATGGGTAGACTTTGAGGCTTTATAATCATTTCTTCAACTGCCAAATAACTACATTTGAAAAACTTGAAAATGAATAGAGGGGTCCTCAGGGAAATTCAGGCTAACTGAGATTAGTAATAAATAAAATGTTAACTCATTATCTATATGGGGAAGAGGAAGCACAAGTACTTTTAAAACATGCAGTGTTGCATGAGATCAGACAGATACGCTGGGGAATGTGCTGGAGCCTTAGTAGGCTTTCATGGAGCCAAGTCTCCTATTTTTGCCCACCGTTATGGTTTTTAGATGCTTGGAGAGCTCTGCATAAATGCAACCAAGAGCCAAGCTGTCCTCATTGCACCTTCCCACCTTCCTCAGTGCTTCCAGATATGGAACTCTGGGCAGAGGCACCCTGCCTGCTGCTGCACACAGCAGTCTTTAGCCCAGCCTGTTGGCTCAGACTCTAAAAGGTGTTGTGTGGCCTCTGGGCTGGACTGAGCCTGTCAGCCTTAGTTGTGCTGCTTTGGCCTGCAACCAGAAGTGGTACTGCACACAAAGATAATTTTTTTTTTCCCTGAGCTATTCAAAAAAGTGTCTGTGCATCACTGGTGGAGTTAATCTGCAGTTAGGCCAGCTAAGTAGGGATTATCAAAGGGTCACTCCTAGTGCTTTAGTCCTGTGCAGATTTCAGTGCACGCTACTTTCCACAAGCAGCAGCTTTATTTCTTTTTCTTCTTTCTTTCTAGTGATGGCTACGCTGCAGTTACCAGCCACCAACCTGGCAAACTTGGCAAACTTACCACCGGGCACCAAACTGTACCTCACCACCAACAGCAAGAATCCTTCCGGGAAAGGAAAACTGCTTCTGATACCCCAAGGAGCCATACTGCGAGCCACAAATAATGCTAGTTAGTCTTGCAGGGAAATCTAATGAGTTAAATAATGTAATCACTGCACAGTTAATGTTTGACACTTTTGCTATAAAGCATCCGAGTACTGTGGAAGTCAGCAGTGGGATGGGGTTTCTTTGTGCGCAACATAGTACGTGGTGCTTTTCAAGACAGAGATCTCACTAGTACCGTCTGGTTTAGATGAAACTGCTTTTCATGCAGTGCTCTCAATGTCTTGCTCTCTGTGCTAAAAGCCGACAGCATAGTTGTCCTAAAAATTCAGCAAAGGGTTGTCTTTAATTCTTCCTTGTGATCTGTAGGAAGAGACTAACACATTTTTGTTATTTAGAGCAGAGATGGATTTGGATTTAGTTATGAAAGCTTCTAATAAGTAATAGAATGACATTCTGGAGAAGCTGGAAACTTAGGAAAATAACTTTGAAAAGGACAAGATACTGTATCTAGAATGAGAGAAAGAAGTAATTTTGAATATTGATACAAGGCTTGACCCTAAGCTGTTGAGACCAACAGAAACGCTTTTTTTGGTAATGGGCTTGTGAATCAAACTTACTGTTTGATTGGAGAGTAATGTTGCTAAAATAGTTCTGATGGGCAATACTTTCTCTATAATGTACTGTTACTGCAGGGAAAGAAACTACAGGTTTGGGACTGTGTAGATGGAAGAGTTTTGTCGTGAGCCTTCTCCAGAATGCTCCTTCTGAGGCTGGCGGTTGGGAGTGGAAGACGGATTGAATATAAACTTTTTGCTCCTAGTTCTGATAGTGGCAGCGAGGAAGAGGTAGTATTCAGTTTAATATATAAGGCTGTAAATACCAGCAGCATAGCAATAGAGTACATGTCACTGAAGAGGTAGGTTCTCTTACTGAAGGTATTTTTGGGCTGTACAACTTGTGATGGGAGCCTAATTGCTTGAGAGGCAGCTGAGGCAGTTCAACTTGTGACAAGGAAATAACGTCATGGGTGTTGAGGAAGAGCAATTGCATGTGATTTTTATGACAGAGCCATAAGTAACCATTTTTTACCCTCATTTCTTAATGAGAAGCTACAAAAAAGTCAGTGTTCAGGTTGTTCCTTTTGAAGACAGAGCAATATCAAAGTGTCACTGCAAATTACCACTGCTTGGTCTCCATGATTTAATACTCTTAACAAAATTACATTGGAACAGCCAACAAAAGTAAAATTAAGAAGCCAGTGGACTTCACAGTGTTTCTAGGGCTTTTGCTGCAGTTTCATAACCTGCAGGAGACTGAGGAGAAGACTGTTCATCTGTTGGACAGCCCTGTTTGGTTTTTTTTTTGTTTTTTTTTTGTTGACAGAATGTTCAAAACAGCCTGAAATGAGCTTTGCTTGCCCACCAGTCCTCCTTATTTCCCTCCTACCTCTTTTTGTTCATGGTGTTTCCTGAGCTATGAGAGAACAGCAGCACATCTGAACTGTACTGTACTGGGAACTAATGTTATTCAGCTACAAAACATGGCAGCAGATGTCTTGCAAAGTGTTTTCCATTACTTGTATATACAGGGATGCTTTAGCAGCAGACAGTGTCTGGTCAAGCCTTTTGAGTGAAGCTTTTTCTTCTGTTTACAGGTCTCCAATCTGGTTCTTCTACAAATAGTGGAGGAGGAGGAACCCAAAGCACAAGCAGTAATTTGTCACAGCACCTCACCTATACATCCTACATCCTGAAGCAGACACCCCAGGTCAGTGACATAAGTGTCTCGGTTGCAGCAGGTTGACATTTCAGACTGCGGTGGTCTTAGGTGGATGTCCCGTGGTTCTGTAGTACACAAAACATTACTGCTCCATGAGATCTAGATCCTTTGTAATGACCATTGCATCACACCTCTGGTTGTCACTGTAATTTCTGCACACTGAGTTGTGAATGCATAGCCTCAGTGGCAGGACTAAATACATTTTGAAGTGAGAAGGTAACAGAATGTCTCGATTTTTCTCTTTTTTTTTTTTTTTGTGGCCCAGCAGTAACCTCTCTGATCTTACATGCTAAGCAGAATTTGTCACAAAGGGTAATCTTGAAGACTTTGAAGTGTGATAAATTGTAGTAGATACCTCTGACAAGACAGGGAATTGTCTGTGGCTTTTTCACCCCTTCCCTTGCATCAGAAAGTGTTGTTCTGCCCCGAGAAATCTTTGTTCAGCTCTTAGTGCAGAAGCATCCACTGTAATTATCAGTGCCTTGTTTTAGAAGTTGAAATGTTGTTGTTGCACTATAGCTACAGGCTGCTTATCCTCTATTGACACTCCTAGATTTCTGTTGGTCCTTAACTGTGTTTCAAAGCGCTGACCTCCCTACCCATTTCTGGAGCAGGGCACCTTTCTGGTCGGCCAGCCTTCGCCTCAGAGTTCTGGGAAGCAGCTTACTCCAGCCTCAGTTGTTCAGGGCAGTGTAGGAGTTGGAGCATCTTCCACACAAGGACAAGCGCTAAAAGTGATAACTGGACAGAAAACAGCTCTATTTACACAGGTAACATGGAAAAACGATGTGTTTCTCTCTTGCCAGATAGCGTTTTGTCAGATAAAGTAGAGGAACCCCAGCCACGCATTGTGAGAGCTTTTCCTTTTGCAGTTGTTTGGTTTGGGTTTTGTACATTTAGGATGCTGGCTGTGCTATGATGAGGAAGGCATGTGAAGGCCTACTCTCATTGGACCACAGTTTTCCAGCTTTATTTCTGTTCTCTGGTTGCTAGTTTGTAAATGTGGTCTGGGGTTTCTTAGTAAAGTGGGATTAGAGAAGTGAATAGTCAGGTGCAAAAACATGCTGAAGTATTTGAACCTTAGAAATGGGTTTCTTGCTAAAGCTTTTTAAAATTTCTGGGTTTGGTATTCCTCAGAGGTCCTTCTTTTAAAAACTGAGTGGTCCCTATTAAATTCAAACTCCCTGAGAGTACTTGTAACTGATCAACCATAATTCAAGATTGATAGGCATATTTTTGCCAAGTCAGCAGTTTGATGAAGTTGATTTCCAAGGTGATGATTTTGTTCCAGCTATTATTGCCACAATTTGCCTTTTTTAAAAGTAGTTTGAAAGTATTTTTCTGTAATCTAAAAAGCATTTTTCTGGTTTGTTTTGTTGTTGTGATGGTTTGTGTGGGTAAAAATCCAAAGACACCTTTTTTCTTATGCTGAATTCTTTTTCGAAGGCTGCACCCAGTGGACAGACATCGCTGGTGAAAATATCAGACGGGTCTATAAAATCAGTGCCTGCCTCATCCCAGCTCTCCAAACCTGGCACCACTGTGCTCAGAGTATCAGGAGGTGTTATCACCACAGCTGCTGCTCCTGCCATGGCCCTTCCCACAAACGGAGTGGCCCAGGTCAGGCAAAACATTGAAATATTCTGTAGTACAGCGTTTGCGCTCTAGCCAGTGTATTTTCTGCTTGAAACAGCCCCTCTTCTATATGTACCGTCATTGTACATGGGCTTTTGGCTATGTGCTCAAGAACCTCTTGCTTCCTAGTGATCGAGAGAGAAATGTTTGCTTTTGCCGCTTCTAGATAGTACCTTGTTGTGCTTATTGTTGAATCATTTATGATGTGAAAAGGAATTTCTTTATCCCTCTTTGCCTCTTTTATGCAGCAAATAGATAATGCAGGTTCCAGTTCATCGTCTTCTGGAACTCCTGCAGCAAAGACATCTGGACAGCAACACCAAATCTGTATAAGCCAGAGCCAGTCTACTTCATCAGTAGCGAATAAGACTGCTACTTCCACTGTTGTAAGTGTTGCTTCTCTGATGACTACAGCAACGCCCGTGACTGGAAAAGCTGCAGTATCAGGTATTAAACTTCCTTGATGCCTTTCCTATAGAAAATTAATATCCAGGTGTGAGTTCTTTAGATGCCATCACTCTAAATGGAAGAATACAAAGTTGCCTGCATTTGTGAATATGTAGAAGTCAAGTCATGCTTTCTAAAACCTTATTAGCGTAACTTCTGGCTTAGCCAAAGCAATGTCTAAATAATTTGGCATCTTATCACATCAGCGCGCTGACTGTACCTGTTAAAAATAATAGCAGGACTTGCCCATTGATGGGGAGGGATTTTAGTTTTCATGCCAGGTTCTCATTAGAAGATGTGTTCTGCCTATTTCAGAGCACAGCATGTTGCTGAATGCTGAAAATGTGAAGGCACTGGCAATACTGCAGATTTGATGAGTTTGTAAAACTCCACTGAAGTTGGAGGAATTGCATGAGCAGAATTTGGCTCTGAGACTTTGCATCTGGTCCCTTTGGCTTGGGAAGGAGAGAGATGTTGATTAGGGGGAACTGGAGGCTTTGAAGTCAAAATCCATTAAGTACAGTGAGATAGGCTGGATCTGGAATGTTTCAAGTTAATAAAGATGAGATTATATAGATAGGCTGCCCTTATGTGGAGGGGAGTTTTCCTTATTTAGTTGTATTGTCTTCCACTATTGTTTGTATCGTGAAGAACAAATACAGCAAGTTTAATTTGAGTATTGTGGGTTAAAATCAGAAATCTTCTTTTTGACTAATTGACCTGCTGGCCTGTTCTGTTCGCTTGAAGTGGCTTCTTACTAAGTGGAAACAGTAAAAATACAGAAAAGAGAAAAATGACACTGAGCTCATCTGACAGTGTCTTTTTAAAGCAGATATCTGGCTTCCTGTGTACATATTCTTCCAAATTCCTCCGTTTTCATCACTCTGTTTCTCCCAGAGCTTGAAAGTAAACAACATAGACTGCTAAAACTGCTACAGTTCTGCAGTAAGCAGTTGAGTATTTTCCTTTTTGCAAACAAAGTGGCAAGATTTTTTGTAGAAAGTAGGCTGTTCTAAATGGCTTTTGGATTAAAACTCCCATTTAGATTGAGATTGTTATCTAGAGTCTGTTTTGGTTTTTATCACCTGAGGCACTGACTTGATGACATAAAAACTATTTCTTCAAGAATCCCAAAAGAAGCAGTTGCTATAAAACATGTTATTTCGATGTAAAAGAAAAACACCGAACCAACGAAAAACTGAAACTATTTACATTTCTGAAGGTCTGTATTTTTAAAGGCAACTTTTTGAAAAGAATCTCAAATTTTACCTTATTTTGCAATGAACAGTATCTCCCACCCATCAGGCTAACAGGGTTGGTTGAAAATGTCCGTTCCTACTCGCCTTGCCTTTTGGATCCGGTGCTGTCCTGTCCTGACCCATCTGTGCATCACACACAGATGACTTGGTAATACTAGGTTAGCCGTCCTGCTGGGAGGGGAAAGCCTAACTCACCAGTGCTGTGCATCTTTCACAACCAAGTGACGTCTTCACCAGACCTTGCATGTCTAGTACTTGGAAGGCAGCTGTGTTACTTAAACAAGAATAATAAGCATAAATTCTGAGGAGAATGGAAACTTTATCTCAAATTGTGAGTATAAAATTACCATCGTGAAACTAAGAACCCTACTGTTATCAATGTTCTAAAAATGAAACCTATGAAATTTCCTCAAGCTGAAGAGAAGTTAGCTGTAGATTGAATATACTTATATTGAAAATAGCTGGTGTACCAGTAGAAAGGATGGACATAGGCCCAAATCACGGTGTTAGTGCTGGCTATGGTGGCTTGGGATGTCCTCACTGTGGAGGAGAGAGCTGATGGACAGGTGATGAGTACAACTCCCCATGGTGCAGCTTTGAGCCTTGCTCATTTCCACCCAAGTCACGGGGTGCTAGCGTTGATGATGTTGTTAGCACCTGAATGTCCTGCTTGTCCTTTTGTCCTTCACTAAAATCAGCAATTTAATTCAGTCTCCCCTTGAATCTACTTCATAGTTTGATTAGCCTTCTTACGGATGTATTCAGTGTGTGTTATCGAAAGATACAGGACACTCGGTTCAGGTGTGTCCCTTACCAGACTTGCAGCGCAAGTCTCTCAGCTGAGCCATGGCTGCTGGTGTGCTGGTGGCTGCAGTGGATGCTGCAGAGGGGTGTGCAGCACCTGGATACCTCAGGGAGTGGCTGTGTAAGTACAACAGAGCTGTAGTTCACTGGCTTCCCAGACCCATGAACACAAGGTCTTGTCCCACCTGACAAGACTATTTTAGTCTGTGCTAAGCCTGCTTCAGTTGAAAGGTTTATTGTCACATCAATTTTTGCTTAAGATTACTTAGGCAATTAGGAAACTCACTTTACTAATAGCAGAGTGCTGCGCAGCATGTAATAACTGCGCGCATGGAGGTGCAGCACCCCAGGAATTTAGCAGTCATTTGTGTCAGTAAAAACTCATCTGACAGTTCACTGAACTGTGGCTTGTTAAGAGGGTGACAGTGCCAGCTTACATGTCGTCCTGGTTCAAACAGAAAGGGAGAGAAGTAGCTGGAGATAAACGAAATGGTGTGTTTTATTTAACATTTTGTCTTCCGTTCTTCTTGCAGGGTTGCTAAAAATCCACTCAAATCAGTCTAGTCCACAGCAGGCTGTTCTGACAGTTCCCAGCCAGCTTAAACAGCTCGGTGTAAACACAGCTTCTGGAGGTGTTCAGACAATACTCATGCCTATGAACAAAGGTAAAGGGCAGAGGAGGATGACAGATGGTGTTTGAAAATCCCCTTTGACGCAGGGTAGCTCTTGGTCACTGTTGGCGTCCATGGTCCAAAGTTAGAGATAGAAGAAAATGTAGCAAGGAAATTCATCCCTAAACTTTGTGCTGCAAAAACACTGTGTTGCTTCTGAACATAGTTATTTGTCAAAGTGTATAAAATTTGATATTCTTTCTTCTTGTTTGTTGTCCTTTTCTTTTTTTTACTTTTTTTTTCTCTCCAGTGATACAGTCACTTTCTACCAGCAAAGTATCGCCTGTTTCAGCTGTCACAGCAGCAAGTACCATTGTCCCTAGTCCCTCTACAGCATCCATCACTAAAGGTAACAAGGAATTTCTCAGTAAGATGAGTTGTAGAAGTAGGTTGGTGCCGCTTTATGCAAGCGCCTGACTGTGAAAGTAGACCCTGTGCCTGTGGGTTGCTTTATTTCTATTGGCAGTAGGGTTTACATCAAGTTGGGGGGGGAAATCCAGTTCTTGCAGAGCTGTCATGTATTTCTGCCATCCCAGGTGAAGGACCTGGCTTGCCTGGCTGTTCTGGTTTGGGCATGTCCCTCTCTTCCTGTCTCCTGTCTCACCAGAGTTCTGTCCTAGATGTGAGAAAGTTCAGTGATGTCAAAATCAATGATGTCTTCAAAAAAGTTCTCACTTTGAAATGTCACTTCTTGCTGAAACTATTAGTAATTTTCTGTCCAGCTCTTTGTTCACAACTTGGAAGGCCAAGGAACATTTGCAGGCAATTCAGTTTAGTTCAGACAGTCATATGCAAAACATCAGCCATTGATTCTGCGGATTTTCTAAAAAAGGATGAGATGTGAGCATGTCGAGATGTGGAGGGGGGCTTGCTTTCAGCAGAATTGAAAGTCAGATTTGTTCATGCTTAACAATGATGTTATGTAAGACCCTCAGTCTTACTGGCATCTTACAAGACTATCATAAGCTCATTGGTACTTTTGTCTTTTAAAATGTGTCCTGTTTCTTTGAAGTTAAGATGGAGCCTGATTCAACAGGACAAAATGGCAGCTCTGTGGGGACCCCAGAAGGCCAAGCAGCAGTGAAAACAGAAGAGAGCTCCGAACTTGGGAATTACGTTATCAAGTAATTATTCATTTCTCTATAAGGATTTCTGGACTTGGAAATACCAGGGGCAGTGGAGGAGATTCTGAGGATATGTGCAGTAATGTTAAGTTTGACCTTAAAATACATGATAAAATTTTCCCTGCCATATGCAGCTGTATCAGTACTAATCCTGTCAGGGTGGCATTTGCTTCAGACAGTGTCGCAATACTTTTTTATCAATGGATTTGTATGCAGGGGTCATGAAAGGGGAGAAAAAATATTTAAAGGCTTGCAGTCGTTTGAGGGTTTGCTAAAATCTTAAGCTGCTAAACCCTCTTTATCATCCACTGCTTGTATAATTCCCATTGCCATTGCGTGTCCTTACTGAGGTCAAACTGCCCAGTGAAATGGAGGTCAAAAAAGGGGCATCTGAAACAAGTAGAACTGTCTCTCTCCTTGCCTCTTTAGTCTTGTTAAGCTCGTATACTTCTGTAATTACTTAGTAAGTGGGCTGCCTTGGTTCAGAATTGAAATTAAATAATAAAGATGCTTGGAGTATTTGTTCAGTGGATGCTGTGAAATCCAGTGCCTTGTTTGTGGTGCTCTTGCCATTATTTCTTAGTGTTTTTTCACCAGAACTCAGTTAGCAAAATTTTCTTTGCATATTTCTTGAGATGTGTAGGATGTTTCTTCTGCTCTTGATTCCTCCAGCGGCTGACTTTCCTGTCTTCATGTTTTGAAAAGTTTTGTTACCCTGGCATATCCCTGCGGACATTGCCCTGATGGAGAGTGTGTGTAGGAGAGAGGAATAGATCTTAAAGTCAGTACACACTGAAAATTATCTTAGTTATAAAATAACTAATGGCAAATACAGTTCTTGCCAGTTACTTAACCTGCTGTACTGCATTTAACATTTACCTGAAGTCCCGTAAGTACAACATTTCTCATACAATATCCCAGGTTTTGACTGGGGCAGCCTGCACTAATAGGTGCGTCTTGTCCCTCAAAGTAGTGTTATAACTTGCAAGATGATGCAGGGATTTCTTCCAAGCCTGCCCAAAAAAGCCTATCTTCACTTTCTGCAGCTTGACAAATGCAGCTTCGGATATGAACACTTCAGCAAGAGGAAGGGCTGTTTAAAATACCTTCTCTGGATCAGGGCATAACAATTTATCCTCACACTGCTATTGCTATAATGCCTTAGGGCAAGAGTATTTTAAACCAGGCAGTGATTCTGAAACCTTTTGCATCTGATTCATTGCTTCCAACACTATTCTTCATTGTGATTCTTTTTATCCCTTGCAGCATAGAATATTTGGAGAACATCCAGCAGCTTTTAACAGCGATAGTGAAGAAGGTTCCATTAATTGCTGAAAAAAGTAAGCAGTAAATGAAATGGCTTTGCTTTCTGTTTTTGGTGTTCCAACAGAATGCCTTGCATACTCTGTAGCCACAAAAATTATTAAAGGCAGAATGAAATGAAGCCATTCTCCTAGAGAGCTTACTCCAGGGGTTATTCGAAAGATGCTTAGAATTAGATTCTTCCAATAAAGTCAAATGTCTTGTGAGCTGTTATTAAGTTTCATCTGTTTTTTGGTTAGAAGTACATTCCATTTCCTCACATAATGGCTGCAAGTAGGTCTTCTTTTCCCCGGTTTGTCCTTAATGGATGTGCTTTTTTCTTTTCTTTTTTTTTTTTTTTTTTTTTTTTTAATTTAATGCCAGTGTTTCAGAAATGCTTGCAAATATAATAATGTAGCTCAGCTTTGGAATGTGTTTGTTATTGGGTGTTTTTGCCAATTTTTTTTTTTTTTAACCAAAAGTGGTAATTTGCAAAGAAACATTCTAATCTTTTAAAGTACCTCATAATTGCATACCTCTTACTCATGTACACAGCTGAAAATACATTAGCTTTCTCGCGTAACTAATGGACTTTGAACAAGTGGTCCTGGAGACTGGGTAGAGCAGCCCCTCTCAAGATAGGCACAATGAGAAAAGTAGGAGTGGGTAGCACAGTAAAGCTTTCATTCCATACAGCCCTCTGGCCTACAGAAGTGTTTGTGAATCCATTGCTTAGGATCCATATCCCCTCCTCATGTTTTTGCCAGGAAACTTTTTCACTGTTTCATTTTTGTATTGTAGTTTGTTTGAAAAAAACCACAAAATTAGAAATGAAGAGGTTTCGACTAGTAAGACAGATTTGCAGGTCTATATTATTACAGTTTTAGGGGGGAAAAGAGGCTTAAAACAGCCCATGGCCACAGGTGGCTGTGTATATGGCCAAGAGGGATGCTGGTTTTGCATCCAAAACCCAATGTCTGCTGCTTGTATCCATGCTGTGCTCTCTGAGTAAGAGTTAGAGTCCCTGATCCTGTGAGCATAAAACACTCTTCCTCTCTACCAGAGAACATCAAACCCGGAATGTATCTTACTTCACTTACTAAAATATACTGGTTTTGGCTTTTGTGTTTTCTAGGTGAAGATGCAAGCTCGTTTTGTGCCAGTTCAGTAGAACAATATTACAGCTGGAATATTGGGAAGAGGAGGGCAGCCGAGGTAATCCTCTCCTCCTGTGTTTCATAAGTAGTCATTAGGGACACAAGAAGGATTATTGAATTTTTGAACCTTCCTTGTTGTTGACTGATTTATTTTCTGAGGCACTCTCTTGCATTTTAAAGGGAAGCATTCCTTACTGCAGAACGTGCTGATTTGTGTCCAGGTAGTGATGCAGTTTATTGTTCAGAGATTTTCTCAAGCAGAAGGGACTCTGAAAGTCATGTTTTTTTTTTGTTGATTCAAAGTAAGAGGGTTTTGAGATGTTTTAAAAAACAAGGATATTTGCAAACTGTCCTGTTAGCACTTTATCCTCATCACTGCTCTGTGGCATGTTACAGTCACGGGGATTTTACCCAGTATACTTTGCCTATCTTTTTGAGGGATTGTGCCTGCTTTCTGTAGGAAGAGAATTGAGGGATCTGACATAAGCAGTGCTAGTGCTGGAACAGATTGTCAGTTCACCAGAAATAAGTATTTCAGTTAACCTGGACCTTTCTGTATTGTGGGTTGTTGTATTTCCCTCTATTTCTTCATAACTTTGTCATCTTGCTATGGAGTTTTACAGGGAAGATGTTAAAACTGCTTAGACCCTCTGCTGTTGCAAACTTTAACCATTTAAGAGTTTAACCAAACTTTTGAGAAGCCAGTTTTGCTCTAGTGGATTTCTTGCACTGTGCCATCTTAGGTATTACGTGGGAGACGAGACGTTTCAAGTCCAGACAAAGGCCCCTGTAAACGTCCCTTTTTCTTGAGGTTTTGTTTGAGTGACAAAGCAGAGTTTAAATGACCTGCCTACGACTGCCTGATATCAGGATTAGGACCGTCTCCCACATCTGTTTTTCCTCATCATTCTGAGAAAGTCAGGTTCCTTCTGTTTTCCTTCCAGCCTGGGTTATTGTTCTGGACCGTAGTCTAGCCTTAAATGTTTTAGCCAGTGTTGATGAGCTTTCCTTTTGTTTTGTCACAGTGGCAACGAGCAATGACAGTGAGAAAGATCCTACAAGAAATCATAGAGAAGCACCCCAGATTTCACAATATTACACCCCTGAAAACAAAGCATGTGGTGCACTGGTGTCGATGCCACGGCTACACTCCGCCTGACCCCGAGACCTTGCGGAACGATGAGGACTCGATCGAAGATGTATTGACACAGATAGACAGTGAGCCAGGTGAGTATGGTGCACACCTGCACCGGTCCTTCAGGAGGAGGAGATTCTTTCTTTGTTTTCAACTTAATTCACTCTAGAATGACAAAAGTAGGAGACAGTAAGGGCAAGCCTGCAAATGAGGCTGTCCCATGTCCCTGTCAGTCCTCATGTTTTTGGGGCCTCTTTGGATTTTATTGTGCTTTGAAAGCTCAATGTAGATAAACCTTAACAAGAGATGCTTCTTGCCCCACAATATAATCATTTAAAAGTGGGCACAAAAACTAAGCACAGGGAGTAATGACATTTCTGCCCTGGGGTTAGATTAGCCTCTGTTAAGACTTAACATGTGAACAGTGTAAATGAGTTCAGGTACAAAAAAACCTAAAGCCCAGCAGTGGTGAGGTGCAGCTCAGTGGGGTTAATTTACCTCCAAAAGTGAGGGGAATTGGCCTGTGTGAAGCTTCATGTTCTGTTATTACAGCTGCTACATTATTCCACTAGACCTAATAGCTCTGACATCTCCACAGTCCGTTTTACTATGTATTAAACATACACCTTTAATTTCATCTATTCTTCACCGTGAAGCTCCTTTGTTTCACCTTCAGATAATCCCTTTCCCAAAGCTGAATGTTTCTCTGTTCTGATCATACAGGGATTTAAAGTATTTCACAGAAGTGTATGACTTTGATTACTCTTTGTTAAGTCTGGCTCTGCATTGCAGTTGTTGAAGGTGGAAAGGAAGCTTATATCCACCTTTTAATATTTTTATCTAAACAACTACATTTTATTTTTATCTAAATAACTAGGATTGTGTTTGTCTGAAGAAAAAAAGTAAATCTATTCATTGTGTAGCTTTCCACTAAAGGTTTTGCTGCCTCACTTTGAGCAGGCAAAGGGGTTACCCTTTTGTAATTCTACTGCAAATCTGTCTTCTGATTTTTCTTAAAAAGCGTGATACTTGTCGCAATGTAAAAAGTCATTTAGTGCTACATGGTGCCTAGATAGTAAAAATTCAATTTCTCCAGGCAAGTTGAAGAGCATCAGACTGCTTTGCCAATTGTCAAAACTTCTGTGAGCTTATTTAGGAGACCTGATTTTGTTTGGAATGCAGCCTTCTCGATTGGTGTAGGGGCAGAGGAGGAGGGAGATCAGGAGTGTCACGGAGATATAATTAGAAGGCTCTCAATGACTGACTGTGTTTCTGTTCATCCTTGTATTTGGTAGGAATGACAAAAATAACTTCCAATTACCTTAATTTCTTACCATATTTTGAGTATGCATCTGTTTATAAACAGCTCTCCATAACTTACCATGTGTTTAATTGATTGCTGCTTTTTCAGAGTGCCCTTCGTCTTACAGCAGTGGTGAGGAGCTGTGCCGAAAACTAGAGGAACTGCAGCAGTTTCTGAAACGAGAACCAGAACATGAAGAGGAAGTAGATATTCTCAACTTCAGCGAGCCATTAAAAATAAATATTAAGAAAGAACAGGAGGAGAAACAAGAGGAGATGAAGTTCTACTTGGCTTCCTTGCCTGCGTCAGAGTTTGTGAGGGACACTGCAGAGAAGGTAATAAGTGAATCAGTGTTGTTGAGGTAGTTGTGGTCTGACATTTATTTAGTTGCCTTTCTGTCATCTATATGGGCCTCTGGATGCTTTATGAAAGTTTTTATAAGCGCCCTGGAAAAATGGGACCTTCTGACCCATAACACTCAGCTGGCCAGTGCTGGCAGGAGAACGTGAAGCATTCCAGCTGGGAGATCGTTTCAGAGAGCCCTGTTGCAGGACTTAGTACCAGAAAAATCATTTTGGAAGGCTAGAAGCAAGGGCAGATGAGGGAAGAGGAGCGCTAGCACTGAATTCCTTCTGTCCCATCACGTGAAAGATTCAGGCTTGTTGCTTGGACCAGGGCTGTTTAATAGCAGCTCCTGAAAGCAGGTTGCAGTAAATGCTTAGATCACGGTAAACCTCTACTTGGATTTCTTCCCCTGTTCAAATTAGAGTAAAAGAAAGGGAGAGGGGAGTCTTCTGTCACAGCAGCAGGAAGGAAAGAGGAGACTGCCTCAGCCTGCGGGAAAGAGAGCTCACCATTGTAGCAGCAGAGGCAGGAGCAGCAGGAGGGGTTTGCCTGCAGCAGTTGTGGCAGAAAGAAAGGATCTCAGTCTCCAGCTCAGGTGCTGACATCAAGGGACAAAACTTTGGTTCTGCAGTGTACCTGGTCCCTTGCTACATTGGTGACAAGGGCACAGGCATGATGAGAGTGAGACTGGGAGATGAAACACTCTGTTGATGTGGAACTTTTCTGCCAGGAGTACCTTACAGAGTGGTTTCAGTCGCCACAGTTAGGTGCAGGGAAGATGATGAAAAGGTGGATTGAATGTATGTACAGTTTTAAAATGGAGCTTCCGGTCGCAGTCTAAAGGTACCCAATGCAGCCTGGGGTTTGTGTGCACTTTCTGAAATAAAAACTAAAACCTATGAGAAGCACTTCTGCAGGCTTTTCTAGTAGTCAAGCTTCATTTTCTCCAGAGGTTTTTTTTTTTAAATGAAGCCTGAGATTATACTGTTCTGCAGTGTCTGCTTGCTTGTTTCTTAACTACCCTTTGTAATAGATTTTTTTCCTCTTAATCTCATTCTCACCTAATCTGTAGTACACTGTGGGTTATTTGATGTACTTATTTGTTTTTCTCTCTTGTATTTTATAGATAGGGATTTCTTTTCAGCCTGCTGAGGTACAAAAGAATGTTTATGCATCGGTAATAGAAGATATGATTTTAAAGGTAAGAAATTACTTCATTGAGAACTTCTCTGTAACTGTATTAACCCAGTAATGTAGAAAAAAAAAGAGAGACTATCCATATTAATATGTATTTATCAAGTCAGGAGATGCAGAGTCTGATACCTATCTTTGTGCATATATAGAAAGATATCTAGCTGGCCAGAGTCATACACTTCTGCGTGTTTTCCCAGCTTTCCAACTGATTTGTTGGTGTGGACACAGAATAGTGATTTGCAGATTCTTGCCACCAGTACAACACCAACTCATTCTGTAACTTTGAAAGTGTACCCCTTACTTTGTCCTACCCTTCAGAATGGGGAGGAATCTGCCAGAGTCCTGTAAGATTTGAATATTTTATACAAGGTTAACTGTTTTTTCCTAAGTACTGTTGGGTTCCTTTTTGACTGGGTTGTCTCTGCTGGCAGACTGCTGAATTCCTACAGACAGTGGCAGTTCTGCCTTATACAAGAAACCATTTCTCCATCATGAGCACTTCTGGAAAAACAGACAGTTTCTTACTAAAGCTTTAAATGGCGAGTTGGGGCTCTTGGGTTTGGACTGAAGGCTGACACGGGTTATTTTTAGCAGCGCTCTGCTGCATTCCAAGCCAAAGGCAGTTCTGGGGGCTGTTGATGCAGACTGCTGCCGATCAGAAGATCAGTTGTACAAAAGCTAATTGGTTGGAGGTTGCAGACACCTTGTATGCAGGCGTCTGCTATACTCTGTTACTTACCATAGTTGAACTCAGATACAAATCCATCCATTTCTAGACCCAGATTGTAACCATCAGCTTGCTCCATTGGAACTGGAGAGTTACCTCATCTTTCCTGACTGAACGTCCCAGAAACCTCTGCTCTAGTCATGCTACAGGCAGAGAAAGTCAGGGGCCTTAATTAGCTTTTACTTGAACCTTGGTTAAGCCAAGTGTGTAGAGCACATGGCTACTTTCTGCTTGCTGTCCAGGCCGGGAGGAAGGTTTTTGTGAAAGTGTCTTGTCATAAGCCTGGTGACCCTGGGGAGTGGCTAACAAGCAGGTACCAGCTCCCAGGAGAATATCTGGGATTTGCCATGTACTAAACAAGCTCTGGTGTGTGAGAGGAAGGACCCTAAAATGTTCTTTGAAGCACAGGCTCTGTAGCATTGGATCCGTCCTGCTGCACACACTCTGCTCTGTAGGTCCGGAGAGAAACCAGCCTGAGCTGTTGCCGTCTGAGCTCTGTGCATCTCTAGGGCTCTTTTTTCCTGTTAAATATACTCAATTCTTACTACTGTGCTGACAAAACTTACCTGGGCATCTTGAACTGCCCCATGCTGATAGAATACAAGACTGGAGTGAATTTCTGCTGCTTTTACACTCACACTTGAGCAAACAGCATGTTCCTTCCTATTTCATGATGCTGTCTCCTAATGGTGTCTTTTGTCACAGGCCACTGAACAGCTCATGAGCGATATCCTCCGGCAAGCACTGGCCGTGGCCTACCAAACTGCTCCTCACAACAGGTACAGCAGCATCTTCCTTCCCAGCACCAAGGGCTGGGCTGCTTGGGAAGTGTAGTCCGGTTTTTGTGTGGCTCACACCGTGTGAGTGAGGGGATTTACGGACTCTGCCCCGGGGAGATCCAAGCTACATGAGGGGGTTTCTCATATCCGACCTCTAGAGTGGCAAAGGATGGAAATGTAGACAACATTAAAAACCGAGGCAGTATTCTCTGGTATTGTCACATTCAAAAGCAGATGACCTTATATAAAGAAGAGAATAACCTCTTCTTTATTTTACTGATATACTCTTCCCTGGCTCAGATGCTGAGTGATTTTTATGGCAATGATTAAGCCACATTTTTATTTCTATTCAGTAGCATGATTTGAGATAGCTTGAAACTACAAGAAAATTCTTTGTTCAGTGATTTACTTGTATGCAATATATATACATAATATACAATAAGCATACATGTTACATACAGAAATATATATATATAGTCTGTGCTATAGAAATTTGCGAATTAATACTTCAACACTTGATTTCCTCATCCCAGTGCCCAAGGTGTTTCTCTCCAGTCATTTGAGAGTGACTTTCTTTGTGCTGTGACATTTTAATGATTTTCCTGTGTTGGTCTAGCACCTACTCTTTTAATATGTAATTGATCTTTTTTCTTTCCCCTCACCCGTTAGTAGATTTATTGACTTGCTGCTTTGTGGACACATGATCTTTTTATGGATTGTAACAGCCTCTCTGGTGCATTCCCTGCAGGACTCCAAGAGAGATCACAGTGATGAATATTCACAAAGCCATCTGTAATATTCCCTTTCTTGACTTCCTCACAAACAAACATATGAAGATACTAAATGATGAACAATGAAATAGAGCAGAGAAGATGCTACAGGAGAAGGTGGATTTCTGATTGAAGTTGGGTTGACAAATCCAGTGTTTCTGTAGGACGCTGTTATATACATTTATAATATTGGGCTACTAGATTGTTACCTCCAATTAAAGATGCACCTTAATGCAACAAAACGATGCTCTGTTCCAAATCAAGTTGTTAAATGTCAGTGTTTACTTGGTAAGTGTACGTTCAGTGGCTGAACAACCATTGTTAGTTTGCATCGAGTTACTGGCTGTGGGACACTCCACAGCCCTGGTCCCTCTGAGGCAGCTGGATTGATGAGATTGAACTTTGTTGTTTTAAGACAAGAAATCATGCTTTTTGATGCAGTCAATATATATATAGGTTGAACAGTTGTTTTGGCACTCTCGATATGAGAAATGTCAAAGGCAGCTTTTAAGGAGGGGGTCGTTTGAGTAGATGGGTGGGTTGGTTGGTTAGGTGTGGACGTAGGGGAGCAGAAGGCTGATGGCTAAAACAAATTCTGCCAGTCCTGCTCAAGCATAATGTATGTGACTCAGAGCACAGCTGGGTACGCTTGTTAGTCACTTATTCAGCCAAGTGTCACCTAACGAAATTCCTTGGCTCTCTAGAGCAGGTGTCAGATGTCACCTTCCGTAGTCACCTCAGGAAGGGTAGACTGGCACATGCTCAATCAAGAGGAACAAACCGTGCTCAGGCTTGGTAAGATATGACTGTCCTGCATGGGAAAGGAGAGGAGCAAGGACAGTATATTCAGTGTTTGTGAGCTTGGACTGGCCGAAACCCTTTGCTTGCCCAGCGAGTGCCTCCACAGGCTGCCAGAAGGTTTGGAGTGTGCTGGGAGGCGGGTGACCAGTGGTGCTGTACAAGTCTTAATGTTTTGACAGCATTCACTGAAGGTCAGCCTGGATTGTGAAGTGCTGTGGGAGCAGCGCCTCTTTGGCTAAAGCTAAACGCAGAGAGGCCAGATAGGATAAAAAAATCAGAGGTTTGCTGCTCGTGGGTAGCTCCTCTGATGTCTTGACTGCAGGAGCATGTTCCGCTGCTAACCCCAGCACTTACCTATCTCGGGAACATCACTGGTGTAGGAGATACGTCTGCAGCCTGGCTATCAACACCTTGCTGAAGAAGGCTTTGCTGACAACATCCTGATCGCCCCACATCCACCACCCCTTTGTCCTGCCCCATGGGTGCTTGCTAGTAGTGTGAATAAGCCATTGTAAAGTTGGTGGGCCTCCTGTTGGACTTGTCATGCTTTCACGGTGCTTGTTTTGTGAGGCAGTGCTGTCATGTGGGTGGAGCATGGGTCAAACAGCCAGAACCTCCAATGCGCTGATCTCAGCTGGGTCTCTGATCTGCTGCATGGCCTTTGATTTAATCACTCTGTGCCTCAGTTTCCCCATCGTTGAGCATGGGGAGCAGGATACCTACCTCACAGGGGTGTACTGAGGCCTCGCTCTTGTTGGTGCCGTGCTTTGACAATACAAAGCCTTTTATAAACGTTAAACTACAGTTATCTTTCCTGGCCTGGGGTAGGTACAGAAATCTTCAAAATGTTATCTTTTGGTGCTTTTTTGGGGGCCAGATGGCAACTCCAGTAAGTGTGCAGGAGCTGAGGAAGACCATTCAGTTAGAGGGTGGTTTCAGGCTTCCGAGGAGAGTAGGGTAGAGTTGATGCAGTTCTTAAGCTGAAGAAGGTACTACGTACCTTGGATGAGATGCTGCCTGTCTTCCCCACCTTAAATGAAAGTAGGGTCTGCAGGAAAGCCCCTCTCAGTCCGCCAGAGCTAACAAGGGGTTACAGTTCACTTGAATAGAAGAGTGGCAGAACCTGACCCTTAATTCTAGGAAATGGGACCAATGGATAAAATCCAAACAGCATTCAGAGAAGGACTTAAATGCCCCCTGGAAAGGCCGTTTCAGATGCTCTGGATTCTAAAGATAATCTGGGCTTGTTCGCGTGAGCCGAGCGCAGGATTTGCCTGCACGAGTGGTGTGCGCGGCTTAGCCCTGCCGGCGGTTCTTCAGCTGAGGTCAGTGTGAAGGAGCTGAGCAGTGGCGATTACGTTTGAGCTCGGTGTCAAAAAGTCGGGAGGAATCCAGGTAGCTGGGGAACTGCAGGCCCACGCTTCGTAGGCTGTGGTGAACTCCAAAGTCCATCCTGCTTTCAGGCACCCCTGTGCACAGCTTCTACAAAAGAGAAGGGCATTTTCAAGATATCTGTCACTGTCACTATGACAGCCTGCAGGTTGTGTGGGAACAGCCTTTTGGGCAAACTCAGTCGTGCTGTGATCTTCTGCGATGACACACGCGTTTCCAGCCCCTGTCTCTCGTGGGCTTAGTCTCTGGGATTTTGATAATGCCCCGAGCAGCTCTTGAGAATGCAGGAGCTGGTCTTTGGGACGTCTTGTTTGCAAATTGTGGCTTCCCTGCCTGTGTCCTGCTTTTCTGTGAGGAATGGCATTTCAGAAAGAGTCCTGAACCTGGCCCTGAAGCAGGCAGGTAAATGCCCCTTGTTCTTAATGGGGCTCTTGCAGTAGAGACCTGTTTCTACATTTCTGAGCGACCACAGGTTATTCTCCTAGGAGACGCTATATTAATAATATATCGAGTTTGCTGAAGTAAAATAAACTGTTAAAAGCAGATAGAAAATAACACATTTGTTTAGTCCTTCAGACATAGGAAACATTTGCAACAAGTTCCTTTGACTTTTGAAAAGCAATGGGAGTAAAGCTTGTTGGCGAGGAGTTCCTGTGAGAATTGCTTGGAGATAAGTTAGAGGTTGTGGAATTTTCCTGCGCCCGTTCAGGTGTGTGTGGAACGCTAACCGATGTGTTGAAATGTTAACGGTATATTTCTCCGGCTTTCTAAAGAGTCTTGATACAAGTTAAAGATACCTTTACAAATATTACCCCTATTTGTAATGCTAAGTGTTTAAATCCTTCATGTTATCTGTATTATACTGTATAATTGTGTAAGATACGTATGTTTACAATAAATTCTTTTATTAGCTGTGCTAGGGTTGTCTCGACTGTCACTCAGAGATGTTTCTGTGAATCCATAGATTTTTGGTGCTTGATATATTCACAATGTTAGTGAAGTTAGTTAGTTCTGGATTGTGGGATTGATCTGAAGATTAAGGTAATTTTTCCTCTTTTCTAGTTATCTTAACAAGCTCTTGGTTTTGGAAGTCAGGGGAAGGGAAGTCAGGAGCTCCTTCCACTTCTCATGCTCCAGAGCAGCTTGTTTAAACAGCAAGTAATGGTTTATGTGGTAGATCAAAAAGTGTGGTGGGTTGATATTGGCTGGCTGCCAGCCACCCACCCAGCCACTCACTCCCCTTCAGCAGAACAGGGGGAGAAAATAAGATTAAAAAAGATTGTGGGTCGAGATAAAAACCAGGAACATCACATACCAATTACTCAGGCAAAACAGATTCAACTTGGGGAAAATTTGTTGAACTCATTGCCAGATAAAATAGAGTTGGATGATGAGAAACAAAGACAGTAACAAGAACCACCTTTTTCCCCACCCCTTTTTCATGACTTCAGTTCTTCTGACTCACCTGCCACCCGCAGTAAGTACAGGGGAATGGAGGGTTGCCCTTAGCAGTTCCTCTTTGCTGGTCCTTCTTCCCTCTCCCTGCTTTACGGATGCTCTCAGGCTGGCTGGAACCATCTGTGTCTGGCACGAGGCAACCCCAGCCTCTCTTCACAGAGACACCACAGTCCTGCAGCCGGCTGCTGGGCATGGGCACCCCGTATAAAAAGAAACAGAGAAATGTAAGAAAAGCTCACCTCTCTTTTCCCCAGGCTGTGGGGAGGTGGCTGAGAGGAGACTTAATGCTCCCTTGTCTTTGCAAAACTTGTTCTTATTTATACTGAATCCTGTAAAAGTGCCTCCTAATGGAGCACACACTGCACTGCCTCTAAGCTGCCAGAGCCAAACAAATGACCACAATGTGGCCAAGGAAGGCTAACTGACCTGGAGGATGGGCCCCTGAGGCTGTCCACCTGATACCTCCCCCTGGTTACCACAGCTCTCCCCTTGTGTTTGTGATCACCTCTCCAAGGACATAGAACCATAACATTATTTAGTTTGGAAAAGAGCATGGAGTCCAACCATTAACCCAGCACTGCCAAGTCACCACTAAACCATGTCCCTCGTTTCCACAGCTGTTAAACACATCCAGGGATGGGGACTCTACCACTGTCCTGGGCAGCCTGGGCCAGGCCTTGACAACCCTTTTGCGGAAGAAAGTTTTCCTAGTGTCCAATGTAAGCCTCCCCTTTCCTCTTCTCCTATCACTTCGTTACTTGGGAGAACAAACCAACCCCACCTGGCTCCATACTCCTTTCAGGGAGCTGTAGAGAGTGAGATCTCCCCTCAGCCTCTTTTTCCCCAGGCTGAACAACCCCAGGTCCTTAACTGCTCCTTACAAGACTTGTGTCCTTCACCAGCTTCATTGCTCTTTGGACATGCTCCAGCCCCTCAATGTCCTTGTAGTGAGGCACCCAAAACTGAACCTATTATTCAAGATGCAGCCTCACCAGTACAGGCCCAACCTCTTTAGAAATGAAGCTATTTGCTCACAGAGCTGGCACAGGAGCCAGAGGTGTGTCTGGGTCCCTTCTCCTTCCTCCTGTGTTGGTGACACCAAAGCCTGTGCCACCAGCAACAATATCCCTTCTGTGCTATCTATGCCCTGAAAGCAGACACAGCCTCTCTGGCCACCGACACCCATTTGTAGGAAACCAGATTGGTCCTCAGGATCGTGTGTTACTTCAGTGGCCAAGATAGAGAAAATCAGTATGAATGAGGTAGAGGCAATACGTTTGCATCTGACTGTTCACTCTTCAAGAAATCAGTGCAAAGAGAAATGTGCAGCTTAAGAAAGCAGGTGAATTGTTGATGTGCTGCTGCTTGTGAACTTCTCAAGTTCAGGGAACAAGAACTGTCCTGAGTGATGGAGTATTTCCTGCACCGGAGCTTCCCTGGCGGACATGGAAGTGCAAGTGTTCACAGCTCCCTGGCAGAGCTGGCACAAAACTCACTCCCAGCATCTCAACATGCTAGGTGTCAGCAAGATGGAAGGAAACACTCATGTCCAGTGTCAACTTGTATGTAGTTAATTATAATGCTTCAGGTGTAAAATCTTTCTTTTAAAGGATGTTTCTTTATGTGTCAAATAACCGTTGTTTGCAGTGTGATTCATGGTTGGAAAGCCTCAGTGGACTTGGACGTGAACCCAGAGAAATTGGGAAGACAAATAGTAGTGTGAGAGCAGCAATGGAAGCAGTCCTGGCATCGTGATTCCCTGGAGCCTGCAAAACCTGCGTAGATTTGCCCTCTTCAGTGGAACTTGGAGTGATATTTTTCAATTTGGCTGAGGCACACACTTAAAGTGCAAAATCTGGGCCGTTACAGACACTGGCAGTCAGTTGCATCTTCCCATCCCTTGCAGCGGTAAGTACCTGCTCAGTTTTTTCTTCCATTCATCCCTGCAGTAGTTGGAGCCAGGCAACATCTTGTGAGCCTTTGGCTTACTCTCTGAAGTTCTCTGAGGCAGAGCTAGAAGAGCTGGCATCGCACTATCTAGGGAAGATGGTTGTGCCTCCAGCACCTTTGCTCACTACAATGTTCTTGGGAGCAACTGTAAAGCGATGGTCACTGTTGGGACTCAAAGCTGGCACTGCTTTCCTGTGATCTGTGTGAGAGGGCCGAGTGAACCGGAGGTGAACACAAGCTGCTTGTCCCTTTCTGTTAACAGGGCGCACTGTGGGCACTGCTAAAGGGAGTCTTGAGAGCACGGCACCTGCATCAGAGTAGATCCAGCCTCTGTGTGTCTGAGAGAGAGAGTAGCAAATCGGTGTTACTGGCTCACCCCCTTTCCCCTTCGTGCTGGCGGACGGCTTGCTGAATAGTTTGCTTTCCCTTTGAAAGCATCTGGGAAAAACGTCCCACAAGTGATTCGGAATTCTGTGAAGCGACAGCTTTCCTTTGGAAAGCAACTGTGCTTTCCAATCAGCAGTTGGGCCACAGCTTGAAATGTGCCTTCGAAGCTGTTCTTGCTGGGGGGCCGTGCCCACAGATAAGCTCGAGGAATAAGAAACTGACTGCGAATGGCTGTGAGTGCAGTCGGACGTCTCCCCGACGCCTTGCTTCTTGGTGTCCCGTGTGTCCTGCTGTCCTATATGTGCAGCCATGCGAGAGAGACATGCAGTGACAAATTGTCCTGCAAGGTTGAATACCCAAGGGTTATGTTTTACAACAAAAAAAATTGAGAAAGAACCAGTAGCCAAAATACATTTTAATTTATTAAATTAAATCCAATCCATTTGATAAAATACAAGCTTATTACATTACCAGTTTGTTTACAACTGGGTTAATATTTATTTTTTTTTAAGAAATACAGTGAATTAAGAAGAGAGACTGAATAGACAATATATTTTTCTTTTTTTTTCTCTTTTTTTTTCGCTGTTAATAAAGTCCAGGATTGAAATGAACTTAAATTGTTTGAACAAAACTGTTAGAAACATTATAAAGATTGAACAAGCAGGTTGGACTCTTAGAAATATCTAACATGCAAAACCTTTAGTACAGTTTGAATGTTTCAAATGAATTTCCTGGGGAAAAAAAAAAAGAATCTCCTGAAAAATTATTTTGTCAAGCACTGGTATTACTGTAGGTTCTTCTGGGTCCAAGGACGAGTGTGGGAAGTGCCATCCCTTGTCCCATCTGAATGCAGCTCACTGCAGATGTTGCCTATTCTCGTGGTCGTATTGGGTCATGCTAGTAGAGCCAACAGAGGTGGCACCAGGAACTTCTCACGTAATGCAGTGAGCAGATGCTCTCTGTTCCAAATACAATCCACGTGCCAACAGTTCACAAATTATTCTTCTGGGAATTACCAGCAATGCAGACATGTCTGCAGAGTCCTCAGAGGTCATTAAATTTGCCTTAGACTTCAGCTAATAGGAAGGTTAAGGAAAAAAAAAACACCCTATGTTAAAGTCTGTTTCATTACAGTTGAATGAATCCAATCACTGGTCAAGTCTGAGGATAGTTTCCTTTCATTCTGGCCAACACATTTATGTGTTGCAAATGCATAAAGTAAAAGGTTTTCAATTTCTTTTTTTCGCGAAATAATTTTCCCCAAACCCAAGAAATAAGCAGTAGACTAATTATATTGCATAATTTGTTGAGATAAAAACTGTAAACCCACAATAGTCTCAATGAACAAAGGCTAAAAACTGATTTCTTAAAACATGTACCTCAGCAAAAGTTAAATACACACCAACCTAAAAAAAAAAAAAAAAAAAAAAGGCTTCAGAACAATGACACTTAAAATGGCCTATCTTAAAAATGAAGGATGTCTTACATTCTACGTTACATTTTTCTTTAAGAAGAATTTCTAAGTAACATTCGCTTCTGGTTTTTCCTAGCATTAGCATTACCGATATACAGGCAATAATTTAGGAATTTCAAGGCAATATTTTCCACCTTGCATATGCAAAGAGTTAACATTTATTAAAAGTATAAGCATGTCCTTTTCATTAAAGGATCACGACTCGCTTTAGGTAAAATCCACATACAATATTTACACTCTCCCTAACAGCTGTACAAATTACATAAATATCTGAGATCCTCCGGAGCCCCGTAGGTGCCCAGCTGACTGCTCGTGCAAGCCTCTCCCAACCAGGCTGCTGCGTTGCTGCCAGGGCTGTCTCCCAAAGTTCAGTCCCCTCTTGCTCCTGCATCAGCTCCACCCATTTTGGAAATAGCCACATTTCCAGCCTTAAAGCCCCAAGACACTGCATGTGCCAGATTGAGCGTAGAGTTCCGTGATGCTGGTTTCCTCCAGCTTCTAAAACAAGCCTGGAAGTTCATACCAGCCCCTTTGATGCTATGATTTCTGGTGATGCCTTCTGAGGTCCTCTTTCCAAAACCCCTCAAGAAGTCAGCCAGACACTCCCTGCCTTTCACTGGCCTACTTAGAGGGATGCTGCTAAATGAGATTCTTTTTGGCTTTAATTATCCATCCCACTTGTGATTGTTTTCCCTCCCACCCTGTGTAGTTAAGCGTAGGGATGTTGCCTGCAATGCTGCCGTCGCTGCCCAAAGTCAATCTCCTAATGTGATGCCAGCTGGCATAGTAATGAACCTGCTCCTGTGAAAAACTAGGTCACTCCTTGCAGTGTGTTTTGCCAGTTCTGAACCAAGCGCTTGGCGGTTTGTTGTGTTAACAGAAAGTGTGTGTGCATATCATTAATCACTGGAGCTGCTTTTGATAATACCGGCTCTTTGATCTTAACACTCCTCATGAAAATTGCATAGTGATACATCTGAACAGAAACGCCGCGTTTAAGCTGCCTGGGCGTGAGGAGGGTCCAGGTTCACACGTTGAGGATCCGTGATGGCGCCTGGAAAACAGCAGAAGGGTTGGGGGAGAACCTGGTCTTCACCTCTGGGATCTAGCGGGGTGAGGGGAGGGAGAGAAATGTTAGTGCGACACAGAGTGCGATTGCCTGGAGAGTTTGACGGGTCTAGAGCATTGTGACCATCTATCCGCTCTCCCCTGTAACGGGCCACTACCCAACAAGCGTTAGCTCTTGGCTGGGTGTTGATGAGTCTGGCCTAGGCACACGGGGTGATTCAAAGGCAGGTGTGATGCTGCGCCACCAAGGAGGGGCTTTATTGTAACCTTGAAGTGTGTGCTGTGATGGGGGATAACCGTGGCTGGGCAGGCCTTGGCAGGAGCCAGCCTCTGCAAGGCAAAGAGCTGCCCTCTTCACAAAGCCCTGCCGACACATCCAGCATCACAACAAACTCACTGCTGGACACTGGTGCTGGGTTTAAGTGAGGAATGACAGCAGCGTCTATCTGGTCCCTAACCTTTTGGAGAATGCCACCCAGGTTCCATCAGGTTCCATCAAAACACTCCACCCTAATGCTTTATGGGGCCACAAGCTACATGTGCTGTGAACAGAGGCACAAACCCAGGGTACTCAGAGCAGAAAAATGGGTTACTGGCTATGCCAGGCTGTGAAACTGCAAGGACTTTGATAAAGATGTAAACTCCTCAAGTCTGGAGGAAAGGTGGAGATGGCAGAACTTGCTCTCTGATGTCTGTGGCGTCAGAATTTCGTGCAGTGTGTAGGTGTTGTGGTTGTACTGAAGCATGAGGGACACCTGGATGCTTGTGTCTTCCCTAATGCTTAAAACCGAAAGGATTTGAAACAGGACTGGTCTTAGTTGTGCATCCAGCCCAGGACTCTGGATGAATCTGGCCATAGAACATGGAAGGGTATAGAAAGCTTTGCTGGCTGCTGAGTATTCTGATGGCACCATCCAAGTAGAAAAAGGGCAAGACCACAGGCAAAGACAGTACAGGGAAAGCTATCGATCTGTTTGTTGTTGTTGCATTGTTCTGATTTTTCTGTTCCTCTGGGGATGTATCTGTCATGCAAAGGAACAAGAGGAGCGTCACAAACAGCCTGTGCACAGCTCAGGAGCTGGGGAGAACCAGCAGTCGGGAGTCCTACATGCAGGCTATGAGGACACAATGTACACTGGGCTCCCGCTTGTCACAGAATTACAGAATGGTTTGATTTGAAAGGGATATTAAAGATCATCTAGTTCCAAATCCCCTGCCATGGACAGGGGCACCTCCCACTAGATCGGGTTGCTCAAAGCCCCATCCAACCTGGCGTTGAACGCTGTTAGGGAGGGAGCATCCACAGTTTCTCTGGGCAACCTGTTCCAGTGCCTCACCACCCTCAAAGTAAAGAATTTCTTCCTACTATCTCATCTAAAATCTTCCCTCTTTCAGTTTGAAACTGTTACCCCTCATCCTATCACTGTACTCCCTGATAAAAAGTCCCTCCCCATCTTTCTGATAGGCCTCCTGCAAGTACAGGAAGGCTGCAATAAGGTCTCTCTGGAGCCTTCCCTTCTTAAGGCCAAACAACCCCAGCTCTCTGTCTGTCCAGGCAGGTGAGATGCTCCAGCCCTCTGTTCATCTTCGTTTCTTTCCTCTGGATCTGCTTGAGCAGGTCCGTGTCTTTGTTGTCACCGTGTTTGTCCCAGATCTGGACACAGCACTGCAGATGTGGGCTCATGAGAGTGAGTAGAGGAGGAAAATCGCCTCCCTCAAACTGCTGGCCACACTTCTCTTGATGCAGCTCAGATTACAATTGGCTTTCTGGGCTGTGAGCGCACACTGCTGGCTCATATTCATCTTTTCATCCACCAACATCCCCAAGTCCTTCTTTACAGGGCTGCTCTCGATCCACTCACCCCCTGCCTGTATTTGTGCTTCATGCAATCATTGCACAATGCCGTGTTGGACTTCATGAGCTCCAGCAAAGCCATGGGCTTCAGACAAAAGGGAAAGTCCCAATGGCCAAGTGCAAAACAGGGAAGACTCTGACTTCTGGTTGAACTCAGCACCATTTTCATTCCAGACAACACCTTTCCCGTGCTGTCTGTGAGAGGGGCCACAGCAGTACCCTGGGGCTCCAGGAAATGGGACCTTTGGTGTCATGGCCCAGAGGGCGGTGTTCTTGGTGGCCTGGGTTTGTGTCTGGGACTCCAGCCTTCTCCTTCCCTTCCTGGAGAACTGGGATAGGGACTCTGAGGGATTCATCTAGGACCCTCTCCTTTGCAGCCTATCTGCCAAATAGGAAGACACTGTATTTCGCCCCTCCAGGCTCAAAAGGCAAGATGAAATACAGGGGTGAAAATACAAGGTTTAAGGGTTGAATACCCTCCATCCTCCCTGCTGCTCCTCAATAAGCAGCCCAGACTGTTCAGAGCAAGGAGGAAGTTTTGGTGAGGTTTGCAAATCCTGTTTTGCCCGAGGTCAGTGTCCCACTTTTAGCAGAGCTGGATATACCCACGGTGTGCCTTGTCGCAGCCGTGTGCCAGCAATCCTCTGCAGAGGAGGCACTTGGCTGTCTGCTGATTAAACACTTCTTCCTCGTCTCCTCCAAGGCAAAGATTTACTTTTTACATGTGGCCCCAGAGTAGCTGCCGTTACCGCTAACGGCACGGAGCGGGAATTCAGCCCCAGCTCTGCTTTCCGAGTGGCTCAGTGCAGCCTATCAACAGCTTTTGTGGTTGGTTGTGAGGTATCATTCTCTTTGGTGGTCTAATGCAGCTAAACCAGAGCCTCATCGGGGTGTGCCTTCCTCCCCCACGGGGACAGGGAGTGTGTGGGGCCCCACCAGTGAGAACGCCAAGTACAGAGAGAACGTTTCCTCTTGGGATTTTCAGTAACGCTCAGATGTATTTCTCCAACAAGAAAACAGTCTTATGCTGGTATAGAGGGTTGTAAAAGCTTGGAGGAAAATCCCAAGGAAGTCTCGGAGGCCCTCGGCTCGTCCTCACAGCTCCTTGGTGTTGGTAGCAGGGTCAGGTTCTGCTTTTACCAGTATGGGGGAGTTCTGTCCTGTCTGGGTGGGTGCTGGTCCTTGGGCAGCAAACGTTCCCATGCAAACACCTGTGTCTCTGGTTGATGTCAGCACCAGAAGCTAAATTTTGTGCTACAGCCCTAACACTTGTGCACACTGACTGCTCTGAGTGTGAGCAGAGGGTGCTAAATACACCTTACACAGAGAGGGAACAACACACAACTTGCAGATATGGCATCCAACTGAAGGAATCACAAATCTTGAGCTTCCTCACTGTCATGCAGTTTAAAATTTTCGTCTTGGGTTGAATTATGATAAGCATGTCTCTTTAAAAGCAAGGGATGGCCACATTACCTAATGGGCAGTGATGAGAGAGTGGTCAATGAGGACATGGTTTTATTCTACATGCATCACACCAATAAAAATCGAGGAGCTCCTGATGTGTGCTTTGGGCTTTACTCACATTGACTTCGGGGTTTTAAAAAATGCTCTTTACCTTAAAATCTGCTTTGTAGCTTGTCTCTTGAACAAAATGGTCTTCTGGGATAATGAAGCCTTGCTTTGTCTTTATAGGCTTGGAAGGTTTTGCTCCAGTCCATGGGCGATACTCTTGCCTGAAAAGAGATTGTCAAGACAGAAGAACCCATAAAACACAACATACTCACAAGGTACTTCTGCTCAGGGGGGTTACAAAGACAGAAGGCAAGGCTGGTTACAATCAGCTTGTAGGGCTGAACTTGTCTAAAGCATGTTGAGAATAAAAGTAGAACCGAGCCGAGAGGTCTGCCTCTCTCAGAAAGCCCGGGCTGAAGGACACAACAGGGCACAAACTGGGCGATATGGCTGTCCTGACTTAACTCTTCTATTCCTGGCAAAGTGGGGTCTCTCACGAAGCTGCTTGGTGTTTTCCTCCTGGATAAGAAAAAGTCAGGGTGGTTTTTTGCTTAATAGCTCATTGCCCACTTACAGTGTAAAACATCTGGGGCTGGGGCTGCGAGTGCCTCATCCTCATGCGCAGAGGGAGGCTGCTGATGCTCCCTTACCTGACGTGCCCGAGTGTGCTGTGCTGCACCTTTCTGGCAGCTCCACCTCAGAGGCATCCGAAGGAGACACCGTCTCAGCCGGCAGATGCTTCCTCTGAGAATTCTCCTTCAGATGGGGGCAAGCGCTTGCGCTTTGCGTAATGATGTCTGAGATCTTGACACTTGGCTGACTTACCCTTGTAGCAGTGAGAGGTGAGGAAACGGTGCAGAGACTGCACTGAGAGAGGGCAGCACATGTTTCGGGAGCACTGAAGAACAGCATGGTGGGGTCTGGCTTAGCTCAGCTGCCAGCTCCCTTCTGCAGCTTTCCCTCTGCTTCTCTGTGCCTCTTGTCACAAATAGGCTTTGCTAATGCCCCCTCTGTTACAGCTTTTCTGGATGCTGCAGGAGCAGCCAGCTGAGCTGGCTTGTTTGCTCTCAGGAGAAGACGTAAGCCTGCTCTGTTTGTGTGTGTATCTCTGGCAACCAAGTCAGGCAGCTTCTGCAGCAAAAGGAGAGGTGACTAACCAAGATGTGACAATTTTATGTTCTTAGCCTGGCATACTTAAAAGATAACTGAATTTCACCAGCTCCGTATATGCAGGATCAAGGGTAAAACTGAGTTCTGAGCCATGTCCAGGCTAGAGAAATAGGCTGTGTTTTAATGTCCCAAGCTTAGCTTTGATCACAGCTTTTCTAATTTTCCCTTTTCCCAAGCATGGTATTTGCTATTTTGATAGCAGCTGCAAATTCCTCTTCTAAAACCCTTGTTCGAAGTGTGTAAGTGTAGAATGTGTACTTTGCTCTTGATTCTTTTAGTATATTACCAAAATATCCACTGCCTTTTTTTTTCTAAACATAGACTCAGCCTTAAAATGCTGCCTCTTTTCTTAGTAGATACAGGGTACAACCCTAGACTGTATCTAAGCCAGAGAGAAACCAGCATGCAAACAAAATTAATTCCAAAAAAATAAGTCACTGTTTCTTGCCAAATGAACTGCTGATGCTGGCCTCCCGTCAGGACAGATGAGTATGGTGCAGGCACAAGGAAACGGGCAGGAGCCCACAGCCGGGGCTTGCAGCACTTTGTCAGCTTGTGTGGAGGTGGAGTGAGCTCAGTTAGTAACGGATATTGCTCTGTGGAAGAGCTTCCTGCTGTTGGAAAGGAAAACCAGGCCTCTGTCAGGGCTGTCTATGTACACTGCAAATCTTGTCTCTGATGGGTTTGGTCTCACTGTTCTGAATTGCCACCTTCTACCTTCTCTGCATCTCACTGTTCACGCTTGCTTGGGCAGCAAGTAAGTGCCTGTGCAGCCCTCCCGGTGCTGGTGGCACGGTTCCTGCTGCTTTAGCACCTCAGGTTAAGCAGAAAGGCAATTTTGGCCAAGCAATGCCCCAAGAAGGAGCCCTTTCAACAGGGAATCCCAGGCGTGTGTGAATGCCGAGTTAAATCTGAGCTCTGCTCTGCTGCGCAGCCAGAGGGAGGACATGGAGCTACCAGGCAAAATCCCAGCAAAATAGTACAAAGCCATCAATTACATCCCAGCAGTTTCCAGGAACTGGAACCTGCTGCCCCACATAAAGCCGGCTGCCTCAAGGGTGTTGGTAGCATTGATTCCCAACCATCCATCCTTGTGCCGGCCAGTCTCCCCACCACAAGATTCTGCACTGGAGCATGTCCCCAGCTTTCAATGAATGACTGTGCTGCCCGTCTCTGCAGCCAGCTCTGTCTTGCTGCTTTGTAGCAGATCATTTGCTGATTTGGCAGGCCCCCAAACACAGCCCTTTTGGATCACAGGACCCTCATTTTGGCTGGAAGCCAAACCGTTCTCCTCTCAGCCTGGGTAGCCAAAACTATTTTCGAGGCACCTACAAGCAGTGAGGAGAAGCTTTGCCTTCACCCACGGAAACAGAAATGTGAGGATAGCTACAGCCACAGCTCAGACCCACAGTGATTCTTCTTATTTGGAATTGAGATTAAACCTGGGGGAGCCCAGCACTCTGAGCCACAGGGAAGGGCTGGGCAAAACAGAGATAACTTATCTCCTCTGGGAGTTGGGGTATTTGAAACAAAACAAGAAATGAAAATTATAACCTCTGGTCAAGAAAATACAGCTAACTAAATTCACTCTGCCTTTCAGCTTGCAGGACACATGCACCCATCTCCTGCTGTGCAGCCAAGAGTCAGTAAGAACACAAGCCCAAACACCAGTTTGGTGACTTGACTAGAAATAATTCATGGAGTCATGAGTGAAGTCAAAACGCATGAGCTCCGCAGAGCCTGGGGAAGAGGGATGACCTTTTAATATTACTCACTTTTAAGACATCAAGTGTCAAGGTTTAGTGACTGTCCTCCTCTCCCTTGTACTCCCTGGTTCAACATTTGCTCCCTGTGCTTGAGGAAGCCAACATGCCCTGCCCAGTTCAGCTGGTGAGCTGCCTCTCCCTCCCTCTCCTTGTCCATCATCACGGGTGGTGCCTCATCCAAGATCACCCAAGTAACAGTTGTTACCAAGAGAACAGCAAAGTGGGAGAGGAAATTACGGAAATGGCATGGAGATGGAGAGAGTCCTGGCTGGTGTGACATCCAGCTGCTGATAGTCTGTTGCTGCTGGAGACAGTCATCTTCATCCTTCCTGCTGTAGCCCTTCTCCCTCTCCCCTTGTCTCTAGGCAGCAGCATTTGACAGGTTACTTTGGGCCTGCAAGGACCTGCAGCAGAGGCTGTACTTCAATGTCCAGGCTCTCCTTAGGTTCTGTTTTGTTCTCCATTGTTACAATATAGAGGTGGGATTTTTGATCTCCATAAATAGAAATGCCCCAATGGTAGTTAATAAGTACTAAAGCACTGGGGTTGTGAAGGAAAAAGGCCTCCTGAGTTGTACACAGGCTTTAAAACAGTAGAGATCAAAAGGGAAGGGCTGCTCTTTGTGTACTGCTGTTCCGGTACCTCCACTCGCTCTAGCAAGGAATAAGCAGCAGCTTCTTGCAGGTAGTTACTCTGTGGAACTGCTTTGATCACATAAATCACTGCTTTGTCAATTGTGTCTTTGCTCTTTATCATAATTAGTTAACAGAGCCTGGGGAAAGGCATTTCTTTGTAACGTGTCGGGATGTGTCTGGAGGGGCAGGTTTGGATGGATGCAGTGTGGAAAGCGGGAGGTTGGTGGCCTGCTGGGACAGTTTAACCCCCCAGCGGGCGAGTGGGAGTTCTATGCTAGAAACACACACAAAAAAAGCCTTGGGCTAGTAATTACCAGGGGGTTACTACGAAGCCCAACTCTGAAGAGAGCTTTTTCCTGGAGCTGGTGGTTGTGAGCCATCTTCCTCCCAGGGTGCGTGGGACGGCCTGTACCGGGGCTGTCCAACAGCCCGGACAGGCACCAAGTAGGAGAGATGCTCCCACCGTGATTCACTGTGTGGCCTCGCAGACTTCAGGGCATGATTTAGGAATGATGTATTCAGACTAGGTCCTTCTGTTCCTTCCAAACACAGTGTGGCTGTTTGCTGCAGCTGGGTGTATTTTGAGTGGAGGAAATCCCTCCTACCTTTATGCAACAGCTTGGAATCTTCCCCTTTTCAGTTCTACAGTGTACTTTGCACAGCAAACACCCTCTCTTGAACCACTCTTTCCAACCCCCCTCGCTCTCTCCTCCCACAGCTCCGGCCCCCTCCAAGCCCTCCCTTCCACAGCCAGGCTATGCAGCACACAACAAACCTCCCTGGATCCATCCCAACGCCTGCATCCAGCAAGCTTACTTCTTAAAGAGCGTAAAAATCAGGGGCTTCAGTATTAATTTCCCCAAGCATCAAGACACTTAAGAATGTAAAGATAACTGTAAGCCTTGATTATAAAAGCTTTACTCCTATTATTAAGGCTAAGCATGCGTTTCAATATCTTGCTGGATCAAGGATGGAGCTCCTCACACATAGTGCTATTAATCCTGCCAGCTCAGGTGTGTGCTGTGATCCCATACATCATTGAACATGAATGCAGGAATTTTCTGCTTTCTTCTGCAATAAGGTGGTTTTAAATGTGAAGCAGTCATAGTTCACTGTGCCTTTCTGCACGAGCTCTAATGGAAGGTGGGTGAATAGTACAGAGAGGCAAGGAATGCTCTGTGACTGTGTCCATAGCTACGGGGAAAAGCATCATTCCCCTTCATTCTGCAGTATCTCCCCTGGTGGGCAGGAGGTCTGCTCCGCGGTCACAGTGCAGTGAACCACACATGCCAAATACTCACACAAGAAGGTGTGTTCAGTCTGCTGAGGGATCTTCCCCCCTGCTGTTCCCCAAATCATTAGTGATGGCACATCAGACCCCCATCAAAACAAAATTGCTGGCCCTGGGTGAGCAAGAAAGCCTGCTGATCTCAAGGTCCCCAGTTTGGTCTGGTTTAGTGCTGTGAACACCAGCTGCAGGGACTGGCCTCTGCCCAGGGCTGGTGTTGTGTGTGTGTGCGTGTGTGCAGAAATTCATGGTCTTCCTCCCCCTTCCCCAAGTGCTAATAGAAGCAAAGCCGATGGGTGGGGGAAGAAAAGGCAAAGCAATCGCTCACAGCTCTGATGCAACATTTTCATTTACACTTTTGAAACACTTTCCAAAGGCTGACAGGTGACCAAAGGGGAAACTGAGGTCTGAAGTGGCTCAAGGAAGTACAGCGGAGCCTCGAGCAGGGTTCTCCTCCCAGCCATGGCAGAGAGGTTGTGTCTTCATCCCTGTTGCCTTCTAACAAGGTAAGAAGATGACATCCAGAGAACTGAGCCAGCTGGAGAGACCCGCTGAAGCACCAGCTTCTCTCATCTGCTGTAGAAGGGAGCTAAGGAAAGCACTTAGCAATTCCTAAAATGTCTGCTAAATGCAATCACGACCTAATACTGCAATGAATTGCATCCAAAGCCACAAGTACATAGCACCTGCAACTTGCTGCTGAAAGCGAGAAGCCACTTCCATGACCCCAAAGAACAAACCCTCAGGAACGTGCAGAGGGAGCCACTCAGCACTTCCTTCTGTCTCCTCCAGCTTCAGTAAGGTGTAATCTACCGCAACCCTCTGCAGCAGTCCTTGGGATCTCTTCGCAATTGGAGCACATCCCATTTTAGCCTTTCAAGTGCAGCTTGTATCAATCTGCCTTGGCCTGTGTGCCTGAGCTCCCCCCAGGTAGTCCAGTTGGGGTTTGACTTCATTCAGAACTCCAGTTGAAATCCAGGGACTGGAGACGGGAGCTGTCCCGAAGATACAGGGACATGGGGCAGTAAGTTGGGAGGGCAGGGAGCTATGCTCTCCTTCCACCCTTCAAACAGACATTCTTTCAAAATTAAAAATCCCTTTGTTTCCTCAGAGGTACAAGTATTCTTCCAACACCCCCTCCACCTTTATCTTTCTCTGGTCATGTAAAAGCTTCCCTAAAAGTCACTGGGAATGGGACTAGTCTTTTTGCCTCGGTCACTGAATGTGGGGGTGGATTTATTTTGTTGTGGTAAATGCCAGGTCAGGCTGCCCGGCTGCACCACGTACAGTCGGTTTTGCATGCAGCTGAGTGTTCTTCTGTGCTTCAAAGAGAGTGCAGAGAGAAAGCTGTAGCAGGAACTTGCAGAACGAAGTCTCAGGAGAGCAGTACACTCACTGCTGCACAAAAGCCTATCAAACAGTGCTGAGCATTACAGGAGGCTCTCCACTACGCTTGGGTGTTCCACAGAAACAAACATTCAGTCGGCTGTTGTAGAACCATGCAGCCAAAATCCCTGAATTAAAATGAAAAAAACAAACCACAAAACCTAAGAAAAACCCCCACCCAACACCTTACGGAGTTAAGCAAGAAAACCACCACTGCCATTAAAAGCGTGGAGTGGACCATTTATCAATGCTAACTTTTCTGCAGTGTTCTCTTCTAGTCAGCCTTATCCTCCCTTCAGATCTCGCGTGTCACATTAAGCAGGCCCAGCCAGCTGGGCAAAGTCACCAAATGCAGCTGGATGCTGATGACCAGCAGTGCCCTTGCTGCAGGAGCTGATCCCACCAGCAAGAGCCTGGTGGTGCACACCTGACCTGGCTGCATGCAGAGCCTGCTGCTGAAGCACCTGTAGCACACAGCACTCAAGTGGCCCATTTCTTCTGAGAGCAGATGCAGCTCCCCCACACAGAGAGCCTGGTCCTCCAAGCCACTCAACCTGCTCACAGGGCTGAGCCATAAGGAAGGGCCAATACTCCTGCAACTGCAGAAAACGTTCTCCCTAGAATGAAAATGTGAGGGTCTGATCAAAAACGTGTGTCTTCCACACCTTTGCTCCTCTCTAACCTACCTGCAGTAGTCGCTGCCTGCACATTTCTGTGCAGGACACCCTCTCCCTTTTCCCAAATCCCCTAAAGACATGGTATAGTTCACACTAAACCTCCTCCTTATGGGCCCAGCACCCTCCAGCTGCCTCTGGTAAGAGAACCCCACCCTTGCTCTGCCACAGCTGATCTGCCTTCTCTACTGCCTCCTCACCTGTGGGTGGGTGCAGCCTACAAGAAGCAGGGCAGGGCTGTGCTGCCAGGGCTTAGTGGAGCTCTGTGTGGTCACCAAGGGACTGTTTAATGCATGAATATGGATCTTTCTGCCCTTTATTAGGAAGATGAAGAACATCAACCCTTAATGGTGCTGTTTGGCTGCTGCCTGAAGATGAGACAAATACCTGCAGACTGCGCTTACTTTGGAATGTAATAAGGTAAGAGGAAAGGAGAAGTGAATGTAGTGGTGTTGGTGGGAATCTGCTCATGGCTGTGGGTGTTCAGTTAACAAGGGGTGGGTTGCTGCTTCTCTAACCCAGACCAGTGGAGCACTCCTGGGGCATTGGTGTGACTGAAGCTGCTATACACAAACCCAGGGCCTCAAAGTGCAACTGAAAATGCGTGTGAGTAACTCCACCAAGTACCAGCTGCTCCACTCCTGCTTTTGTTTGGTATTTTTTTATAAAAAAGCAACAAATCTGAATGGACTCTTGTAGCCTATGAAGTTACTGTGGACTTTCCTCCGACTGCTTGTTATGATTCCTATGGTTTTTCTCGTGTACTTTCAGTGGCATGAGAATTTCTTACATTTGCAATGTTGTACTGCAACGTTGAGCGATAATTCAAAGAAATTGTGGGGACTACTGGAATGAGACAAAGGTGGTTTGACTTGTATAGTTCTGTCTATGTTGGTTGTACCATAGAGCCTTCAAACAGCTTAAAGGTGTTAGGTGAGAACTTCATCCTGGTGTGGCTGCCCCAGATTGTGCTTAAGTCCTTGTCCTGCCCTGCCCCACTTGTCAGCTCTGAGGAGTTCCCTGACCACCTCAAAGTCTTACTTTTTCTAATACTTGTTTTGTCTATTGGTATCTCACCACTGCCAGTACTTCACCCTGTGAGCTGCAAGTTTTTCAATCTTTCATGACAGTAGTTGGGAGCCCTGTGTGAGAATAGACAAGTCAGAGAAAAGGAAGGTGTAAGGAGTGACTCTTGGCTGAGTGTTGGAGCAGCTGTAGAGAAGCTGCAGCTCTAATGCAGCCTAATGTGCCCTTCCTCCGGGGTCAGGCTGAGAGGTGGGGGAGGCTTTGACAACAGCGTGGAGATGGGTTGAGTTGATAATCTTGGTCTAGGCATGTTTCTCCATTGAAGTAACTCCTATGCTTCTTGGAAATGTAAAAATGCCTTTTCTTTCACTCAAATTGTCCTGTGAGCCACGGCAAAGAATAAAATGGTGCATAAATTCAAACACTGCGGTTATCCCTTTGGAGTCCCCGTGTTAACTGCACCAGTGTCAGGGCAGCTGCCTGTGTGGGGGGAGAGTGGAATGAGCAATATGCTTTCTCGTGCAGGGCTGTAATTCTTCCCAGGGCCCCAGGTGAGTTCATCTTCAAAGCACCATGATAAATAATCTAATGAACTGCAATTACGAAGAGAAATGTCTCCTAGGTACATAATAAGTACCTAAATACTTAGAATTTTATTGGAATAAAAATGATTACTCTATTAATATACCTCACAGGTGTATTAAACTGCCAGCCATCATTACGAAGGAGTACGTGGTAGCAATGTGAAACTGATGCAACATTGAACAGCAGCTGGAATCCCCCTCTCCTCCTGTGATGGGTGTCAGCGAGTATAGGGGCTGAATTTAGGTGCATTCTGCCTGGTTGCTTGCTCCAGAAAATAAGTGCCTGTAATCAGTCATACTAATCACAGGGAAAGGAAGGGATCAGTAACATGGAAGTCGCTTACCATTTTTAAAAGCTCTTTGGGAAAGGTGGTTTGCGACAATTTCCCCCATTACCCGTACTGGTATGTTTTTGAGCGTATATCCCCCGTGTCTTTGCGTCTGACTAATCTCCGAGGCAGTAATTGACTCAACTCGACCGTGGCATTCCAAGAGTCTTAAAGGGAAAAAGATGCTGGCATTGCCAGGCTGGGGGAGTGCAGCCCGGTGCCGCCGCCGAGGTGGGACAGGTCCTGGGCAGCTCCAGCTGTCACAAGCCCTGCGTCTCTCAGCAGCGGGCGGGTAAAACGCAGCAACAGCCCACCTTCTGGCCCCCTCCTCTCTCTCTCACCCGTGGCAGGAGCTGGGAAAGGCAGGGCGGCCGCGGCGCAGACCGAGGCAGCTCCGCTGCGCACAGACGGTGCACGCCGGGCCGGGGCAGCGCAGGGACCCGGCTGGGGAGCAAGCGACGATTTTAAGGACCAAGCAAACGCGGCTCTAGCGACAGGTTGAGCTGCTGGCGAGGCGGCAGCCCGCGTT